>CM074732.1:153386867-153931915 GCA_037367245.1 Phrynocephalus guinanensis | reverse complement strand
GTCTGCAGCGGGACCGCGAACTGCAGCGAGAGGGACGTGAAGAGTTGCAAGGACAGCCACTACATGTGCCAAAACACTATTTTTTCAGGATTTCTGATACTATACGAACACACACTATTACTGTCACATCTTTTAAATTTGTAAAACCTGAGGACACAATCCATCTCGTCAAGAAACTCTGGGAAGCCTTTTGCCTAAAAGCTGGATAATAGATGGAATATCAGCAGACTGTTTCACTATTGATGTATTTGTTGTTGTTCAGGCATTCAGTTGTGTCTGACTCTTTGTGACCGCATGGTAATACACAACAAAGAAAAAACACAAGCTCTAAATTCCTATTTCCACTTCCAGACCCTCCAGAGAAATGTGATCAGCAAATGGAGGACACAGGATTGCAGATGGAGAATGATAAACAAATAATAAGGACTGAGTTAACTGCAACCAAGAACAATTGAAGGAACTAACTAAAGAATCCCCAGAACCACTGCCCATACACTTTCTTGAAATCATGAGAAATGGTAAAGACACCAGAGGGTTGGAAGGGGGACTAATGTTTTCCCTATATTGCAAAATGGGGGAAAGATGAAACCTGGAACTATAAGACCAGTCAGCCTGACATCGCAATCCCAGCGGAAAATTTTGGAAGAACATGCAGTTTAATATGAAATCCTGGTAAGAGTTACTAGTTCCTCTGTTTGGCATTGGTTGGGCTCATCTTTGAGTACTGTTTACAGTTATGGACACCTGACTTCAAGAAGGATGCCTACAAATTTGAAACAAGTTTAGAGAATGGCAACAAGGATGATTAGGGGGCTCAAAATCAAGTCCTACGAGGAAAGACTGAAAGAACTGGGCATGTGCCGTGATGGGAGGCAGCAAGTTTGCTTAGGAGCTGCTCTGTTTGCTGCTAAACTCTCTATGGGTTATGGGGCACAGAAAGTGCTGTAAAAGACCTTTTTCAGGAGAGAAAAATCCTCTGAAACATTGCGAGGGAGTCTGGGGGGGGCAGATCTGTTCTTGATTATCCCTCAGTGCAGGCCATGCAAAAATGGGCTCAAGTACAAGAAATCAGATTTCAGTTTTATCAGAAGAAAACCTCCTAATTTTTTTGCGGCGCAACAATGGAACACAATTACCTTGAGCGGTGTTGGATGAGTGCTCCAACAAGGGATTCAAGAGAAATTTAGACAGCCACCTGCAGATATCCTTGATTTGTATTCCTACATTGAGTGAGGGGGCTGTATTTGTAGGCCCCTTCCAACTTCCTTTGGGAAAAATGGGTGATATAAAAATAATAAAAAAAAATAAATAAATATTCTATGACTCTATAATTTGATAAAACCTTCATATTTGAGACTGTTGGTACATAATGAAAAAGGAGAATGGTGTAATTTGAATGCAATAATATAATAGTGTACAAAAATGCATCTCTTAAATGGCGCAGATATTCATCACTCTTAAAGGATGGCTCAACATTGTATAATAGAAGTCATATCTAGAGAAGACATGTCATACAGGAAATGGACAGTGTTTGTTTTCTGCTCCTCCAACAGGTGTAACCTATACAAATTGATTGAATTACTGGAAAGAATTTCTGATTAAATATTAGGAAGACATTATTTATGGTAAGAGCAATTTGGATCAATGAACAGATTGTCCCAGAAGGGAGAAGAGTCTCCTTTCCTAGAGGTTTTAAACAAAGTGTGCATGGTTATCTCACAATTGACACCTTAGCTATGGACTGCAACCTCAGAAAAGGTCTAGACTAGATCCCATAGGACTCTTTTCAGTTCTACAGCCATTAGTCTTTTCCTCTTCAGACAACTGCTGAAGAAAACTTATGCCACCCCCCTACCAGTTAAAACTATCACATAAACAATACTGGTGCTTGTGAATATTAATCAGTGGTCACGAACCACAGACAAATAAATGAAGGTTGATGTTCAAGCAATATCATATATTTCTAAAATATAGTGTGCCGTTTCTCTAAACTGGTTTGCATTTTATGAAGGAAAGGCATAGAAATGTTCCTTTTTAGTTATGAAAACAAAATTTCTCTCATCATTAGAGATGGGCATGACTTAGCGGTATTCCCGTTTTCCGTTTCCATTACTCAGTTCCGTTACTCTACGGAAACGGTAACGGGAATTACTCCGCCAGACTTCGAGCTCGAACCGACGAACGAACAATTTTGGTCTGATTTGTCGTGCTCGTTCCTTGCATCACACGATCGCGCGATGCCACGCGGCACAGGAAAAAGGTTTTTAAAAGTAAAAAAAAACCGGTTCCCGGCCAAAAAGCAGGCGGAAAAAAAAATGCCTGCCGTGCCTCAGGGCACCTACCAGAGGGGTTGTTTCTGGAGGTCCCCGGCCTCCCCCCCCATCCCCCGTCCTGGGCTGCTCTGGTGGGGACTCGCCGCAGGCTCGCAGCCAGCAAAAAGCCCAGTCTCGCCGCCGGCTGCCGCAATTAAAGTGCAAGCAAGCGGCACGGACGGCACAGGAAAAAAAACTTTTAAACTCTCCCCCCACCCATTCCCGGGCCAAAAAAAGCAGGCGTAAAAATGCCTGCTTGACTAAGGGCGCAGGGCACCTACCGGAGGGGTGGTTTCTGGAGGGGGGGGTCCCGCCTCCCCCCCGTCCTGGGCAGCCGGACTCGCGAGTCGCCATCGCCATGCCATGCGGTGCGGGCGGGGGATCCAAAATGGGGCGGCGAACGCAATATTGTTTTTTGAAATCGTGGTCCAAAAACACACAAGCACAACAGAAACACGCGAAAATTTATAAACTGCCAGATTTTTCACAGTAAGCAGTGGGTTTTTTCTTGCAACAAAATGTCTCTCCTCTCCTCCTCTGTCCTCCATTGATTTTATTTTATTTTATTTTATTTACACCTGCGCAATGATGGGCTGGCGAGTGGCCAGCCATGTGGGAGTGGACGACCATGCAAATTTTTGGAGCCATCCCACCAATCGCATGGCCACTTGGCCATGGAGACTTCTGGGATGTGCCAAAAAGCCCCCTAAAACCTGCCCTAGCCCCCTAACCCTAACCCTAATCCTTGACTCCTTACCCCATACGTCACAGACTGTCTTCTTAGTGGGTCAGAGAGGCACCCAGAGGTGCAACCCACTAGCCCACCGTAACCTTACCCATCACTAGCCTAACACTAGCCCTTGCACTAACCCACCTTAACCCTAAGCCAGATCTACTTGCATTGCACTACATGCAAGTACAATTCCCTTCTTTGTGAGACATGGTGGTGCGAGAGCCTTAGCATCACCCTATGGCTCTGGGTTCACTCACTAGTCTCACTGTCTGCAACTGGTATGCATATCTATATGGCTATGCATGCCATTTTCCAGCAGCAGGTGAGGAGGGGAGACCCCCATGTTGAGGGGTCTCTCTGAAGCCTGCCTCCCCTTCCTAGTGGGTGAGGATAGGAGGCACCCCACGGGTGCCTCCAGGAGCCCGCTTTCCCTTTATAGCGGGCCAAAGGAGGCACCCACCCCACAGAGGTGCCTCCAGGAGCCCGCTACCCCCCCCAAAAAACCAGTACTAATGAAAACGAAAAAACAAAAAAACAAACCGACTAATTTTTGCGAATTTTTGCGAAAAAACGAAACGACCCGAAACGAAACCGGCCCGACTAACGACAACTCGAAAAAAATTTTTTTCAAGTCGTGCCCATCTCTACTCATCATCATAATGTAATATTTATTGTTTAGGTAACTTGACAAATGCCATACACAGAGAATGCACATGGAAATAATGTTCTAGAAGTTTAATATCTTACTGTTCTCTGTGCCATTGCATTTCTATCATAGCATTCTTTACTAAGTTTGAACATTATCTAAATAATAAAAAGCATAGGATCTCACTATCAAGAAAAGACACCACCCCCTCCATTGCCTTGCCATCAATGGAGAGCTGCATTTAAACTGACTAGTCCCAAAGAGTTACATCTTCTGTCCTACAGAGCATCGGGGCAGTGTGTTCTTCTCCAAAGCAAATCCAGCCAAGAATGTTTCAAGATACTGAGTGAGGCATTGAACATTTTGCCTTCTCTCAGATTTGAACCTAAAGCATCAACAGATTAAAGCAAATGTCATGCAGCTGTCTTGCCTAAAAGCCCAGCTCCACAGGGCTGCTTAACAAGCTTACTTCAGCTGAAACAACCCCTCCTAAAACTAACACAGCTGTGTGCACATATATGGGCTGGGAAGCAAGGAGATGTGACAGAAGTTTTAAGTGCAGCTGTTATTTTTGGAACACAGGTGTGGTCTACTCTAGGATGACCATGGACCCTACTGTACAGAGAAGTTTTCATTTAAAAGACTACCAGGAACAAGGGTTCTGTTTGAAGAGCCGTTTGTTTATTTCTTCAGATGTTATTCTTGTTTCTTGTAAATATACCTACAACATGGAACATCAGGGACCTTGAATTTACCTTTTAGCAATTCATACCCAGGATAGCCGGCTGATCAAGCATGTTAAAAAAAAGGTAGAGCAACTGGAGTTTTGATTCAGGGTGCCAAAATGTAGAATATTCAAAACTATATGCTGCTGAAACATCAAGTATGTCCCTGCCCCTTGACAACTGCTGCTGAAAAGATTCAACCCCACCCACCACAAGCAGGTGGATCACCTCCAGACACTCCTCGGCTTGCCAAACAATGCAAAACTGACAGCTAAATCTGAAACCAGTATGCTTCCAGATGCAGGTGTTCTTTCTCCCAGTCTCTCCCCGTTTCTGACCATGTCATGTGATCCAAGCTTAACCAATGTGCTAAGTGCCAAAACTGTTAATGACCACTCTGACATGGGTCAACTTTTCCCAACCTCATCTAGCTACAATGAGGTCTATTAACTTTCTGTTCAAGTAAAGTCAATCATTTTAAAACAGTGCTTCCTATGTTTTAAAGAGCTTGTGCATATGTTATTCAGAGATATGTCCTTTTTAATTTGCCCTGACTTTTTGTACCAAATTTCCTCTTGGGGGGAGATTATTTAGCTGTTCCTCTCCAGTTCTTACACTGGTAAATGTATAAGATTTGGCTGGTACTGGAACTTACTAGGAGGCCTTGCTTGTTCTCGTTCTAAAAAAAGATCCATAGTTTCTTCCTTCTACCTTCTGAACTGCATTTAACGACTTCATAATAAGGAATGTTTTCAAACAAAATCTCAGTCATATCCAGTGCACCAATCGTTGTTTTTGCTCCCATCATGTTTATTGATCTACTACAGATGAGCCAACTTCGACTTTTTGACATGGTAAAGGTAACTCTGGTCATATTCTTTGTGTCTTCTAATCCCAGTCTTCCTTTCCACCAATTCATTGTAAAATCAGAAATGTAATAACAGAATGTCTGTAACATATAAATGTCTTTCTCTGGGGGATCTGTGACTAAAACAATCACTCCTTTATGTAGTACAGCTTTGATTGATCAGTGCCAATCACAGAAAGAGTCCTGCTGAATCAGAGCAAAATGATTCAGATCATCACCTAGTTTGTCCAAGGTGCCAGATACATTTGTAAACAATAGGGATGGGCACCATACGAAAAATGACACACAGTTTCGTCATTTCATTAGCTAACAAAATGAGATGGAAAAGCAGTGTTTTGTCACAAACTAAACACCGTTTTCCCTCTAGAATGAAATAATTCATTCTAGAGGAAATGGCAGGGGAGCTTCCTTAAGCTCTTACCTGATAGCCCCCAAAATTTGGAAATATTTGGGGGTCAGGGAGCTGAGTTATGAAGCTCCAAAGGGGGTGCCCCTAGGAAAACAATTTTCTAATTGGAATTGGAAGATTATTGGGCCAGTGATAGAACTGCCACCACTTCCCATATGATTCCAAATAGAATGGTTTTTTCCTAGGGGCACCTCCTTTGGAGCTTCATAACTCACCCCCTATCCCAAAATGTTTCCAAATTTCAGGGGGTTCTCTAGTATCGCTTTCTGAAGGTACCCCTGCTACTTTGGTGCCCCAAGGTAAGTAATTTTTGAGTGCGGTTTTTAAAAAAAATTTATGTACTCAAAATTATTTTTTAAAAATATGCAATCAAAATTTACTTACCTTGAGGCTCCAAAGTAGCAGGAGTACCTTCCTGAAGTGAGTGTAGGGAACCCCCTGAAATCTGGAAAGATTTGGGGTAAAGGGACTTAGTTATGAATCTCTAAAGGGGCTGGGAGTACTTAATTGGCAAAGTGTACTGGGAGCACTCATGGTGTTTACTCTATGGTATTAACTCCTGAATTGCTGCCATATTCCCAGCACAGGAGCAACAAGGGAAAAAACTGCTCCTTTCTGCATCTCTCCTCTCCTGCGCTTCCCAGCTGAGGCTTTTTGACCAGCCGGGGTGTGTGTGGGAGAGGGGTGACCCCTCTTTAAAAAGCAACAGCTGGGAAGGCAGGGGAGAGGAGTAAAAGGCAAAACATAGCATAGAGGGACAAAAACCTGCTCCATTCAGCCTTTTACTACTCCCCCGCCTCCCAGCTTGCACTTTTTGAAAGTTTGAGGTGTGGGGGGAGGGGTGCCCCCTTCTTCAAATCCCAATCTGTCAAAAAGTCCTAGATGGAATGCAGGGGAGGGGCAAAAGGCAGAACAGAGCATGGAGGGGGAAAACTGCTCTGTTTAGCCTTTTGCCCTTCCTCTGCCTCACAGCTGGGACTTTTTGACAGGTTGGGGTGTGTGGAGGGGAGGGGTGCCCCCTTTTCCAAGGCCTGACCTGTCAAAAAGCCCCAGCTGATAGGCAAGGATCGCAAGGAAGAATGATGGAAGCAGTGGTAAATTGAAGCTCTGTTTGAGTTTACCTCTGCCTCCTTCTTTCTCCCATGCTCCCCCCTGCACCCAGGGTGGTTTTCTGGACAGGGAGGGCTGTGGGCAGTGGAGGATGGCCCCACTGCCCACAGCACTCTCTGTCCAAAAGATCCCCCTGGGAGGAAGGGTTGGCAGGGTTGAAAGGAACAGTCAGGCATGGAATTTACTTCTGCCTGGCTGCTCCTTTCCTCCTACCCCCCCACCTCGAAGCTGGGATCGAGCTGTCAAAATCAGCTGGGAGGTGGTGGGGAGGAGGCTTCTAAATCCCCCACCACACTAGCTAGAGCACTCATGCGATGGGGGATTCATTTCATTTCGTTTTGTTTTGTACGTAACTAAATTTTTTGAAACATTTTGTTGCTTATGATACGAAATGAAACGCAGGGGGAACAAAACGGAATGAAATGAAACACCATTTTTCCATTTTGTGCCCATTCCTAGTAAACAAGGCCTAGGAGACAGCAGACTTCCTGCAGTCAGAGCTCGGAGATGTCATTTTTCTGATTTCCAGAATCTTGCAGTCTGACCATACTGGCTAGCAGAATTTGGGAGTTGGGGATAAGAAACACATATCCCCCCACAAGACAATGAGGGCTGGTTCAGTTTGTTGCCAATTCTAAATTATCCCATTCTCTGGGAGCCCACTCTCAAAAACTGACAGCAGGACATGGAACCTTGTGATGTCAGCAGGAATGCCCATCTGATGAGACCAAGGTAGGACAGGCATGAGTTAAGAAGACTGCAAGGCCAACACGCATACAAGCACATTGTAAGGAGCCAGTGAGACCTAAGATACCCCAGTGTGGTGTAGTGGATAGAGTGAGAAACTAAGATTCAGGAGATCCATGTTTGAATCCTTGCTTGGTCAAGGAAACTCATTGGAAATGTGGGACTGATATAACCTTTCCTGAAATATCTCACTTACTTTGGAAGCCTTATTCAGGTCACTATCAGTCAGTTCCAGCTTGATTGCACATATAACACATGACAGTGAGGCTTGGTGCCAGGTGGAAATGGGCAAAGGAATTAAATACACATCTCTTACAAAAGAAATAAATAAATTAAACATTTTCCTTTTCTGGCACTACTTGCCCCCAAAATTGTCATTCCACTTGGAGCCTAAAGCAGTTCTCCGAGATTTCTGCCAGCTCCCTAAGACCTTTAAGCTCTAGTATGAGACTGATTCATTTTTGAAGCCAGTGAAACTGCTGAAATAGCTGTGTCGGTTGTGTCACGGAGTTCAGCTGGGTGCACCATCAGTGGATGATCTGACTCCTAGTAAAGTTAACAGATAATGATAATCACTGTCTACAGCTTCAAATCTGTCTTTAAAAAAACACACATCTGCAATGAAAGATTTCTGGTTTTAAATGAGCGACTTTAGATGATTAGAAAGTTAATGGAATGATTAATGCTGAGCCTTTGCATGGAAGCTACTATTGGAGGTTCATGCATTGTTCTATTATTATCTGATTCAAAATGCAAATCCTACAGCTCAAATTTTTCATAAAATATTAATTTCCAAAAATGCTTACCTTTTTCTTTTTATTCCATCAAGAGTCAGCATTAAAATAGAAAACTCAACTTTCTTTGTTCTCTTTAGCTACCTAATCATACTTTCAAGGGTCGTTGAGGACTAGATATGAAAATATGTTTTGACTCCCTAGCGCATAACAAGGGAAATTCAGAAAATGCACACCTACGTCCACCAAACCCATGACAAAGGCATTTCACTTTTTATATTTATAGCTAATACAAGATGCATTTCTTCATCAAACCACACAGGTTAAGTATAGAGTCAGGGTGGATAGATCTTTGCTTGTACTTCCTAGTGCTGCTGTTGCTATGATTCTTGGGAACTCACTGTTACTGGTCTCCCCCTCCACACTATCTGCCCATGTGACCTATTTATATGTGATGTCACCCCTGATTTGCCCATATTTGTCCCTCAGGGAGACAGTGTGAGAGAGGCAAAAATTACTCACACACCCATGCAAAACACTCCTCAGGTGATATGGGTCCAACATTCCTATCCTGTTACAAAGCAATCAGCTGATCTCACACTAAATTCAAAGAAGGGCAAGCTGGTCACTGGACCTCATAAGGCAAGTCCCAATAGTGTATGGGCTCCCCATTATTTGTGTGTGGGCAGGGGAGCTGGCAAAGACTCTCCACTCATATAGTCATTATTTAATTATTCATTCATTCATTCATTCATTCATATATTAGGTATACAGAGAGGAACCATCTAAAAGCAAAGCAAAGTGTTCTCCTTATATACTGCCCCTTACCACTTCAAGTAGTCTCTGGGTAGTTTACAGTTTAATTACAGCATGCAGGCCACACATTGCCCCCCCCAGCAAGCTGGGTACTCATTTTACCGACCTCGGAAGGATGGAAGGCTGAGTCTGCTACCTGGGATTGAACCCCAGGTTGTGAGCACAATTTTACCTGCAGTACAGACACTGCACCATCCTGTGATACCGTGCTCAACTGTTGATGATATCTGGCAGTGGTTTTTCTGAATGAATACAGTCTACAGATGATCACAGGATGGCTTGAGCAAGGTCTCTGCACATGCACACAAAACATACTTTAGCATGGAAGAAACTCTGGGGTGCCAGGGATGCAAACTAGTTTGCCAAATCAAGGATGTTTGCCTTAAAAGGCAGAGCCAGACTACATGTGGCTTCTGTTCTTTTTCCATCTTGTTTATTTTTAAACATAGATTGTCCATAACCTTCATAAGGCTGGAATATGCATGTCTCATATGATTTGTTGTATGCTGGCTCTATAAAACATTAATGGCATTTTGCATAAAACCTTAGCTATGCATTTTTAAAAGGATGCTGCAATTTCAGTACCCCATTGTTTACAAACTTCATGCCTGTTTGTTTCACCTCCATTATGAGCACCTTCATTTCCTCTATCTGAATTTGCAAAGCATTCAATGTCTTGTAAGCAAAAGGACAATAGATAAGAGGTTCCCTTTCCATACTGCAAATGCCCTAGATGGAAACTGACCCTTCTTAGACACATTTATTTTTAACCACCACATTTAAATTCCTGAGCTATGTTGATCTCCAGTGTCTGCAGCATTCTTAGTGAGGAGAGCCCACTGTCATGAAACCCAACCAGTGAAGTAACATGAGTGGCATTGTGGAGTGAAGCAGCTTGTTTGAGTTAAATGGAGGAAATATACCATTGCCAGTGGAACTTCTAGGCGCATTCAGGACCTATTTTACACATAAATATATTGAGTGGGTAGCTTCGACGCCTAAAAGCAGCAAATCAGGCAGAGAGAGAAGCCCAAGGAAGGGATGAATTAAATGGGGAAAAATTCATTCCTTTGTATTAGTTGGGGTCTCTAGAACTTAAGAATGCAAAGTATGAATGTCATATGAATCAGCGATATTCATTAATATTGTATTCTCAAAGAATTTGTTAATATTGCTGATCCATTTTTAAATTAGTCCCCATATCCAGTACCTATCAATTAGTATATGCATATTTTGCACAGATTGTATATTTTCATCTTCTTTCTGCCTCTGTGTTTGGTATGGGAGTTGCACAGTAGCTCCAGAGGGTCATAAAATACTGCCCAGAGGATCACTGGTTGTCCTCTTTCTTCTTTGGAAGAACTTTATAGCTCCAGGTGTTCAAGGAAGAACTCTAAAATCTCGAATGACCCATCATACCCTGGATACCAGTTTTTGAACTACCCCCATCAGGCAGGAGATACAGGACAATTAGGACAAAAACAAGCAGATTAAGGTATAGTTTCTACCCCAGAGCAGTATCTAGGTTAAAAATACTACAGTCTAGTACAGGGGTCTGCAACCTTTAAGACATAAAGAGCCACTTGGACCCGTTTCCGATGGGGGGGGGGACTGGGAGCCGCAAAACCATTGCGACATTTAAAACAAATATATACAACCGCCGCCGCCGTTCTCGCTGTTCCGCCTCAGCAACCGGGCGCTGGGTCAGCCGCCGTTCGAGGCGGCTCCGTGAGGCGATGATCCGCGCTCCAGGCCCACCACCGCCACCGCCGCCGCCGCCGCCGCCACGGTCCCGCAGCCGGAGGCGAGGGAGCAGCGCCCGCCTCAGCGGTTGAAAGGACGGGCCTGCGACCCCGCGGCTGGTCCCTTTTTTTGGAAGCGGGCGAGCGGCGACCTCTCCACACACACACACACACACACACACACACACACACACACACTTCTTGCAGCCGTGGTGTGTGTGCGTGTGTGGGCAAAGTTTGGCTTGTGAAGGAGATGGAGGGCAGGGGCGGGTGATGCCACACACACACACACACACACACACACACACACACACACACACACAGACCCTTCTTGCAGCCATGGTGTGTGTTCGTGTGTGGGCAAAGTTTGGCTTGTGAAGGAGACGGAGGGAAGGGGCGGGTGATGCCACACACACACACACACACACACCCTTCTTGCAGCCGTGGTGTGTGTGCGTGTGTGGGCAAAGTTTGGCTTGTGAAGGAGACGGAGGGAAGGGGCGAGTGAGGCTGAAAGAAGCGGGAGGGCGAGTGGCGCACTGGGCCACCGTGGATCTCCCCGGTCCGCTCCTCCATTCTGCTTTCGGACCCCCTTTTTGTCTGTCCAGGCCGCTGCCCGCCACCACCACCACCACCACCACCACGAACCGACCGGCTGCTTGGGCCTGGCCGCCGCCGCCTCCCCTCGCCCTTTTCCCGGCCGGGCGCGGCCATTGTGCTCGCTTCCCCCTCGCCGCCGCCTCCACCTCCTCCACTGCCGGCGGTGGCGGGGGGAGGAGGAGGAGGAGGAGGATTACCAACACGTGTGGCTTCCTGCTGCTGCTGCTGCTGAGCGGCCCCTGACCCCCGTGGCGGGAGGAGACCCCGGCGGCCACCGATGCCACCCCCAGCACCCCTCCAACACCGCCGCCGCCATCCTGGCCTTGGCCGGCCCAGGAGCCTTCGCCACGGCTGAGGAGGCGGCGGCAGCAGCGGCTGCAGCAGCACCAGGAGGAGGAGGAGGAGGAGGAGGAAGATGAAGACGAGGAGGACAGCGGCGGCGGCGAGCTGGAGTTTCCCCCGCAGTCCTAGTTTAAATGCCGCGGGACCCCTTCCACGAGGGGAACCTCCCGGAGCCACGGCAAAGGTTCCAAAGAGCCGCATGCGGCTCCGGAGCCGCGGGTTGCAGACCCCCGGTCTAGTATAGTAGGACCCCAGTATCCGCTGGGGATTGGTTTCAGGCCTTCCCGTGGATAATGAAAACCGTGGATAAGAGAGAACACCAAAATCCCCCACAAAAACTGCTGTTTTGTGACAGTAGTTTTATTTATGGCTGCTGTTTTGCGACAGTAGCTTGCTTTACAGCTTCTGTTTGTGCCAGTAGCTTGCTTTATGGTTTCTGTTTTACGACAGTATCTTGCTTTACAGCTGCTTTTTGTGACAGTAGCTTGCTTTGCAGTTGTTGAATTATTTATTTACTTTTTTCCTCTGTCAACCGTGGATAACTGAATCAGTGGATAATGAATCAGTGGATACGGGGGTCCTACTGTATTAAGTAGAGTGGGATTGTATGTGGTGGTTTTTGTTTGTTTGTTTTTAAATTGTATAGTACAGTGGTACCCCAACTTAAAAGCAGTTCGACTTAAGAGCAATTTGACTTAAGAGCGGAAAACTGTTGGTGTTTTAATGCCGCCTTACAAATTTTAGATATGGTCTACTCAACTTACAGATATTTTTTTCATTTTTTTTATTTTTCAACTTATTTTTTTTCAATTTTTAGATAGGTACCCCCCCGACTTAAGAGTAGTTCGACTTAAGGGCATGCATTTGGAATGGATTAAATTCGTAAGTTGAGGTACCACTGTACTATGAACAGCACTTAGTTTTGTTGTACATGTTGCGTATGCGTACAATGGCAATAAATTGCTATCCTAACCTATCCTATCCTATCCTATCCTATCCTATCCCATTGTTTTAATTGGTGAGTGTGACAAAACCCTGGAAACAGGAGTAATGAATATACAAATCATCAGCCAATCCCAGCAGGAGGATGGGGAATTGTATGATATAAAAAGGGTGGAGCCTAGTCAGTTGAGGCAGTTCAGTGGAGTTAAGTTAAGTTGAAGGTTTTTAGAGTGAGTGCTGGGAGAGAGCACTGCTCTGTGAGAGTTCTGTCAGGCAGTGAGGGCTATACTGTTTACTAGTTATTAAAGACAGGGGGGCTGGAAGAGTTGATGAAATCTATTATATGTTAAAGGCAACGCATACCATCCTCAGATATTGTTATATTTATTATTTTCTCAATAAACTTTGTTATTATTTTTATATTATACATCTGAGTCTGTCCCAATTCATGAGGCGACGATTTTAAAAGGGTGGCAGCATTACCAAGTGAAAAAAAGGTGGCAGCATTACCATTTCCATCACAATTACACGTGTAAAAGGGAGGTGTCATCACAATTTGGTGGCACAGCAGTGGGATGTCAAAATAAACCCAGTTGTGCCTTTGAAAACCCAGTCTCTGAAAGGGGTGACGTCACAGTGAGGCATTTCCTTTTTTTTTCATGTTCTGTCAGTGGCCAGACACCTAAAATTTTACCACCTTGTCCGCTGTGTCTGTGAAAATTTGTTGCCAGAATGAGCCACTTACCTTTTTAACCTTATAGAAGAGATGCCAACAATCCTGTGCTCTAACTCTTGGGCAGCTCGGCTTCCTGGCACAAAAGCTGTTGCTATAATCTGGATGACAAAACATAAACTCTGCATCTGTGGTAGTTTTGCGGTTGTTTTACTAACAAGCTCTTTTGGGCAAGCAGCGTTTCTTTTACAGGGCCAAGCATAAGCCTTGGTATTTCATACACAATAATTAATAACAGCCACTCACTGGGAATGAGCTGAATGGCATAGTGAGAGCATTAGAGCTATTTATTGCCGTAGCAGATAAATTTGCTTTCACCGACGGAAAGCTTTGCCCTGCTGTCTCTAGCAAACAATTTTATAGCACACTGTGGACACGTCACTCAGCCCAGGTTGACAAATTAATCCCAGCTTCAGCTGTGTGCATGCATAAATCAATTTTTTGTTTCAAGACTATGAATGAAGTCCAGGCACCCACCAGACCATGCTTGACATTTAATTACGCTTGTAGAAAGTCACTGCAGCTCAGATTGCCCAACACAGGCATTGCCTGAGGAGGTGCCACCAGGAATGTTCAAACCCAGCATCAGCCTGGAAAAGACGAGTGTGTCATAAATGAGTTCAGCTGTTAAACTGCTATGGTGTAAACAGGCAAAATAAGCCCAGGGAAGTGCTTGTAATTCCAGGAAAACTCAAGAACATGTAAGGGCCAGGATATGAAATCACTCAACATAGTTCTGCATGGAAAAGGAACATGCCGTGTTTTGTTATTTTTAAAAGAGAATTTCCCCCATAAACAAAAAGGCCTTTTACTATTTTATATTTTCTCCCCCAGCAGACATTTGCAAGGCATCACTTTCAGCCCCCTCCACCTCACCAACCTGAAGGAGCCACTGCTGATGTTCAGCTTGGTGAGGCGGTGAAGGGTTTGAAAGCCAAAGACAGAGTATATGCAAGGTGCTGCTTCCACCCCCCCCCCTGCACCTCAACAAGCTGAAGGACGAAAGAAGGAAAGAAAATGGAGAAGCCAAGAAGCCGCTGCTGCCCGCAGCTAAGGTTGAGGCAAAAGGGTTCCATTCTCAACCGCCACCACCCTACTTTTTCCTTTACCTGCCCGCCACCGCCCCCCACCCCCCCACTCACTACACAGCTTTCCAGTATGGCTGGGAAAGTAGGAAGGGGAAGGAAGGAGCTGACCAAGCGAGCAAGCCAACAGCTGGGTGAGGGGAAAGGGAGACAGGGGTGGTGTGGCTGAGAATGACCCCCTTTCACCTGAGTAAAGGAAGGGCGAGGGAAGGACAGAAAACAGAGAAGCCAAAGCCGCCGCTGCCACAGCCAAGGCTGAGGCAAAAAATGGCTCCATTCTCAGCCACCACCACCATCTCTCTTCCTTCACACGCTCGCTTGCTCAACCTGCTCGCTTGCTTTCTGGAACGGCAGTGTGGCTGGGAAAGAAAGAAGGGGAGGGAAGGAGCTAGGCAAGTGAGCAAGCGAGCAGGTGGGCAAGGGGAAAGGGAGAGGGGAGACTGAGAATGGACCCCTTTCACCTCAGTAAAGGATGAGGGAAGGAGAGAAATGCGTCAGTAGAGGAGGCATCCAGACCTGACCCAATATGCAGATGCTGTCACCATGATGGAATCTGCATATCACGGATTTTCGTTTACTGTGGGTGGCTAGAGAATGTAACTCCCACGGGGGACTACTGTAATTCTACAGTCATTATTTTGTTCTTCTTAGTATTCACTGGTAATCTTGCTTCTGCACTCTCTTCTTTAACCTTCCTCATCCATTTGTGATGGGGGCATTTCATCCCTCAAGCCTTGGAAAGCCCCCATCTCTGTCATCACAATGTGGTTTCACAGATGGGGAACATCACTGCCCTCAAGCCTTGGGAAGCTCCCATTCACGTGATCCATTCTACCTCTCCAAAAATTTTCTAATAGAGTATAAATTATAAATCAGGAAATCAAATATGTTATAAACCTATTTCTTTTAGAAAAATCTGTATCTTTTCGTGGCACAGTGGTTAAATGCCTGAACTGCAGCTTAAAACTGTGCTCACAACCTGGGGTTCAATCCCAGATAGCAGGCTCATGGTTGACTCAGAGTTCCATCCTTCCGAGGTCGGTAAAATGAGTACCCAGCTTGCTGGGGGGCAATGTGTAGCCTGCATACTGTAATTAAACTGTAAACCACCCAGAGACTACTTGAAAGTGGTATAGGGTAGTATATAAGCAGAACACTTTGCTTTTTTGCTTTATACACAATCAAAGCTTTACAGAAATCTATTAAGCAGAAACAGGTTTACTTATGAAATTCTTTGATACATTCTAGTATTCTGTATATAGTTGTTATATTATCTCTATTACTTCTCTTTCTATTTAATCTACTTTAAATAGCATACATTGTAGTGCCTGGTAAGACGAATGCCCCTTAATATGAAAAACTCATAGGACTGAATAAAATTTCCAGGAATAGGAAAACCTCGTAAGATGAATTTTTCCTATGGGATGCCTCACAAGATGAATTCAATGCATTCCTATGGGAACCACATTAAACCGTGTTTTGTAGGATGAATTTTTCATAAAACAAATTGACCTGTATAATGAATTAAATTCCTCTTAAGTCGGCACCACTGAATAGTAAAAGTGTGTATTTAAAATGTGGAATTTAGATGTCTTTAAATGTTTTGGATAACAATTAAGCAATTATTATCATATAATCAAATAACCAATCAATTCAAAATGTTTGGGAAGATTATATATAATATCTTGGTGCCTGGTTGTACTAGACTACAGTCATAGGCATATGATTCTATGATTCTATATGTAAAGAAGCAAAAGAGATCTATCAATTTCACTTTTTTCCACATTAAGTTTGTGGATGTTTTGCTTAGAACCAAGCTAATGATATCAACAGTACACAATGGCAACAGTAATCACCATTAATCTCAGTGTATCTACCATACGCTTGACTAAGTTTGGATCCAACCCATTGTCCATTGAGTGTTCAGACAAAGAAGTGACAGATGTTCAGAGAGAGGACACCTCCAAATAGAAGAGTCTCCCAACCAGCAGAGGAGATAGAGAAATGTAACTTTTTAGAGTCTGGGAGTGTCCTATATAAAGTAGAATATCTAAGGAAAAATGAATAAATTTGCTTAGTAGGACATAAACCTCTATTTACCTCTCTTCCCCCCCCCCTACATTTCTCCTGAATTTTTCAAGTGTTTCCACTTTCTGCCTGATGTTTGGGTACACTCACTACTTTTCTATTGTGATATGACAGGTACAAAGTTTACTTTTAATGTAGTAGTAGTTTTGGCCACTGGTTGAGTTCAACAGCAAATCCCATTTCTTCCCCCCCCCCCATTATCATTACTACATAGTATGTGCCAGTGTGATTACCAGTGTGGTGTAGTGGATAGAGTGATGGACTAGGATCTGGAGAACAAGGTTCAAATTCCCCACTCAGTCATGGAAACTGACTGAATGGTTGGAACTAGTAAAACCACTCCTTACTTTGAAACCCTATTAAGGTCAGTTACTTCACATCCTTCTTTCTTCCGCAACTAGTTTTGTATCATGACAGTGTTGGTCGTGATCACGTGGCTTTGTGCCTGTTTCAGTGTTCCCATAGTTGTGATAACTTGTCTTGTGCAAGTGTTACCTCACGGTCTTGTAGTGTGACAAACACTGGATTTGTCTAGCTTCCTTTTCCCTTTTTCTTTTTGTGCTTAAAAAATTCTTTTCAGATATTTTGCTTCTGAAAAGCAAATTTTTTTAAAAAAAAACAGAGTTTTCTTAGAGAAACAAATTGTTTTGTTGCATGACAGTCATTACTACACTGTGTCTTTTCTTGGAACAGAAAGCGGGAACAAAGAGTGACAAGGGAAAACCGTACCCCAGCACCAGGTACAGGATTGTCATGCTTAGCACCCATTCTGGAGGCATGGTCAAGACAACTTTCAGTAGTTGTGCGATGGTCGTGAAGTAACATTTTTTGTACCGCTCCTAAGCGCAACACTAACAGAGACAAAATGGACATGAAGTAACCGCCTATGACGGTTACTTCACATCCTTCCTCGAGCCGAGGTGAACTTGCCTCTGTGTTGAAATCGGATTGAGAAGCAGATTGAAAAGATTCCCGAGCTCCAGGATGGGAATCTCTCACCCCGCTTGGAACGCAGTTCAGGGAGCGTGGTTGGGGTGAACTCGGATTTACCCCACAACAACGTGCGGTTCCGTTCCTTCAAACTCGGATTGACCCCACAAGGACGTGAGGTTACATTCCTTCGAACCGGTCTCCAGCGGGGCCACGAACTGCAGCGAGAGGGAAAGTATCAGCCTAAATTGGTTTTGACTTGATGGCACAGAATAGACACACAAGTGCCATAGAGCTACATCATAGAGCCAGAGCACCCCTGAACTTTTAATTACTGCATAAGTTAAACAAAAGCCTATTGTATCTACTACTGTGATCAGAAAGAGCCCTGCCAATATTGCTGGAAGGAGTTATGGACTATACCAGTTGTAGCAAATCTTCAGCACTCCAGATGTTTTGGACCACAATTCTCACAGTCCTCTCAGAACAATCTAGGTTCAGAATTCTGGGAGTTGTGGTCCAAAACATCTGGAGTGACAAAGGTTCACTGCCACTGGACTATACCTAGAAAAAAACCAAGAACAATTTTCAGGAAAGACAGGACTATTCTAAGTACGGATAGGACATACTGTCCTTATTTTCTCTAGTGTTCTTGTCCTGCTACCAGCCTAATATCCCTTAGGAAGCTGAGGAAATCTGGAAGACTGTCTTCAGTCCCCTCGTACAATGGATGGAAAAGTTATTTTCAGGTGCAGCTGCCAGAATTTCCACCCAGCATTATCATGCTGGGTGGAAGAGTTCTATAATCTGCTGTTTAAAGAGTAACAATTTGTTCACACTTGCTTGATTAGTTGCTTGCTTGCTTCAGTTTTTACCTCCCTCATCTAGTAGCCAGACCTCTAATCTGGGCAGTTTAACGTTTTTAAAATATTGGCTCCAACAAAATCTGAGCATTTGTTTTCCTTGTTCTTTCACATATTCTCTTCTAAAACACAGAGATAAGTCTTAATGCTTTATAATGACAATAAACTAAATTATGAATATTTCTATGGATCGTCTTTGCATTTTTATCCTGCTGTTATGTGAAAACAGCTAGCACTGGTGTGTGTGTGCGTGCGTGCGTGTGTGTGTGTGTGTGTGTGTGTGTGTGTGTGTGTGTTCGTGTGTGTTCGTGTTTGTTTGTGTTTGTTTGTGTATCCCATCTACTAATTATATCACCGCAACATACTTGTGAGATAAGACAAGTTACGATATGGTGACTGACTAGCCCACAGTGGCTCTATATTCTTCCATGTTGTTGCTGTGGGAATTAAGCTTGTTCTTTTAACTCCTAGTATAGTTCTTAAATCATTCAGCCCAAATCAAAGATTTGTCAGAAGTACCAGTCACTACAGTTGAACGGTCACTACAGAAATGGAGTATCTCAGGCCTGCCCAACAGGTAGACCAGGGGCTACCAGTAGCCCATGAAGGGTTCAAAAGTAGCCCGCCAGCCATCAATAAAAATGTGAGGGGATAAGTTCTCCACCCCCACCCCACCCCAAGGACCACCACTGCTCCAGCAAAGTTCTGGGTCTGCCAGCCCACTGTCTCAGCTGAGCGGGGCAGTTCAAGGGCCATGATGGCACAGTCCCCTGCTCTCCCTACCAGCCAGATGATCAGTGTGCCACTGTCTTGTGACCAATTGAGTTGTTGGTGCAGAGTGGAGGAAGGGGAGTGAAGGGGACAGTGAGGGGTGAGGTCATGGGTGTGCCCACCTCCTTTGCGTTGTGATGTCCCCCCTTTTCTCCCCCCTGGATAATTCCTTCCTCCGATCCTCCGATCCTCCTCCTCTTCCTCCCACGCCCACAGCTGTCTCACATAGACTGTGACCTGCCACTCCTCCTGCTCCCCTTCTGAGCCATTCCCCCCTCCTTGTGCCGCCATGGTGATGTGATTGCCCCGCTGCTGACTTGGCCCATCCCAGCTGCACAGAGAACATGGCAGAAGTGAGTGAGAGCTATGGGCGGCGGCAGCAGTGGCAGCGAGGGGGCTGGAAGGGAGAAGGGGGGAAACAGGAGGTGAAGTAAAGTCAAGTCAGGCCCCGGGCGGGCTGGGAGGGAAAGTGCACCTTTAAAAAAAGTCTTCCAGCAGCCTGGGCAAGTGGAAGGGGCAATCTGTGCAAGCATGCATGCGCGTCCCTTGCACCCGTTCACACCAGCTTGAGCAGGTATAAGGGAAGCGTGTGCATGGTCAGCCTTACCACAGGAATGCATTGAAATGTGTTCCCTCCAGAAAGGATTAATTGATTTTCAATGCATTCCTATGGGAAATTGCTGCTCTACTTACAAAATTCTTTACTTATGAGCATATGCTCGGAACAGATAAAATTCATAAGTAGACGTTTTAGCGTAGTAGCCCTCAGGCACTTTCATCTGGAAAAAGTAGACCTCGGCCTGTTTAAAGTTGGACAGCCCTGGAGTATCTTAATTAAGTAATGTTATTTCAGTGTTTGTTTGTTTGTATCCCTTATAATGCCATTATCTGGCACAAAGCTTCAGTTTAATGAAGATGAATAACAAGCTCAGCCCCAACTCTCAGTTAGGCTGGAGTCCCTTCGTTTAAACCAATTTAGTCCCATTAAAGTCAGTAGGACTAAAGTGGCTTAAAAACCTGTAATTTCAGCTGACCTTGAAACGGTTAATGAGAGCTTTGCAGAACACTGCTGAATTTCCGCCTCCATATAAAGACAGGCACCCTGATAAGTAACACAGCTGACAGATAGGTATAGATATAGATATAATAAATAATAATAAATAATATTATTATATTATATTATAATATAGATAAAGATATATTACAAGCTATAAGATAGGAGAGTCATGTGTAATGTTCCTTTTGTACAGCAGTATCTCAGACAGTAGCTGCTATAGTAAACTAAGTATACCCAGCGCCAACAGAAGATTAATCCATCTCACGGAGTCATTCTATTTTAAGCAACAGGAGCAAATGTCTAGTGGCTGCTCTCTCTCTCTCTCTCTCTCTCTCTCTCTCTCTCTCTCTCTCTCTCTCTCTCTCTCTAAGCACCCTGCAACACACTACTCCAGTTTGCTGCCCAGTGAAAAGGAAAGCCTTAAGATCACAGCCTATGCCATGTCTGCCAGACGGGTTATTGGGATTGACACAAAATACAGACAGACAGAGAGCCAGGGAATGATTAGGGCAGTGTACACACATGGCCTCTTGAAGTTCTTCTGAATACTTATGAGCAGATAAATTGGAGGGAAAATGTTTCATAGAATATCTCAAGGAGGAGGAATTCTCTAGCAGTTCCCAGCAAAACGGACTTCACCATTGTTAGCCTTCCATACTGCTGCCCTCCCTCCTCCCAGTACGGTTAGATTTCAGACAGTTGGGTGCTTCCACAAACAGCAGAATTGTTGGCAGCCAGGCCTTAATTTTTGTTCCCACCACAGAGCCCCAGGTGCAATATAATTCCAAGAACAGAGGAGGCGGCAAGAGATGTAATGGCACTTGCACAGAAACACATAAAATGGAGGAAAATAATGATATGCAAATCACACCCCTCCCTTCAATTTGGTCCAAATCATTGTTTGCACAAGTTTCAAGCTGAGTTGTTTCACGCTACAAGCCTATCCAATTCTATTTGTGTCCAAACATTTCAAAGCATTTCTACATATTTGTGCCCCCCCCCAATAAAAGCCAAGAGATGGAGCATGAAAATGGAGTAAAGAAAGGGCTCAGAACTGGAATGGGGCATGTGAAACTCAGTGTCATCAAACATTGTTTGACACTCAGTGTGCAGGGAAAGTACCCACCAGTAGGGATGGGCACCATATGAAAAACGACACACCATTTCATCATTTTGTTAGCTAAGCTAAACAAAATTAAATGTGGAAGCAGTGTTTTATTACAAATGAAACAAAACACCATTTCCCCCTCCAGAATGAAATGATTTGTTCTGGAGAAAATGGCAGGGGAGCTTCCCCGGGTGCTTCCCTGAAAGCCCCCCAAATTTGGAAAGATTTGGGCATCAGGGAGCTGAGTTATGAAGTTCCAAAGGGGGTGCCCCTAGGAAAAAACCTTCTAATTGGAATGGGAAGCTGTTCAGGCCAGTGATGGCGCTGCCACTGCTTCCCATATGATTCCAATTTGAAGTTTTTTTCCTAGGGGCACCCCATTTGGAGCTTCACCTTGCCTCCAACTGTTTCCAAATTTCAGGGGGTTCTCTAAAATCGATTTCTGAAGGTACCCCTGCTACTTTGGTGCCCCAAGGTAATAAATAATAATAATGAACTTTATTTTTATGCCGCCTTTCTCCCCAAAGGGACCCAAGGCAGCTTACAAAAAAATCAATATAAACAATATTAAAATATCAAGACAATATTTAAAAACAACAATAAATACACTATAAAAACAATACTAAAAACAGCAGTAGCAGCAGTATTTAAAAGGCCCCCAGCCGATAAAACTGAGTATTAAGATGTTAAAAATAAATAATTTATAAAAGGCTGGAGGTTCAGAAGGCTTGCCTAAATAAAAATGTCTTGAGGCTGCGCTGTTTACAGGGAGGAGGCAGTTCTTAGCTCAAAGGGGAGGGAATTCCATAATACTGGTGCCACTACTGAGAAGGCCCTGTTTCTTCCTTCCGCCCCACGCACCTCCCTGGGCAGTGGCACTCGTAGAAAGGCCTTCTCTGATGACCTAAGTGGACAGACTGGATTATATGGAAGTAGGCAGTTTATCAGATACTGTATCCTGGTCCCGAGCTGTATAGGGCTTTAAAGGTCATAACCAGCACATTGAATTGAGCCCGGAAACGAATTGGCAGCGAAAGCAGTTGCATTGAGAAGAGCTTGAGGAAGCTCCACTGTAATTTCCATGCTGCTAGATGCTTTGGAACAATATTTTCAAATACTTTAAATTACAAATGTTTTTTCTATGGGCACCCCCTTTGGAGTTTACCCCAAACCTCTCCAAACTGGGAGTGCTTCGAGGGAGTAAGCTCCACTGTAATTTCCACACTGCTGACTGCCTGGGATCACTATTTTCAAGCATATAACATTGCAATTAGAAATGTTTTTTTCTGAGGGCACCCCCTTTGAAGTCGAATAACTCAACCCCCTGAATCCCAAATCTCTCCAAACCTGGAGGGCTTAAAGGGGAGAGTCCAAGGAAGGTACCCATGATATTTGGTGCTTCTAGGACCCAGGGGACCCATTTTATAGAGTAACAAATTGGTTCATTACTGTTTGTTTTGTACAATGTTTTTTGAAAAATTCATTTCTAACTAAACGAAACACAGGGAAACAAAATGAAATGAAACAAAACACAATTTTTTCTGTTTCGTGCCCATCCCTAGATGGCACCTTAATAATCATTACAGAAATGTCCTCTGGGCCAGGAGTTTTGCAGGAGATGTCGCTGCTATCTTATATGATAAAGCGTTAAGGAAAAGGGTGTCACTCAGCACCTAAGCAAGGTGGGATTTCATCAATCACAGGTTGTGGTTGGTGGAGGCTGGGCCCCGTATGAAGGGAAAGCTGAAGGACCCAAGTCATCCCACTAGGGGAGGAGGGATTATACAAGGTGTATTTGCAGGGAATACTATACAGTCAAGTGAATTAAGGTCAAGTTCAAATTTGATCATGATTGTGATGCTTGTTTTGAATCATACCCAAGGGTGGCATACCCCAAGGAGCAAGGAGCCCAACATCCCTTGGGAAACCAGGCCCCTGTCTGAGCCAAACATACAAAAAGATGCTGAGCTCAATGAATCTACAATGCCCTTCACCTCAAGACCTCATAAATGAGGCCTGGGCTCAACACAACTACTCGATCTCCCTGGCACAACCCTCCATCAAATTGTCTACCCTGGCACTTCTCATAGTGGACTACTCCAGAAGACCAGCAGCCTTATATTTGAGGGAAGATATTACAAGGGACCCTACAAGGGACCTATGGATGCCACCAACCTGAAATCTACATATGAGATACCCTGTGTAGTTTACTTTGGTCTAAGATTGTAAATAGACTTCTGTGTAGTACAAGGAACTCCTGGCATTGACAATGGAAGGCCTGCTTAATCGTCCCTCTCTGCCAAATGTCAGGGTATTATTTCTAGGAGTAACCAAAAAAAGCCCATCAGTTAACAATGCCATTCCTCTGGAATACTGCTCCGTTCATTATGCATCATTTGACCATCCCATTGTCAAAGTTCAGAAGCAGAGCCCTTCTAGCCAAATGCAGTGTTTAGTCCTGTTCTCTGTTCACCCCAAGGACTTTTTTTATTACTTTTATTACTATCTTTCAAACAAATCAGATTTCAGGGCGAATGGTATGTTGACAAAGCGATGCACATGGGCTGCTCCATATCATGTGCAGCCTTTGAAACCTTTAGCACATTCCTTGACACAAGGTCAATGCATAATCCACTACCCATTATTTAGATGATTTTCTCTTGTTGAGTTGGGTTGGAACACATGAATGTGGCCATACGTTGATAATTTTCCATGACATAGCAGATGAACGTGGAGTTCCCCTAGCAGAGGATAAATCTGAGGGTCTGGTGACTTTCTTAGTATGCTTTGAAATCAACACTGTGGCCGGGACATCCCAACAAAGAAAAAACAACCTAAAAGAAATCCAGGGAATTCCCAGCCACCTTAATTTTACACGTCGAGTACTCACCCTGGGGAGGGTGTTTTGTGCCAGCTTCTCAAGAGGAACATCTGGTATCAGAGCTTCTTGTCACCACATTAGGTTAACAACATGCATAAAACAGGAACTGCAGGTTTGGTTAACATTCTTGTCTCGATTTAATGGTACAGCCATTTAGTGGCAGCCTTGAGAATCCAGCATCACCTACCAGGTACACTCAGACACAGCAGGCAATATAGGTTTCAGGGTTTATTTCAACACCTGGTGGTGCATCCAAAGATGGACAGCCAAGGATCTCTCATGTGACATGATATTTCTGGAGTTACTCCCTATTATTGTAGCTATTGTGATCTTTCAAACGAAATTACAAAACTGCAGAGTAAAATTTGGGTGGAACATCTAAGCTGTGGTTGCAATCACTAACCGTCAGTCTTCTAAATTGTCACAAGTCATGAGGCTTGTCCGCAGGCTGGTTTGGTTGTGTCTTTCAGCAAACATCCCTTTTGTTGTGAAATTTGTTCCAGGGATGGATAACAGCATTACAGATGTGCTGTCTCGTTCCAGAATGACAGGTTTTGCCAGCGGGCACCTCATGTAAATGCTGACCCAGACCCTTTTCTGGAAGACACCTTGGAAGCAAGACATGATCCAAAGAGCACTGGACTCAGTGGCACCTGCAACATTGCAGGCCTATAGGGCTGTTTGGGATTTTTTCAGCCTTCCTTCCTCAGGTGGGTTATTCCCTAAGCCATCCGCCATCCCAGACGGCTGTAATGAAGTACTTGTATTACCTTTGTACAAAAGGGAGGACCAGCAGGTTTCTCTGCCTACATTTGGCTGCAATTTCATTCTTTAGTCAGAAGGCTTTCCTTATTAGGAGAGCTATTAAGGGATGGCAGCGAAAACATCCACAATAGAGATGGGCATGAAATGAATTTTTTTCATTCTGTTATTCATTGTTCGTTTCATTACATAACGAAACAAATAACGAACCAGAACTGAACGGAACCAAGAAAATTAGGTTTGTTACGTTTCATTTCGTTAATGGCGACGCACGATGAAATCAGCTGTTTTAAATGTTAAAAAATGTCCTGAATATCCATAAAAACCCAGCGATAATTATTTATTCTGCCTGATAATACCTACTGGGGGGTTGGAGTCCTTAAAATGTGCATTTATGTCTCAGATTGCTGTATTTTTTTCCTTTAAGGGGACTGGGAGTTGAGTCATGGCTACTGGACTTCTTTTTTGAGAGATAAAAACGTTTCGCTGTTCATCCAAACAGCTTCATCGGTCTGACCAATGAAGCTGTTTGGATGAACAGCGAAACGTTTCTATCTCTCAAAAAAGAAGTCCAGTAGCCATGACTCAACTCCCAGTTAAACGAACCTGGATGACTGAGAATCTTCACAGTCCTTTAAGGGGAGTTAGGAGACATTGACCCAAAATGGCTGCCAGATGCCTAATATTGATTTCTTGGGTATTAAAACGACCTGGACATCTGTAAAAATGCAGCAATAATTATTTATTCTGCCTGATAATACCTACCAGGGTGGGCTGGGGTCCTTAAAATGTTTGTTTTTGTCTTTCTCATTGCGATGTATTTTTCTTTTCCCTTTAAGGATGACACAAAATGGATGCCAGCCACATAGTGAATATTTAAAATGTACAAGGGGGTGAGAGGGGTACTGAAAATGTGCATTTATGTCTCTTCTCAGATCGCTTTTATTTTATTTTATTTTTTGATATTTTTTTAGTGGATTCATAGCTTCCTTGAATTTAATTTTATTTTTTTATATTTATCCTTATTTTATATATCTGCATTGATCACAATCATATGGACAAACCATGTGATGGGATCATGTAAATTCTTGGACAACTTCAACCAATAGCATGCCCAGGTTGCAGACTGGGCAGGTCTGGCAGCCACAGAGGGCATAAAAATCTCTGCCAGCCCCCATCCTCCTTGCAGTCTGCGGTGGAGTTAGGTTGGTATAGGATTGCTGTCTCTGCGACTCGTTACTTTCACTTTAGGCCAGGCAGGCAGGTGTGTGTCTCTGTGTTCCTGCCGGCTGCAGCCTGGCTCTTAGGGGAGAGACAGAAGAGATTTCTCTCTAGCCTCAGTCTTGCAGCCTCCCTGCATGCGTACCTCCTGGTGAGGACCCTCCCCTGCCCCGCAGTCACTCTGCAGCTGCCTTGTGCCCTGGGCAATGCCCGCCGCTGCCTTGCAGCCTCCCTGTGTATCTAGTCTATTCCTATAAGGAATAGAGAGTATGCTAATTAAATGTACAGATGATACGAAATTAGGAGGGGTTGCTAATTCCCTAGAGGATAGGATGAAAACACAAAAGGGCCTTGACAGATTAGAATGCTGGGCCAAAGGTAATGGAATGGAGTTCAACAGAGGGAAATGTAGAGTGCTACATCTAGGTTAAAAAAATGAATTGCACAGATATAGGATGGGGGACACTTGGCTGGAGAATAGTACCTGTGAAAGGAATCTGGGAGTCTTGGTGGACCACAAATTGAACATGAGTCAGCAGTGTGATGCGGCAGCCAGGAAAGCCAATGCGATTCTTGGTTGCATCAACAGAACCATTGTGTCTAGATCAAGGGAAGTGATAGTACCACTCTATTCTGCTCTGGTCAGACCCCACCTGGAGTACTGTGTCCAGTTCTGTGTGCCTCAATTTAAAAAGGATGTTGACAGCCTCGAGCGGGTGCAGAGGAGGGCGACCAGGATGGTTGAGGGTCTGGAGAAAATGTCTTATGAGGAACGGCTTAGGGAACTGGGAATGTTTAACCTCTCTAAAAGAAGGCTGAGGGGGGATATGATAGCTATGTTTAAATATTTGAAAGGATATCATATTGAAGAGGGAACAGGTTTGTTTTCCATGGCTTCAGAGACGAGGACTCGGGGCAATGGTTTCAAACTACAGGAAAAGAGATTCCATTTGAACATTAGGAAGAACTTCATGACAGTTAGGACTGTTTGGCAGTGGAATATGCTGCCCCAAAGGTTGGTGGAGTCTCCTTCTTTGGAGGTTTTTAAGCAGAGGCTGGATGGCCATCTGTCGGAAATATTGTGATGGGGTTCCTGCATGGCAGGGGATTGGACTAGATGGCCCTTGAGGTCTCTTCCAACTCTATGATTCTATGATTCTATGATTCATCATTTTTTTTAGTGTCTTCCCTCTGGTCTGGGGCATTGGGGGACGCCCGTGCATGGAAATGCTTTAAATCATGCAAAGTGTGTAAAAACAAATAACGAATTAATGAACCAATGAAATGAATTTTTTGTGAAAATTCGTGAAAAACAAAACAAACCTAACCAAACCCCTCAACGAAACAAAATGAAATGAAACGTCATTTTTTCAATTTGTGCCCATCTCTAATCCACAAACATCAGATAGGATGAAAACCCATTACTCTTAACATACTACATTCATGCTGCACTCACCCAAACATATATGTTGGTCTCAATACGAGGTGGCCCTGGATCCAATCCTGTGCTTGGCCAGAATACTTGCTATTGTATTCTGTACAACCAACAGGAGTTGAGGCCCTTTTCCTCCTAATCAAAGTCTGTACATATTCATTCTAGGACCTGATTTGGTCAGCTTTAGGCCCACAACAGTTGTTCTCTCCAGCCCACATCTAGTGAACTTGCTAATCAGAATATCATGAGGCACTCTGTCAGTGGCTTTGCTGAAGTCAAGATATTACATTTACACTATTTGTACCATCTATCATGGAAGTTACCTGATCAAAAAAAATAGATAAGATTAGTCTGGCAGGACGTGTTCTTAGCAAATCCATGTTTGCTTCTAGTTATTACTGCATTGTTTTCAAGGTGCTTGCCAAGTGACCATTTTATAATCTGCTCCATAATTTTCCCTAAGAGTGATATAAGATTTACTAGTCTGTGCTTCCCTGATACTACTTTTGTGTGTGAAAATAATAGATAGTGGTTCTGATATCTCTTCAGTCAGTTCCTTCAATATCCTTGGATGCCATTCATCTGGTCCTGAGGATCTGAACTTACTCAAAGTACTGACAAATGCACTTGCTGCAGTTTGGATTTCAAATAATTCCCAGACTCAAAGCACATCCTTAGCGGGGGGGGGGGGATCTGAACGAAACTGTGCAGTAGCTGTTCCCCCACCCCACCCCCTATGGTGTTGAAGAAAAGAAAATCTCTCTGAAACCTTCACAAAAGAAAGGTCTTAGGAGAAATTTAACTCAGACCTAACAAGCTTGTAGGCATGACTTTTGCATTTCACATATTATAAAGTTTAGTGCCTTTAGAAACTTTAATAATAAAGGCCAGGATTCAACCTGCCTTGCCACATAAATGAAAAGCACTTTTGTGAATGCTGTGATTATTTTCCTTCCAAAGGCAGCTCCCTGTGCTTCAAGAACCGCAATTCCAGAATGATTCCTGGCCTTGGGGTAGTCAGTGTTTTTCTCTGAATTTTCAGATTCTCTTGAAGCCACAACTCTGGGCTAGCACACAATTTTCCATTTCTGTTGTACTCATGGCTGTATTTGCCATGAACCCTGTTTGAATTTTCCTGATCACAGTTGACATCTTCAGAAAGCTGGGTGTTTTTTTCTCATGGCAAAATGCAGCCGGGTTTTTCTACCTGGAATGACAAAGTGTTCTGTGAGCAGGGGGTGGGTGAACACAAGTTGGGACAAATCAGAATTCAGTGGGAAATTTATTCATCTTGGCATTGAATGTTCCAGGGGCAAACAGTCCAGTTTTCTTAACCTGTTGTCCCAATTTCTCCCACATTTACCAGTTCAGGATGCATGCTCCTTTGTGGATTTTCTCTCTACACACACTGGTGCTGCCTACACTACAGAGTGTCTGACTGATTAATAACTCCTTCCTCAAAAAAAGAAAGTTAAACCAAGACATTTTGCTGCCTGAAGCAAAAATAAATAAATAAGCGGCACCCCTTCTGTTATTCCCTTTAAAACGTGACAGGATTAACCTCCAATCTTTGAATAGCATTCTTTATCATACCTGAGGCACCAAGCTATTTTAGTGGGCTCAGGAAGAGCTATGAGCAAGGTCCCCTCTAAGGTGCATGCACATACCTCTGCGTCCACCTGCACAGGGCTTTTCCACTCCCATACACCCGTCACAACCGTTTTTGTTTTGGTCATGACAGAACCCGCACGGGGGAATTATGCGCAGCACACAGACATGCACATACTGAACAGGTCCGTGCATGGCAGGGGTGAAAATTAGAGGGTACATTGGCAATGAGCAATGATCTGTTATAATCACTGTTTTATTACTGGCAAAAATCAAAACAAAGTAAAATAAAATACAAAATCATGCGGCTCCTTAAAGACTAACTATTATACAGTATTTTAATGTACGCTTTCGTGGACATATACTGTAGTAGCAGAAACTAATAATAACAGTAATAAACTAATAAAACTAATAAAAATAGTGATATGTCTGAAGAAGTGGACGTGTCCAGGAAAGCTTACATTAAAATATAATAGTCTTTAAGGTGCCACATGTTTTTGTTTTTTATTTTGGTTTGATTTTTGCCTGGAATTCTTTCCCAGACTAACACAGCTAACTCTCCCAAATCTACAACTGTTTCATTACTGTTATTATTAGAGATGGGCATGAATTAAAACATGAATGGCAAAATTCATCAAAAATTGCTAATCCATTGATTCATATTGGTATGAATCTATGTTCCCTGAATCAATGAAATGTTAGCAATTTTTGATTCATTGGTTCATTGGGCTATAAAATGGCCTCCAAGGCACCACATTTGAAAGGAAGTTTCCCCAGACTGCCCTCTACAAGTTTGTTGAAAATTGGACTTCTGATGCCTGATAGATGGAAGCTTTCCCTGGAAGCTTTCCACCAGGCATCTGAGCCACCATATTTGCAGAGAAGCTTCCTCAGTTACTGCCCTACAATCCCTCTAAATTTGTTGGAGATTGGATTTTCCCAAGCCACTTGGTAAAGGGCACTTTTCTAGTTGGGACACTTTGTGGGTGTATACCTCAGATGTCTGAAACCCCATCTTTTCCAAACTTTTAGGGCTTACCGAGGAGAGCTGGGAGAAGCTTCTCAGTGATTCTGGTGTCTCTAAGTACCTGGTGGGCATTTTTATGTGGGCACATATTTCAGGATGGTAATACAGACATCTGGAATCCAAACTTCACCAAATTCTCAGAACTTGTAGAGGAGAGTCAGTGGAAGCTTACCTGAAATGTCAGTGTCCCTAGGTACTTGTGGGGTGCTGCTTTATATGGTTTTAAATGCAAAAATGAATCAATGAATAGATTTGTCAATTTATAAGAAATAGTCATTCATTTGTTATTCATGATCCATCAACCTTGATGAATCATGAATGTAAATGAATCACCATTTTTCGTGAGTCATGTCCAACTCTTGTTATTATCATTTTGACTAATATACCCCTTCATAGCGCTAGAGCACTCTCCAAGAAGATTACAACATAATTATGCAAGGAACACTTTGCCCATCACCAGTGTGGGTACCAAGCTCTAGGAGCATCCAAACATTCAGAAGGGGTGGGCAGGAAGTTGTTGGTTTTTCTGCCTCTCAAAATCTGCTCCCCAAAGGGATTACCTCTGTCTAACTGATGGAATGCTGACCCTACAAGAGAAACACATTCAATAGCAGCTGGTTCCAAATGAGTATATCTTGTATATCTACTTTGTGGAGTTCACTGAATGATGCCTTAAGAACTGACCTTGCTTGAAAAATATCTTGATGGAAAACATTAGTATCTTTAATTACTATTAACTTTTATAGCTGTTGCACCCCTAAATATTTTTTCTGAACCAGTGATTTGTCACCCTGTGAATCTTATCTCCCACCATTGTATCACTGGAAATGTGATTACATTGGCCAGCCAAATTGGGAGAATTCAGCTTTCCATCACCTTGATTTGTAGTTTCTTATGTGATTGCATTCAGTGTAGGTAACCACACAAAGACCACTGCTTGTTTCAGCATCAGTGACGACAGTGGCCCCCAATACAATGTGGTTCAATCCATGCCCATAGTCCCAATTTCTTTAATATCATTCTCCTTGCATGGAATAGTAGTAGTAATAGTAAATTTATTTACGGTCAAAGACCAAAAAGAAGAACAATAATACAACCACATTGAGCACTCCATTTTATTTCTTGTAAGTTGGGTCTTAAAATTGATTAAAATTCATAGATATGAATTAAGAAATTTAACTTTAAATCAGAGTAAGTATAGTCACCAAGTTGCAAGATAAAAGAGTGTTATTTGTCATAACCTCTATTTAAAATCTGTTTGTGAGTCCTTATTGCAGCAGCACAAAACTTGGCTACTTGGCTAGTAGTCTGGTAAGTATTATCAGAAAGAAGCAAATGTACATAAAATTCGGTTGAACTCCCAAGACTTTTACATATAATTGGAAAAATGAGTTCCTTACAAAGATCACAGTAGTAAGAACAAAATAAAAGTACATGTTCAACTGTTTCCATTTGATGATTGGTGCATGGGCAATTGGGAGCTGATTGAGGTAGACCTTGCACCCTCCCCTTCAAAACGTTGGTGGGAAGAACATTAAGTCTGGCCAGTGTAAAGGCCCTTCTAAAATTGGAAAAGATGAGCCTGTCTAAATATGGGGTGGTGGTAAATGCAGGTTTCATAAGAAACTTGGATTTCCCCAACTAGCTAACATGGTTCTGCAGTTCTATGTCCCTGATCTGTAATTTCACCAGATTCATGGCTTTGCTAGGACCCAATGCTTTAAGAGTACAGGGGGAATAGCCTAAGTTAAATATCACCGTTATTATTTGCTTTTTCGATTCAGACTGGAAGGTAAAAGCAATGGAATTAAACCCTCCAAGGAGAAAATGAGTTTCAGCCAATACTTGACCATAAGAACTTTAGCTCGTGCTGCAATGAGAATTAACCCATCCTCTAGGCCAGGCTTGACCAAACTTTGGCCCTCCAGATGTTTTGGACCCCAGCTCCCACAGTCCTTTGCCATTGGAAATACAGGCTTGGAATTCTGGGAGTTGTGGTCCAAAACATCTGGGGGGCTGAAGTTTGGACATGCCTGCTCTAGGTGAAGTGCTGTGTTAGAAATGCATGGGGGGGGGACACAAGATGGCTCTTACAAATCTAGTCTGAACAGTCTCCAGCAATTTTAAATTGGCATATCCAAAGAATTGGGGGCTATAAAGCATTTGAGAGATTATTTTGGCCTTAAAAACTTTTAAGACTGAGGGGATATGTTCCTATCAGCAATTAAGCAACAAATATAATATTTACTTGTGCTTGACACAGAGCAGTGCAGCAGTAGTGTGCAGATAAAATGTCAGTATTGATATAAAGTATTGCAGAGTTAGGTTATGAAGAGACAATGACAATGGGTAGAGTAAAAACTCATATATTCATATATACATCAAAAATATATACAGCATAACAACCAAGCAATATTTACAACAGACAAACAGAGTGTGGGGTTCTGTTCTCACCATAACAGACCCACCTAACAAATGGAAAGCTAGTGCTTTTTATACAGTTCTGTACCCATCAGATGTGAGTCATCACTAATTACAATCTGATGTAATCTGATACAATCATGATGCTATAAATTCTTTCACCTGTGCTTCATCACATAACATGCCTGTGATTACTTATCTCTTACACTTGTGAATTAACATCATGTGTCTGCAGAATCTAACTGCCTCTATTTTACAATTCTCTTTCCACTATCTGTTAAATATACATAACATATATTTTATCAACTTTTACATATCTTGACACCCCTCCTATATTTAACAGATTTCAACTCCTAGTCTTTTCTCAAAACATACATGTTTTTCTTTACATAAAGGCTTTGTAAATATATCTGCATAATTGTCAACACTAGTACAATATTCTAATACAATCAAATGTTGTTCTATGCAGTCCTTCACATTCTGGTAACGGATACCAATATGCTTGCTTCTGGATCCGACCTTCTGATTCTGTGTTAATTGGATACACGAAAAAGAATCATTATACACTTTGACTGGTAGTTTAACATTCACATTTACATCCTTTAACAACTGCACCACCCAGGTTAACTCACAACACAAGTCACTCACAGCCCCATACTCAGCCTCAGTAGTAGAGCACGAAATGTACCTTTGTCTTCGGGCTTTTCATACAATTAATGAGTTACCTAAGAAAATGGCATATCCAGACAATGACCTCCTTTCTGGACTTGAACCCCAGGCAGCATCTGCATAGCTAATTAAATCAAGATTATCACACATGGATATTTTCAACCTTTCATGCATTGTTCCTTTAAGGTATCTCAAAAACACGCTTTATACCTTTCCAATGCTTCATCAATGGCTTTGCAGCATATTGGCTCAATATGTTGATAGTTGCAATATCAGGCCTAGACCATGAACACAAATACATTAATGAGCCCAATACAGATTGGTATAGTTCAACATTTCCAAAATTCCCATCATCAGGATCTCTGTTGAACCCCACCTCCATGGGTGTCGAGACTATATTGCAGTCTCCCATCTTACACTTCTGTAATAGCTGCTCTATCTTGTCACTTTGACACAGATAGAAAATTACCTTCAGGATCGGTTGTGACATCAACCCCTAAATAATGTTGTATCTCACCAAGATGCTTCATTTTTACTTCTTTGCCTAATGAAGAAATAAACCACTTCACATGTGAGATATCGGGCACCATTAAACATAAATCATCAACAAACACAATCAATATCAAAAAACCCTTTGTATACAAGCATGGATCTGCCCTACTTTGAGAAAAACCTATTTCTCATGCAAAATGTCCATTGCTCTCTGGTGCCATCTCCTGGTGCATCCACTCGCCGATCCTTCATAGACACATGCTCTTCTTCCATGGCCATCATCCACTGCTTCCTTGTCCTCTCCAGGCACTTGCAGTACATCTTCACAAATCTGTGGCTCATGGAATACAAACTTAACAACAAACCTTTCAGGTGGCACTCCAAAATTGGATCTTGTAGACTTTCTGAGCAACACTGGCTCCTCATCAACCTTTTCATCATGCAATGATGTCGACTCCCCTCCATCACTGGAATCTTCCTCAGCAGGCTCAGTGTGGGGACAAATGCTTGTTTGCATGTAGATCTTCCCAGTTTCTTTGTTCACAAAACGTTGCAGATCTGCTAATATAAACTTTCCCATGATTATCGCAAAAATGCCAGGATTTTGCAGCAGGTTGAAAACCAATAAACATAAGTTTCCTTGACTTTGGGCTATTCTTGTGTCTATATTTCTTTGGAACCAATACCCAGGCTTCAGAGCCAAATAAACGAAGATATTTGATTGTAGGTCTCTACATGTAGCAGAGTATAAGGAACTTCATTAACAGCTGAACTCCATACTCTATTAGACACATAATTTGCATACTTCATTGCTTCAGCCCAATAACCTCTGGGAAGTTTCGAATCAGCCAACATTGCATTCATTATGTTTTGAAGAATCCCATTCTTCCTTTCAGCCAGACCATGTTCGGCAGAAGCAGCAGGGTTAGTCAATCTGTGTTTCACCCCTCTTTTCTCCAAATAGTCAACAAACTGTTTTGATAAGCATTCACTGCCCCTGTCACTTTGAACAGCTACTATCTTATGTTTGTACTGACGTTCTGCCATTTCAAACCATTTCCTAAACATAGCACTCACTTCACTTTTGTGCTTCATTATGTAGACCCAAGAATAACGAGAAAAATCATCTGTTATTACTAAACAGAATCTGGCACCACCAAAATAATTCGCCATGGGTCCAATTACATCAATATGTACCAGCTGTAGAGGATGATGTGACTTTCTCAAACTTTTTCTTGCAATGGGAGCAGACTTAGTTTTTGTATTTTTGCAAACATGGCAATCTAGATACTTATCACAGCTTTGCACAGACCCATGTTCCACATGTTGCAGAGTTTTTCTAATGTTTTCAAAACCTAGATGCCCCAACCTTCTAAGTAGCAGATGAATGCATTTGTCATGTAGAGGCTTATTATCAACCATATTCAAAGATTTCTCAGATGTGCTTATCACAAACAAATTGTTTTGCAGCTGTCCAGTTGCAATTGTTTTCCCATTTTTTACAATTTTGCAACTGCTCTCATTGAACTGTACATTAAATCCTTCCTTCACAAGCATAGGCACACTAAGAAAATTAGTTTTTAGAGACAGTATGTACAGGACCTTATCAAAAACACACTTGAGAGGTTTAAAAAATATTTTACCTTCTCCACAAATTTCCGCCTGAGTTCCGTCTGCCAATGTTACAGTTCTAGAATTAAACAAAGTTAGTTTTTCAAACAAACATTTCTTGTTTATACAATGAATGCTGGCTCCCAAATCTACAATGAATAATTCTTGCTTTGAGCACTCCTGTTCATTGTTATCATTAATTACAGACAGCTGATGACCTTCACTCTTCCAGCGTGTGCCTGCAACTCTTTTTTGCTTTTGCCGCTTGTTTACCTTATCACAGAAATGCAAAATATGTTTGTCACTCCCACAATTGTGGCATTTCCTTACTACTTGAATTGTGTCTCCAGAGACTTGAACAGGCTTCTTATTTACTTTAGAATCAGCTCTTCTCTGTTCCTCCTGCTGCAGTCTTGACTGGATATATGAGACAGACAAATCATCACTTTTCAAAGCTTCCATCCCCATTACTAAATTGTCATAGGACTCATCCAGGCTTGACAATATCACAAGACATTTATACTCCTCATCATGTTGAATGCCCACTTCAGACAACTGCTGAAAAATATTATTTACTTTCCTTACATGATCAGAAATAGTTTCACCTGGGCTTTGCCTTGTCCGGAAAAGCTGCTTCATTAGTGATATCTTACTTCCAGCTGAGTCCTTGATGTGAGCAGTTCTCAAAGCTAACCACGCTTCACGTGCCGTTTTAGCTTCTTTTACATAAACAAACTGTGACTCCTCCAAGGATAACATCAAAATCACTAAGGCTTTTGCATCCTCTTTGATACATTGCTCATCTGAATCTTCTTCCAGCTCTTGTTCTACATACTGATAAAGCTCATGGAAAATTAAAAAATGCTTCATAAGCAGACACCAGTTCAGGTAATTATTGTCAGACAGCTTAATTAGAGGCATTGAAGATAAGTTAATACTTGCCATCTTCGCTGATAGTGCCGGCTTCACTCTGCCATTTTTTTGCAACACTAGCAAATATTTCTTCAACCTCCTCCGCTTTCATTGACAACACTCTGTTTTGCTTGGCTTATCTTATCAGCTGCTTATCTCCTCTGTTCGCTTCCAAGCCTCAGAGAGAAAAATCCTTTGCAGCTCCTCTTTGTCTCCGTTCCAACTCCAAACCTTTTTTCCCTGCAAAAACACAACTTTATACAGCACACACTTTATCTATACAGGTACAACAAAACCTATCAGGCAGCTGACCCAGCTGAGCCCATAACCCTATCAGCAATTAAGCAACAAATATAATATTTACTTGTGCTTGACACAGAGCAGTGCAGCAGTAGCGTGCAGATAAAATGTCAGTATTGATATAAAGTATTGCAGAGTTAGGTTATGAAGAGACAATGACAATGGGTAGAGTAAAAACTCATATATTCATATATACATCAAAAAATATATACAGCATAACAACCAAGCAATATTTACAACAGACAAACAGAGTGTGGGGCTCTGTTCTCACCATAACAGACCCACCTAACAAATGGAAAGCTAGTGCTTTTTATACAGTTCTGTACCCATCAGATGTGAGTCATCACTAATTACAATCTGATGTAATCTGATACAATCATGATGCTATAAATTCTTTCACCTGTGCTTCATCACATAACATGCCTGTGATTACTTATCTCTTACACTTGTGAATTAACATCATGAGTCTGCAGAATCTAACTGCCTCCATTTTACAATTCTCTTTCCACTATCTGTTAAATATACATAACATATATTTTATCAACTTTTACATATCTTGACAGTTCTCCCCCCCCCTTTGAGTTGAAAAACCTAATTATGGCTTCGCTATTTCCTTGGATTCTCATTGCTGTACAGACAATATATGTAGACCAAGCACCAGACAAGTGGAATGTTGTGCCGATATATTTGTATTGCTGGACTTGTTCAATTGGTTGGCCATTAAGGAACCATTTGTGATTAATTCTACTTCTACTAAAACCATTATTCTGGTTTTAGTATAATTAATTTCTAAATGTGCTTGGATACAATAAGAAGAGAAGGATCTCAAAAATCTTCTAAACCCAACACGCTATGTTGACAGAAGCACAACATCATCAGTGTACAGAAGTATTGAGATTCATCGAGAAGCAAGCTTGAGTTGATGAAAATCTGGACTAGATAAACTTTCAATCAAGCTGTTAATAAAAAAAATTCAATAGAATAGGAGCTAAAATACAGCCTTGTCTCATGCCCTTATGTACAGGAATTGGGTTAGATAGTATCCCCCCAGAGTTACGAAGGACGTATAGATGGGAATTTTTGAGAAATCAACGCATCAGTAAGAGAAGCCATTCATCAATACTGTTGGACTCAAACTGAGACCATACATTGTCTCTTGGGATGGAAGCAAATGTGGATTTGAAATCTATAAAGGCAGCTTATAGAATCCCACCTTTGGGGGAGGAGTATTTACAAACTAAGTGGTGAAGGATAAGACACTGATTAATTGTAGATTTCCCTTGCCTAAATCCTGCCTGTTCTTCTGCAAAAATATTCTCCTCCAGTGGCCAATCCTGTAATTTTACCAGCCCATGACCTGCATATAATTTCCTAATAGTGCTTAATAAGGAGTCATTCTCCTTGTATGATCTTCTGTAAGATGATTGATTTGTTTAAAGAGTTGCACAGCTGTAGAGAAAGGGTGACAATTTTCCAAAATTCTACATACATGTACCGTCACATGCAAATACCATGGAAGCATTGTAGTCTTCTGGAATTCATCAGAGTTGCTACCATTTTATAATTCTTTAACTTTCTATCATGGATAATGCTTGTGCGGGCAAAACATCATGCCCCAACTTAATTCATTGACGAAAATCCACCAGGCCTTTTGTAGAATGAAAAAAAAAATACATAGGCAAAACATTTTTTTAATTGTTGTGGTTAGAAAAATTAGAAGCTTCCAGTAGCAAGGAAAGTGTGTGTGTGGGGGGGTGATTTGAACTGAGTTTTACCTCATGTGTTTATTGAAAAAAATACTTCAATTTCTCCTGTGCCAGTTCCAGACCAAATTATGAAATGCTTCCCACTGTAGTCACACACTGAGTCTCATGGGGATGAGACTCCACTGTTCACTTTTACCTTTTTATATTTATAGGAGCATGCTATCACAGTTTTCATTTAATACCTCTTAAGGGAATTAAAAATGCAGCAGTCTTGCTGAAGGTAAATACAAACAAAATAATGCCATTAGTAGCTGAAAGCATAATAACAAATTATACTGTTAAAATCACTTTAAAACAAATATATATTCATAAAAATGTTACTATGATTAAACCAAAGGAAGAAGCACAATGGATAATCCCTGGAAAGAAGTAGTACATTAGTGATGTTCCCTGGTGAGCAGAGCAAATGGGATTAGGAGAAACACCGAATGTCTAAAGTGACTGCTAGCATTCAAATAGGCCACAGATGAATAATCTGCAGCAGGTAGCATCAGTCATATCACCTTAGCAATAAAATATCAAGACTAAGGAAAATTCTTAGTAGTTCTTCTTAGCATCCTCATGTAAAGTTGTGAGGAGAATGTAGACTGCTTCAACATCTCGGCAGTGGTATGTGTACTAGTTGAGATTACTACTCTTCATTATGAGTGTCTTCTATACTCATGCTACATAGGGTTCAAATGAGAAATCAATTTCAGGAAAATATACCCACTCTGGTGGATATTTGATTCATCATGTAGATTCCCTCTCTATATCAGATGTCTCAGTTCCAAAGTAATTCAAAATGAAGTGGGGTTGTAAAGAAACTGACAAATAACTGGGGGAAACAATGGAATCCTTCTGGGAAAAAACAGCCTTATCTGTATCTAAAGCTGGCCAAGAATATGGTGGTCAGTGTCTGCTGAGTATCAAGAAGGGAGTAACATCCAGAGTAGAGATGGGCACGAAACGAACATTTTTTCGTTTCCATTATTCATTATTCGTTTCACTACGTAGCAAAACGACAAACAAAAATTGTGATGAAAATGGAACAAAACGAACAGAACCACGAAAATTGTGTTCGTTGTGTTTTGTTTCCGTTAATGGCAACGTGCAATGAAATGAGCTGTTTTAAATGTTAAAAAACGCCCTGGACAGCCATTAAAACGCAGCGATAATTATTTATACTGACTGATAATACCTACTGGGGGGGTCCTTAACACTTGCATTTATGTCTTTTCTCAGATCGCTGTATTTTTTTCCTTTAAGGGGAGTTAGGGGACATCGACCCAAAATGGCTCCCAGATGCCTAATATTGATTTCTTGGGTATTAAAACACCCTGGACATCCATAAAAATGCAGCAGTAATGCAATAATTATTTGAAATTATTACCTACCAGGGGGTTGGGGTCCTTAAAACGTTTGTTTTTGTCTTCTCCCATTGTGATGTATTTTTCTTTTCCCTTTAAAGATGACAAAATGGATGTCACCACTCCAGCCACAACATGGAGGCAAGCCATGTGATGAGATCATGTATATTCTTGGACAACTTCAACCAATAGCATGCCCAGGTTGCAGACTGGGCAGGTCTGGCAGCCACAGAGGGCATAAAAAGCTCTGGCAGCCCCCGTCCTCCTTGCAGTCCCTGGTGGGAGTTAGGGTGAGATTGCTGTCTCTGCAACTCTAGCTTCAGTCCTGCAGCCTCCCTGTGTGTGTGTGTGTGCGTACCTCTCAGTGAGTACCCTCCCCTGCCCTGCAGTGCAGTCACTCTGTGGCTGCCTTGCACCCTGGGCAACGCCCGCCTCTGCCTTTGCAGCCTCCCTGCGTACCTAATCTAAACTGTGTCTGTACCAGCATCAATTGTTTTTAGTGTTTTCCCTCTGGTCTGGGACGTTGGGGGATGCCCCCGCACGGAAATGCTTTAAAAATCGTGCAAAAGCGGGTAGAAACAAAAAACGAAAAAATGAAAAATGAAAACAAAATTTTTCCAAAAATTCACAAAAATGGAAAGGAAATGAAACAGACCTCTCAACGACAAACGAAAAACCAAAATGCCATTTTTTTTAATTCGTGCCCATCTCTAATCCAGAGCTTATCTTTTTGAGAGGGGTCTTCACAGCCCACTCAGTTTATTTCTTGGTACTGGAATAGTTGGGAGATTATTTCAGCTGTGTGAAGGGAGGGGGCAGAAAGTACTCTTGTGTTAAATTGCAAATAACTGAGGGAACTCAAAGCCTGATTGGTGGGCTACCTGGAAGATTATAGAACAGGACATGGGGCCCAGCCAAAGCAAATTTCCCCACAGGAAATAATGGAAACTGGGGCCCTAGAACGGATCATGTAAATTTCCATTATTTCCTACAGGGAATTTTGCTTTGATATACAAGCATTTTGGTTTACAAGCATGTTTCCAGAATGGATTATGCTCATAAACCAAGGTACTACTGTAAAGCCTGGGCATAAACAAATTAGAATTAGGCATCTCAAAGTCACTGTGACTTCTGTGAGAAACATGTCTGAATCCATCCCACAGAAATCAGATAAGCATTATGGTGGCATTGATTGTAGATGATCCTTTTCTAGGAAGATAATTTTAGAAAATATTAAAGAAGTATCTGCAATCCAAGAACTCCAGTAATGAAAGTTAAAGATCAGAGCGAGAGCCATTAGCAATGTTGCATCTTTATGCAAAGAAATGAATGCCAGCAGCGATATATGATTAATGCCCTCAGACATTCGAGGGTTCTTTCTATTTTGAGGCTTTTCCTTTAACTACAAAGTCAGAAAGGCAGCACTTGGGCTGAGGCTGTGAAGACAGAAGGGGGGGAATAAGAATATTAAGGTACATTTCTGACATTTTCCTGGTGTATGTGTGTGTGTGTGTTATGTCGTTACAGTGGTGACTGACTCTTCGTGACCCCATGTCCATGGAGTTTTCTTGGCAGGAACTCTGGAGTGGCTTGCCAGTTCCTACTCCAGGCGCCTACAGCACCTGGTATTTCCTGGTGGTCTCCCATCCAAGTACTAGCCAGGCCCGACCCTGCTTAACTTCCGAAATCGGATGTGCTTAGGGCAATTATATTGATGCACAAAACAATGCACAAGAGATGTGCAACGAAGCATTAAAATACAATACCTCTATACATTCCAAAAACAATAAGTAACCATTCTTTACAGAAGTCCTACCATATTAAATATGTGTCAGAAATGTGTGTAACATCACATCTAAATGTCTAGGTCTACAACCTCTGGCTCTGCATCCTGATACCTAAATCTCTGAGCTATCCACCTGGTTTAATAACCTTTATTTCTTTCAAAACAAAAAACAGCTAAGCCGACAGCAATGCTATGAGTCCAATAGTTTCTCACTACTGTCCTCCACAGTTACCATATTTTTCCATCTATAATCTGCCCCCATGTATAAGACGTTCCCACTTTTCCATCCCAGAATTACAGTTTCACAACCATGTGGTTCTGTCCTCAGCTTTCTTCCACATATAAGACAACCCTGAATTTTTAGTCTAACAATTTTAGACAAAAATAATCTTAAACAGTACATGGAAAATACTATACCTTCCTAGTACTAGAGTACAGTACAGTAGTCTGTTACTGGATGAAGTCTAGTGGCCAGTACTGGTAATACACCTTAGGAATGCGTATTTCGGGGCTTGCTTGCTTGTTTTTTTTGGGGAGCAGATAAGTGAAACAACAGGTACTGCACCTGCAGATATTTATTTATTTATGTATTTATGTATTTATTCTATTTTTATACCACCTATCTGACAACTGGGCCACTCTGGGTGATTTACAGCAATATCACATGAATACAATGAGACAATGGAGCTAAGACTTCTTATTTTTCTTAGCCTCTGTCCCACAATTCTGGTTTTTGTTTTTGTCTTCCACTTTGCATGGTCATGGGCTTGGTCTGGGTGAACGCGAGACAACTTCATGTCATTGTCAAGGGTGTTGATGCAGTGCTGCTTTGGTTTTCCCCTTGATGAGGATCCACTGATCTTCTGGGTGGGACCCTTTTGGCCAGAGTTTCCACATCAGCATGCAAGATGTGTCCATATCAACACAGTCAGGTTTCACACATCTTGTCACCAATTGGTTTGATGCCATATTTAGATCAGAATGGACTTAAGTAACCATGGACCTAAATAAAATAAAATAAATCAAATGAAATTAAGCAACAGTCCTACCGATATGACAGTCTGGTGTATTAGTGAGTTGTGTTGCTGGGCCATTGCGTGAAGATGTTCCTCTGCTTCCCTGCATGAAGTTGGTTGAGATGGATTGGTCAACCAGCTACTGTTAACAAATGTGGTCAAGAAGTCTCTGTTTTCAAACTACCTTTATTCCTGGGAATCTTTTCTCTAATGAATTGTCCTGGTTTCCATGCTCTTAGAGTTTTAGATCTGTAACACTTCTCAAGCCAGGCCAAGATAGGTTTATAATTGAGAAGTTAAATTTTAAATTGTGGGGGCATAACTTTCATTTCATTAGTTGCTCAGTTGGGTTGAAACCCTGTCTTAGTAGTGTGGAATAATATCCTTTTAAAATCAAGATAGATACTGAAGGTTTAAAACAAATACTTTAAGAATTTGACCATGTGATTTGCTGCCTTATAGTTGCAGGAGAATGAGGGATATGGTATGCGAAAAGCCATAGGCCTCTACAAACTGCCTTAAAAACCATCAGAGGAAAAAATTATGAAAGTTCCTAAATGAAAAATTTAGGAAGTCCAAACCAAGAGAAAACTGGTGTTACTTTAATGATATCTGCCCTGATGCTGTACTCATCATTAAAGCATTTTCTGTAAACTTTGAAAAATAGTCAATCATCAGAAAGCAGGAGTTATCATCATGATAGAAAAGCTAGTGCCAACTGTATCCCAAGGGAAATTGGAGGGGACAGAGGGCATCTGTGGCTCAGATGGTCTTGCTGCCTTACTGGCACTGGTGTCATAGTTTCCAGCTGCTGAAGCTGTTTGTTCAGTCATTGCCACTACACGCAGACTGCTTTTCCTGACCTCTGCATTTTTGACACTTTGATGTCCCTTGTGTAATTTGCCAAGAATATATCCTGTTGCAACGACATGGGGATAAATCAGCCTGGACCCTTTCTATAGCAGACTTTGGTTCTCCATTCAAGATGGACACAAATTGGGGGAAACAGTCATTTGGGATAATTTATGGTTCATCAGTATTCGCAAATTGTGAACCACAAACTTTCACGAACTTTCTGATGAAATGAACTATTTCATGGTTTGCATAATTCGGGACTTCTAGGAGTGACAAAATGCAACGCAACACAACTTTAGAGACACCAAACTGACAGTGAGTCTTTGGCTAATTCTCCTCCCCCCCCTTCACCTTTGGTGAATAGTGTGGTACAGAGCACTTTCCTGGGGGAATCTTCTGGGGACATGTTTGGGGGGTATAACGCAGATCTTCTACATGCAATATTTGTCAAACTTGGAGGAGAGTCAGCAGAAAACTTACTGTGAGTTTGGCATCTTTGATTCACGCAGAGGCCATTCTACCATTCATCTCTATTTCTCTGTTCCATGCTCCTCTCTGTTCTCCATAGTCACAGTGCTGAATTGCAGCACACAGAGAAATCATCATTCCTCCCGCCATTGCTAGGCAGTCAAAGAAGGATCATGTAAAAATAAAAAAATACTTCTGGCACTCAGTGTATTGGAGCATCTTCTGCAGAATCAGAGGTTGGGAGTTGGAATCCCCACTGCACCTCTTAGGAGAAGCACCAGATCAGCCATGAATGTTTTTATCTTGAATTTTTAGCTTTTTAAATGCGGGTTCTACTGTTTGCTGTTGATTTTCTTATACAGTGGTACCTTGTATAAAGGAATTAATTTGTTCCAAATGAAATTATGTTAAGCAAAATTTCCTTTATACAAATTTCCCATAGGAATGCATTGAAAACAAAGTAATCCCTAATCGTGACCATTTTTATGTTGTACGGATTCACCCTATAGGCTATTCTGTTAAGCAAATTTCCCCTATCTCCAGAATTTTTTATGTTGTACAGATTTTATGTTATACAAACTGTTTGTTTTATGAGGGTCCACTGTATGTTATTTTGTGGAACTGTTTTTTTAATTGTTGTTATGTTATACTTGTTAACCATCCTGAGTTCCCATTCGGGAAAATTGGGTGGTATATAAATATAAAAATAAAATAAATAAATAATCCAGGGCATGTGTGGCTGATTATGTTAAATCTCCTGCCACCAGTACGTCCTTGGACATGCTGCACATTGCCTGTGTCAGCAGAAAGAGAAACTGGAAGATCGCTTCTCTGTTCTATATTTGTAGCAAATCCTAGGAACAATTGCTGTATGTAGGAACTGACTTGAAAGAAACTTAAATACTATTATCAAGAAGGTCATAGCCTATGTAATTCTATGCAAATCAGCAGCTATCATCTTACTTGGTGATGTGTGCCCTCCCTTTTGATTATCTCATATTGAGGCATAGGAGAACCATAGTAGTCTATCTCTTTATACTGGATCTCTTCCAGGGGTGTGCAGTCAGTCTGAATTATTTATCTTTCAAATTGCAATCAATTTGTTTCAAGCCAATTTGTAGAGTAATCTGTATTTGTTTCTATTTATATTTTGATTGAATATGTAAATCTTCTTCTTTTTCATTGTGTTTGTCCCACTTGGTGGAAGGGTCCACTACGCTTGTTTTGGCCTTTCACTTTGCACGGTCATGGGCTAGGTCCAGGTGAACCCAGGACAACTTCATGTCATTGTCAAGGATGTTTATTCACCACTGTTTTGGATGTCCCCTCGGTCAGGATCCGCTAACCTCCAAGGTGAGACCCTTTTTGGCCAGAGTTTCTTCAAAGGCATGCAAGATGTTGTGTGATCTTTGCACATTTTGTCAGCGATTGGTGCAGTGCCATATTTTGCTCAGATGTCATCATTGCGCACATGACCCTTTTGCGGCCGGATGTCCATTGCAGCATCTTTGTCTACATGACACTAAGGCGATGTTCAACATCTTTAGTCACCGGCCAGCATTGTGCACCACAGAGTGGAACAGGTTGTACAATGGTGCGATAGATCTTCGACTTTAAATGGTCACTGATCTTTTTATCACACACGACGCCTGGTGTTGTACACCATTTTATCCAGGCAGTGTTGCTCCTTGATGTGACCTCATAACGCAGACTCCCATTGGCTGTGATCATGGAACCAAGGTACTTGAACTCCTCATATTTGCTTGAATTTGTAAATATGGCATAGAAGCAGAGAAAATAAAGGGTGGGATAGAGTGAAACTCAGTGTCATTAACTACTGTTTCTTTCCTTCCTCCCCTCCCCCCCCCTGCTTCCACTACCAGGACTTGGACAATGTATACAATCCTACTCATAATACTTCTAACCTATCCTACTTAAATTCCATATATGGCATAAATTTCAGAAAAAAATGAGCCAATTCAACTGAAAAGATCTAGAGCTGCCTGCCCAGTCCCACCCTACCTCCTGAAAATGCAAGTTGTGAAATCTTGGCCACTGATCACAATGTGAAGCATTGTCTCCCACTGGCTCTGTGACTGAGGTTTCTAAAAATGCTTGGGCCTTTCATTGACATTGGCCCCGGTCTCACTACCATTATCTGCACATTTTAATATGATGCATAATATTTTTTCGGGTGGTCACGTGATGTTTGATGCACAGTAGCGCCCCGACGACAGGGGAGTATTTTACTTCTCTGTGTTCTCTGCGCATCTTTTCCCTTGTGGTGAATACCTGCGTTGCAGCTAGGTAGCAGTTTTTCTTTTTAAAATGGATTGTAATTGCCAGTAAAAATTGTGCCGGCATGCTGGTATGCCACCAATTCAGTAGCAGAAATGATTACCAAGTCAGAACTACAGGAAATGGCAGAAAAGGGGGGGTACGAATCTAATTGGTGTGAATTTTCTGGGGTTGCACCTCGTTTGAGGTGTTAAAAAGTGCACATCAATGACAGAAGTATTTTAACACAACCCTTAGTGGTGGTACAAAATGCTGCAGTTAAAGTGCACTTCCGGGGGCATGGTCAACCAGGGTACCAAAATACTGCTCTTCGGAGTGAAGGCACGATCGTTTGCTGCACAGTCTTTTGCAGCAAAAAGAGCAGCAAAATCATTGTGAGACCGGGGCCATTGTCAATCTTCTTCTGTTCTGGGTTCTTGCTTCCCAGGCACTTTGTGATTGTGGTTTCCAGGACAGATTGTGCTCTTTTGTTTGTTTGTTTTCATTTTCGTTTTACACTTTGGCTGCCTGTATCATTCTGCTTTGGGCTTCCTGTTTCCATTACAGTATTACTTTCACTTTCCCAGTGAATGCCCCCCCCCCAATATTTTTAGCCCTTAAAGCAGCCAAGTGATAATCAGTACTTCAGAAAGCCCGATTTTTGATGAACCTGCCTGGTTATTAAGTTCATCAGGAGAGAACTTTCTCTCAGTCCCACCTACCTCCCCCCCTCACTGGCATGTTCCGTGGGGACAAGGGAAAGGGCCTTTTGTGTTACTGCTCCCAAACTGTGGAACTCCTTCTCGAAGGGCGCCCCATCATTGTTGTCCTTCTATAGGCAGACTAAGACTTTTCTCTTCAGGCAGGCTTTTATTTAAATGATGGGTTGACTAAGGTTTTATTTTAAGGGGGTCATTTTTTTCTGTGTCTTGGTTGCATTTTTAGTCCTGCTCTTATTAGGAATTTTAATATGATGTATGTTTAGTGCTTTTAAACTATTGTAATAATTTATTATTTGACTTTAACTTTTGTTTCTTTTAGTACTATAAGCCGCGTTGGATACTTAGGGAAAGGTGGCATATATGCATTAGGAAGAACTTCATGGTGGTTAGAGCTGTTCAGTAGTGGAATATGAGGCCACGGAGGGTGGTGAAGTCTCCTTCTTTGGAGGTTTTTAAGCAGAGGTTGGATGGCCATCTTTTGGGAGTATTTGATGGGGGTTCCTGCATGGCAGGGGGTTGGACTGGATGGCCCTTGAGGTCTCTATGATTCTATTTTAAATAAATAAATAGTAAATTTGTTTGGAGCACTGGTTTGGTCTTCCTCATTTCACTTAAGGTAAGTTTGGATATTAATGAATACCCTGCTTCACTCTGGATTCTAAATAATTTCTGAACCTGAGGCTCACACTCCTAATAGAAATCATTTTTTTGCTGGAGGAGTCACTTGAAAGCAGGTTGCAGGTAGGATGGAGATAGGTGTAATTCAAAGAATTTTCTGTGGTTTGGACTCACCTGCAGATCCCTGCAGATCTGGATTTCTCAGGACTTGGCCTTTCTGTAGTTTGCTTCCATGGATTCACTCGAGTATTTTCTGTGTCCAACAAGTTTTCTCCTTCCTATAGAGCAGTGGTTACCAACCTTGGGTCACCAGATATTCTTGGACTACAACTTCCAAAAATCCTAGCTAACACAGCTACTGGTGTTGGATTTTGGGATTTGAAGTCCAAGAATATTTGGTGACCCAATGTGAAGAAACACTGTTAGAGAGATTCCACTCTAACATCATACAGAGTTAAAAGAGAGTCTGAACAACATGTTTAGGTACAACTGAAATTAATATATTATTTGCTTCCAACTACTTGCCCCCTCACCCAGTCCTACCTAGAGAATATGCAACTAACATTAAATATCCTACCTCACAGGGATATCTGGAAATTGAGTCATGGCAACTGGACCAAAATATTTCTTGTGAAACCAAAATGTTTTGCTACTCATCCAAGCAGCTTTGTCAGGACCACACAGGATGGTTGTAAAACAAGGATGGCATGAGGTGGCATGAGACGGGCAGGACGCTCCATGCGTCCGGAGGGGAGGGGGAGGGGCGCCCTTTATAAGGGCGGCTCCTACCCCTCCACCAGCAGCCATTCGGATTTGCGTTCGGCAGTGTTGGAGCTGCCGAATGCTAGCTAGCGCCGCCGTTTGTGCCGCCCGCCATTTTGGGTGACACATCGCGAGCGTGGGACCCAGGCCGGTTAGCAGGCCCGGATCCTCGTAGGAGCCAGCTTGCCTGGCATTGGCAGCCGCGCAGCAGTGCGCAGCGGCGGGGACGACCCTGCGCAGAGGCCGGGACGAGCCGCGGGAGCGCGGCGAAGGCAGGGGAGCAGCGTCCGCCTTCCCCCAACCACGTGATTGGGCCCGGCTGGGCCGCGGTAGCGGCAACCGCCGCGAAGAGGCCTAGAGCGGCTGGCTCGCCCGGCGTTTAGCCGTCCGGGGAGGGCGGCCACGAGGAGGACCCCAGGCGGGCGTAGCCCAGAGCTGAGGGAGCGTGGCCAAACTGGGGGAGCGGCATCGGCCCTCCCCCCCACGTGAGCGTATCCGGGCCATGGGCCCTCCTGCCTGTGGGCCTGCCCCGGGGTCGGGAAGCCAGCGGCGAGGCCGGCTGGGGGTTAGGGGGAGCGCCAGGCGTGGGCCTCACGCCCTCCGGGGTGGGATCACTGGGACTCAGGGGGGACCGGGCCGTAGCTCCCCCCTCCACCACCATTCCTAGGCCGTCCAGGCCTCACCCGCCCCCTCCTCCCGTTGTTTAAGCTCAGCCCCTGGGACAAAGGGGTAGCCCGTGGGGCGGCCGGGGTGCGCCCCCCCCTGGGGATTTCTTGCACTCCCTGCCACGGGTGGCCTGCGGGGCAGATGCCGCCTGCTTCCCCAATCTAGAGCTAACCCCTGCGAGGCCTAAACCAGGCTCGCTCTGGGCCTGGGCTGGGACAGCCCCTAAAGCCTACATCAGGGTCAGGGAGTGGCAGAGGGCGCACGCCCCGCTGAGCACCTTTTTTCAATGCCTCCAAAGAAGGGCACAGGGCCCGGGAAGGGTAAGAAGCCAGCAAAGGGGCCTCGGCCAGCAGGCCGCACTCCTGCCAGCTCCTCAGATGAGGAGGACTGGCCCATATGGCTTCAGCTGGAGTCGCGCCTGCTGGCTTTAGAGGCTGCCAAGGGGGTGGAGGGCCAGCAGGCCCGCCCAGGGCCGCAACCCAGGACCGGCTCAAGGCCCTCCAAGGCCCGGAAGCGAGCACAGCTCCGTGGGCTCGCTGATAACCTGTCGGCTCGCTTTGCAGCCCTGGAGGGGGCGGAGACGCCTCAAGTGGCGGCCAGCCGGGCCCCGGCCCCTGCTAAGTGCCCGCGACCCCCGCAGCAGCGACAGGCCGGACCCCTGGAGGACGCCGTTGAGACGGAGGGTGAGGACCAGGCAGACCCCATGGCAGTCACTTCGGAGACCCCATCGATGAGTGAGTTGGCTTGCGCGCCCGACCCAGCGCACACAGTCGCTTGGCCATGGCCGGTTCCCACGGCGGGGGTGGGCATGGCGGCACCTGCCTGCCGGCCGGCGCAACCGCCCACGGACACATCTGCCGCGCCTGGCTTCGTATCACCCTGGGGTGGGGCGCCCACACCCCTGCTGGCAGCCCAGACACCGCAGGGTACTCCGGCCCCTGCCCAGCAGCCCCTGCAGTTTGGGACTGGAGGTATGTGGCCCACACCGATGACACCTGTCGCACAGGGATGGCCCCATGGCCAATCACCCGCCTGGCCAGCGCCCGGGCACCCAGCCACGGGCTCCCCTCCCTGGCCCTACCATGGCCTGGTTTCAGGATTTGCCGGGGTGCCAGCAGGTGCAATCCCCTATGGAGGCTACGCGTCCCCTTTTGGGCACCATCTGGCCCAAGCGACCAAGGAGAAGATATGGAGGGGGGAGTTCTTAGATATCTTTAGTCTTCTAAATAGGGAGCTGGATACCAAGGAGCTCGATAAGGAGGACCCTCAGGATAAGGACCGGAGGCTCAGAAAGAAGCCGGAATGCTCATGGGCGACGTGGCTCCCGGCATATATGATCTATATGTCCCTGTCATTGCAGGCTCACCCCTGGAGGGCCCAGTCCATGTTGAAGTACATGGACATCATATACCGGGCCTTCGTGGATTTCCCGGCGCATACATGGCTGCAGTACGATGAAGAATTTCGTCGTAGAGCAGCCCTGGACCCCCTTATTAGATGGGATGAGCCCCTCCCACCAATTTGGCTGCAATTTATGACCCCTGTGAGGCCGGTGCTGGGGGAGAGATACGACAGCGGGCACCTGATCAGGAAGGAATCGGCTAACACATCTGCCCGCGTCTCGGCGGGCCAGTCGGTTCAAGTCCGGCTGGTCTGTTGGGACTACAACAGGCAGGGCGCCTGTAACAGGAAGCTGTGCCATTTCAAACATGAATGTTCCGTCTGCGGCGCCCAGCACCCAGCCACCAATTGTAGCCGAGCCCGCACACCTCAAGGAAGGGTTAGGGACCTGGCGGGCCCCAGAAAGGCTGGGCCCAGTGACAACTCCCCTGCAAAAGGGGCTCAGCCCAATTAGGCTGGCGGTTCTGCAGCTATGGGCGTCCGGGCACCCGAACCCGGTCGCAGCCAAGTTCCTGGTTCAAGGGTTTACGTTGGGTTTTCGGATACCGTTTGAAGGGGTGAGGGAGCCCGTGTCCTCCCGGAACCTGCGGTCCCTGGTGGGCTTCGAGGGAATAGTGGAGGAAAAGATCCTCAAGGAAGTCCAGGAGGGCAGGGTTCTGGGGCCGTTCCAGACACCCCCCCGTGCCAAACCTCTGGGTGTCACCACTGGGTCTGGTCCCCAAGAAAGCCCCGGGGGAGTTCAGGCTCATACACCACCTGTCCCATCCCTCTGGGTCCTCAGTCAATGACGGCATACCACACGAGCTGTGCTCGGTTAAATACATGTCTTTCGACGCGGCGGTGCGCATGGTACGCACTTGTGGGGTGGCCGCAGAGATGGCAAAATGCGACATTGTCAGCCTTTCGCCTTGTCCCGGTGCACCCCGAGGATTTCGAGCTGCTCGGGTTCCAGTTCCGGAACCAATTCTTTATGGACCGCGCTCTGCCGTTCGGTTGTTAGGTTTCTTGTGCCGTGTTCGAAAGGTTCAGTTCATTTGTAGAATGGTGCCTCCGCCAGGTCACGAGCCTTTCCAGCACGGCCCATTATCTGGACGACTACCTCTTTTGCGGGCCCGCCAGAACGGGCAGGTGCTGGTTCCTTCTGGAAAGCTTTAGGACGCTGGCCAGCGAGCTCGGCCTGCCCCTAGCCGAGGAAAAGACGGAGGGCCTGCTGCCGACAATCACTTTCCTGGGCAAAGAGATTGACACTTGCACTCAGGCGTGCCGCCTCCCGCAGGATAAGTTGGTGGCCCTCAGGGAGTGGGTCCGGGAGGCCCAGGCCCGCCATAAGATCTCTCTACGGGAGCTGCAGGAATTGGCTGGCCACCTTAACTTCGCGTGTAGGGTGGTCGCCCCCGGGAGGGCCTTCCTCCGCCGCCTTTGTGCGGCCACAGCGGGCCTGCGCAGGCCGACCCACAGGACACGGGTCACGGCGGGCATGAAGGAAGATTTGGCAGTGTGGCGTATCTTCCTGGATGGATTCAATGGGATTTCATTCTGGAGGGATGAGCTCCGTCTCGAGGCTCAGGTTCAGGTTCAGACCGACACGGCGGGGGGCATCGGGTTTGTCATCTTCTGGAAGGGTTCCTGGTGTAGTGGTGCCTGGCCTCCAGTATGGCACGTGGACGGCACCACCCGCGACCTCACTTTCTTGGAATTGTTTCCCATTTGGGTCGCCCTCTACATTTGGTCCGAGCCCTGGGCCAACTCTGTTGTTCGCTTTTGGTGCAACAACATGGCAGTGGTCCATGTAATTAACAACCTCACATCCCGCTCACCCAGGGTAATGCACCTGGTGAGGTCCTTGACGTTGAGGACCCTGCAATATAACATAGTTATGCACGCCCGCCATGTCCCGGGGGTGAATAACGAAATTGCTGATGCTTTGTCCCGCCGACAGGCTGAGCATTTCCGGGCCCTGGCCCCAGGAGCGGCCCCCCATCCTGTGGAGATCCCGAAAAAGGTATGGCGGGTTGGCGAGCTGAGGCTGACCAAGCTCTCTGCCTCTCTGTTGCTCCCAGGACTCGGAGGGGATACACGTCAGTAATGGAGGAGTTCACTTCCTTTCGGACAGGGCAGGGCATGGACCATCAGTGGCCGCTCCCGGTCGAACATCTTCAGCGCTTCCTGGTCCACCTACATAGGAAGGGGTTGGCCCCCAGCTCCATGCAGGGAAAGCTGGCTGCCCTAGCATTCTTCTCCAAGCTTAAGGGTTACGGGGACCTGACCAGGGATTTTAGAGTGAGGGGTATGATCACGGGCTGGGCCAGAGAGCGTGGCAGGGCCCAGGACCCACGCTTCCCCGTCACGCCCCAGATTTTGGCAGAGATGAGCACCCGCTGGCCCATGGTGTGCCGTGATGTTTTTGAGGCCACCTTATTCAGTGCCGCCTCCCTCGGCCTTCTTTGGGGCCCTTCGGATAAGCGAGTTAGTGGCAGCCAGCTGGCTGGACGTCTCTTTTATGGCCCTGCGGGTCGCTGACGTCTCTTTGGGGCAGAGTCAACTGACGGTGCGCATCAAAAGATCTAAGACAGATCAGGGGGGAAGGGGGGCGACTATCGTATTGGGACCCCGTTCTAGGGCCGACATTTGCCCATTGAGGGCACTCGAATCGTATTTGGATTTGAGAGGCTGGGCCGAGGGTTATCTTTTCCAGCACAGTAATGGGAGGCCCCTGACGAAGTTCCAGTTTGGGCAATTGACAGGATGAGTGCTCAAAGATATGGAGCTGGGGGCGCTGAAATTTGGTACCCACTCCTTTCGGATTGGCGCTGCCTCAACGGCAGCGGCGCTCGGTTACGATAGGGGCGCAATCTGCCGGCTGGGCAGGTGGGCCTCCCACTGTTAAAAGCGGTACGTGCGGCCGCTCCCGGCATTCTAACCTCTTGCTTGTGTCTCTCCAGGAACGCATCGCTGAGCCTCCCGTGCAAGAGTGGTTTTTATCGGCCACAGCTACGTATACTAGGCCGAACAGTTTGCCCGCAGGACCAGCTGGGGTCCTAATTTGCGGCTTGGCAATGCAGCCATAGTGGAATAGTTGGGGAGGCGGGGCAGGAGGTGGCAGGAATTTCTTAACACGGCCATGGCCGCGGAGGTGCGTAGCCCCCCTGACATCCTGCTAATTCATTTGGGGGACAACGATTTGAGGGAGCAGACGGACAAGTCTCTGATCCTCGATATTTTGAGAGACTTGGCTGCCTGGAAGGCTGCACAGCCGGCATGTAGGGTGGTGTGGTCAACAATTATACCCCGCCAATGCTGGCGTGCCGCCTGCGATCCCCAAAAGCTGAATCGCTCCCGGAGGGAGGTAAATAAGGAGGTCTGCCGGGCGGTGCGCCGGGACTTTGGATCAGTGGTGGGCCACGCCGATTTCAATGTAAACAGGGCAGAGCTGTATAGACCGGATGGGGTCCATTTGATGGACGCAGGTACAGAGCTGTTCCTGAGGGATGTTCAGAGGGGTCTGGAAGCTGAGCTGGCTTTGTTGGATGGGTGCCCGGGGCCATAATACTGCTAGGCCCGCGGTTGTGGCAGCGGAAGCTGGCTAGGGCAGCGGTGATTATTTAACATCTGTCCCCAAGTACCCGATAACCAGGGCACTCTCGATCAGGAGGTCACAGTGTCCTGGTGGGTGCAAGTGTTGGGATATATTAATGGATTGGTGGGAGATTGGTGTATTATTTGATATTATGTGCTGCGGTCTGATTAAGGAGGAGTCGTAGACACAAACGTATATGAAAATATACTTTATCTCTATGTTCTAAAGGGGAAAAGGTAAACGGGATGGTCTATGAAAATAATAAAACACTCATTGAATATCTGTACAGATAAATATACAAAATAGAAAAATAGGGCAACAGCAGTTGTGTTAGAGCTCATAAAAGGAGATATAAGGAGATATACACATATATACTGGCTTGCTTATTAAAATACAAAAGAGTAAAATACAAGCTTACATAACAATAAAATAGTAGTAATTTTCCAACTCTCTCTATCCCTCTGGAGACAAATGTCAGGCAGGTCAGGACGTGGCCGAGGAAGGAGAGTGTTTGAGGCTAGCACCATTACTTAAATAGTGAGGTCTTAAAGAGATATACAAACTGCTGACTCATACTGAGATTAGTTTGCCATATGTTTGGATGTAGGCCTTGCTATGCCAACACCCCTTCTCAAGGTCTAACATACAAAACATTATGGCATCAAAATTCATCTATGGTCAATTCCGTTTGAGTCAAGGTCCAAAACATTTAACATATCTCGCAAGTACAAAAGTATCCATTTATTCCTTTCTAATGCAGATAATTTACTGATTTCTTTAAAGTTTGCTGGTTCAGTTATGGTTTGAAGGTTTTCACAGAAACCATACCTCTCTGGAGGTTTACCTTTGTTGCTCCTCTCAGATCGTCTCACAGTGGTTGTTACATCTGTTTCACATGGTCCAGTTCCTGTTTCCCCTTCTTTTCTGGTAAATTCATTTGAAGGTGGACTTGCCATCTGACTGGCAGTCTCTACAGGTAACCAACTGACCATTTCTTGTGAAACATCCTCTCTATTTTGGGGATCAATGGCCACTGTACTCTGAGACATCTGTTTCTTTAAATTGCTCTCATCTATATACACCACATTGCAACATTTTACTTCCAGTGTCTCTGGGTTAAAGATTTTATACCCTTTACCTCCAATAGGATACCCAATAACAACGCCAATTTCAGCGCGGGGATCCAGCTTTCCTCTCTTTTCCTTTGGGATATAGGAATATGCTTTGGCTCCAAAACCCAGTATATGTTTTAAGCCAGGTTTCTTTCCAAACCATAGTTCAAAAGGTGTTTTACCTGTTACTCTACTAGGGACTCTGTTATGCAAATAAGTTGCAGTAACAGCTGCTTCGGCCCACAAGGTGTTGGGCAATTCTGCTTGCATCAGCATAGATCTAATCATTTCTTGCAAAGTACGATTTAATTTTTCAGAACATCCATTCTGTTGTGGCGAATGGGATATAGTTACTTTATGCTCTATTCCTTCTTGTTCTAAGAATCTCTTAAACTCTACATTACAATACTCTCCTCCACCATCAGTACGTAATGTCAAAGGTGCCTGACCGAAACGGTTCTTAATTGCAGCTACATAAGTTTTAAATTTCTCAAGAGTCTCATCTTTACTTTTAAGAATATATATATAACTATACTTGCTCTTGGATTCAGTAAAGGTAAGGAAATATCTATTTCTACCTGCGGATAAGGGCATAGGACCCACTAAGTCTGAATAAACCTCTTCTAAAAATTCTTGGTCCTGTAAACTAGCTTTTCCTATATAACTAGGAGCAGTTCCCTTTGCTTTTATACAAATTTCACATCTCTCTTTCATCTTATCACATTTAGGAGCATTGATCCCACATTCTAATAACAGTTTTTCAATGCTTTGCATATTTCTGTGTCCCAATTTTACATGCCAAGAATAAATACAGTTTTTATGATCACAAGTGCCTTGCCTAGTTTGACATATAGGATTTCTTTGATGTAGTTCAGTATGCTCCTTATCACTAACATCAATGATATAATGGAATCCATCCTCTTCTTCAACCTTTAATATGAGGCCAGTCCTGTTGTTAATAATCTTTCCTGTATCACCTTTAAGTATAACTGTATAATCATTATTCACAATCCTTTTAGTACTTAGTAAATTATTTGATACTTCAGGAACATAGGCTACATTTGTCAAGGTGAGATTCACAACTTCATTTCTAGATGTAAGGACCTTTAAAGGTACTGTTCCTGTTCCAAGCACATTTAACCTCTGCTGGTTTGCTTGCAATATCTTTGGTCTATTCTCAGTGTCAAGCTCACTAAAGCTTTCTCTGTATTTGCAAACATGTATGAAACTACCACTATCAATGAGGAAATGTCTCTTATCATTTGCACTTTCATCATTAGATATCTGGAACAATTGATTACCTTTGTTTTGAGTACCTCTATTACCATTAAAACTTTGGTCACACCTTGCATTGAATTTACCATGAGATAGGTTACAATTTCTATGGTTGTTAAAATGTCCCTTCCTACTAGGTAACATTGTCACTTTGGGAGCATTTCTAGGTGTTTCAGCTTCCGTGCTCTTAAATCTACAATATTTGGCTACATGACCAGTTCTTGAACACAAATAACATCTTATTTCCCTTGAATCAGGTCTCATGGTTAATACAGGCATTTCAGAATTGTTACTCACTGCCCTTTTAAGTCCAGAGTCTCTTAAATAAGCTATTGTATATTCCACATCCACCTTTGCAGTGCACTCTAGCATAGCCTTTTGGTTTGCAAAAGATTGTGGTAGGCTTAGCAATATACAAGTATTAAACTCTGAATCAGATATTTCTGCACCTGCAGATTGAAGCTCAGATACAATTTTTAACATTTCATCTAAATGTGCATCAATACTAGCTCCTTCCTTCATTCTCATGCTATACAATTTCTCCTTTAAGAATATAACATTTTTACTTGACCTAGTGAAATATTTATTCCTTAAAGCGTCATAGAGTCCTTTAGCTGTTCTATACTTGGTAACCAAAGGTGTCTCATGATCTTCTATACAGGAGTACAGCAACATTAAAGCTTTGGCATCTCTCATTTTAAATTGAATCTGTCCTTGCTGGCTTTCAGGCATGTGTTCTTGTTCTATAGCAGCTAAGCAGTCTTGTACTTGGAGGGAAACTCTCAATCTAGCGTCCCACATTTGGAAATTCTGATAGCTCAGCTTGGGAATTGGGAATACGCCAGCACCGTTCATTACATGCAGCTGAGGTTGGCTTGAAGCATGCGGCTGGTCCGAAGCTGTGTCTTTGGGCGTAGTCATCTTAAAATGCTGTCAAATGCTGTCCTTAAGTAATGGCAAAAATTCCTTTTAGCTCTTCAGTAAAAAACTCCAAATAACAATAAATGAGAAGGCTTTATCAGATAAAGTCTTACAGTCTCTCAGCCAACTCAAAACATTGACTCCCTTTTGTCCGTCAACCTTATCAGAGGCAAGCAATGCAAAAGCATTCTCCAGTTCAAAGAATGAAAAGAATGTTTGCAGAGAAAAAGGCTTCCATCTTCAAAAGGAAAAGTCAAAAATCCAAAACAATCTCGGCGTCTTCTCCAAAACAACTTATCAGTCTGCAGCCTACAAAAATAACACCAAACTTAAAAAATCCCAACCATCCTCTGCTACCATATTTTGTTGGGATATATTAATGGATTGGTGGGAGATTGGTGTATTATTTGATATTATGTGCTGCGGTCTGATTAAGGAGGAGTCGTAGACACAAACGTATATGAAAATATACTTTATCTCTATGTTCTAAAGAGGAAAAGGTAAACGGGATGGTCTATGAAAATAATAAAACACTCATTGAATATCTGTACAGATAAATATACAAAATAGAAAAATAGGGCAACAGCAGTTGTGTTAGAGCTCATAAAAGGAGATATGAGGAGCTATACACATATATACTGCCTTGCTTATTAAAATACAAAAGAGTAAAATACAAGCTTACATAACAATAAAATAGTAGTAATTTTCCAACTCTCTCTATCCCTCTGGAGACAAATGTCAGGCAGGTCAGGACGTGGCCGAGGAGGGAGAGTGTTTGAGGCTAGCACCATTACTTAAATAGTGAGGTCTTAAAGAGATATACAAACTGCTGACTCATACTGAGATTAGTTTGCCATATGTTTGGATGTAGGCCTTGCTATGCCAACAGCAAGGGGACGCCTCCCTGCGCTGGGGGATAACCCAGATTGACGCTAGGCATCGCAGGGAGGGGGATAACTGCGACTGGCCTGGGCGGGTGCCGTCGGCTGACCGCACCACCCGGGGGTCGTTCTCGCCCAATGCTGCCTGGTTGGAGGGGTCTCGGGCGACCCTGGGGTTCCAACCTTCTGCCGATGCCAGACCCCCCCTGTTGTTGTGGTGGTTAATATTGTTCCTGTTAATAAAGTGTGGCCCAGTTACCCCCACTTACTGCCTCGTCTCGTCATTCCGAGTGGGGGGGCAATGCTGGCTCCGTGGCGGTGCTTCCGCCCAGCAGAGCCGATTTGCCCTCTCGCGAGGTGGCGCGAGACGGGCAGGATGCTCCATGCATCTGGAGGGGAGGGGGAGGGGCGCCCTTAATAAGGGCGGCTCCTACCCCTCCACCAGCAGCCATTCGGATTTGCGTTCCCCACCCGCCCACCCTTTATGGACTAGTTTGAGTGTAGCTGGTCGCCTGAGGGGGGCGGATAGGAATTTTTGACCCGCGCTCTGATTGGCTGTTGAGAGCGGGGATTTTTCGCCAATCCCACACTAGTACCAGGGCAGTAGGTTGGTCACCAAGGTTTATTGGTCACACTGGTGGCGGAAGCTGGCTAGGGCAGCGGTGAGTATTTAACATCTGTCCCCAAGTACCCGATAACCAGGGCACTCCCGATCAGGAGGTCACAGTGTCCGGGTGGGTGCAAGGGGACGCCTCCCTGCGCTGGGGGATAACCCAGATTGACGCTAGGCATCGCAGGGAGGGGGATAACTGCGACTGGCCCGGGCGGGTGCCGTCGGCTGACCGCACCACCCGGGGGTCGTTCTCGCACAATGCTGCCTGGTTGGAGGGGTCTCGGGCAATCCCGGGGTTCCAACCTTCTGCCGATGCCAGACCCCCCTGCTGTTGTTGTGGTTAATGTTGTTCCTGTTAATAAAGTGTGGCCCAGTTACCCCCACTTACTGCCTCGTCTCGTCATTCCGAGTGGGGGGGGCAATAACAGAGTATTTTTGTTTTAGAAGGAAGAGCACATACATAAATCGTTTCTCAATCCCATATTTCTGAAGTACTGAATGTGTTGTCAGAGTCCCTAAACCAGAGCCTTCTTACCTCCCATAACAGTCTGAGGCTGCAATCAGACAGGAAAGCAGATCACATGGGACTGTGCTGAAAAGGGTCACCACTGGGTACAATCTCATTTAAAGTGACCCTTCTGTGTACACACAATCTGGTCCCCATCATTCCAATGAAAGTGCAGCCCTGTCACTGAAACAAAAAAAGGTTCAAATGGGCACAGAAAAAAAAGGTACAGGTGGGAACAAAACAGGATTGAGCTGGTTTGCAATTTCCTATATGTTGTCTAGTCACCGGAAAATAGAACTGGACAGAGCCAAAATGGGTCTAAAACATGAGTTAAATTGCTATCTGATTGTACCCTGAGTGAGTATGGTCTCAATATCTTTAATTGGTTTAAAATAAATCAAGTGCTGGGCCAAACACAGAGATTCTCACCTCTTCCGCAACCTTTCCACAGGCCACCTAAATCGAGTCTGCTTGATATAAACATTGAAAAGAAGAACCCAAGGACACAAAAGCTTCAACAAGCTATACGGCCTCTTCTTTCTGCAAAGTGTGAATTTAAACTTGTTACAATATCTGGGAACAAAATTCACAAAGGAGGAGTGATAATTTTTGTCGTGCCGAGATATTGCTTACCTCATCTCTGAAAGGAAGAGATCTTTCTTAGCATTGCTATTAAACTGACAGCATTGCTAAAGGGACCGAGTCATGCTTAAGAGCTAGATTTAATCTGAATTGATCAATACCCGGAAACTTAACATGTCCCAAACGATTTATCCAAAAATTGGTACACAATATTCTGAGTTATATAGCATCCCCACTACACTCCCTTCGCAGTCTCTTCACTAATTTTGTTAGGAACAGGATAACTGAAGATTCCTCCTTCCTCTCCAGCTTTTCACAGCATGTGCAGAAGCATTTGATATGCAACCCTTTCATTGGTTAGATACAGCATGGAGTTACATTAAAAATCAACAACTAAGAATAGACCTGTGAAATAAGCAAATAAACAGATAAGTCTAAAGCACCGAGATCCCCTTTCTGTATCTTTATGTACTTTGATCATCTCATATGTATTATTATTATTGTGTCTGAAAATTGATTATTAGCAGAGATGAGGGCAGTAAACCAAGCTGCCTTCCCTGCTTCTTCACGCTTTATGCAGTTGCCAGGCTAACTGTGATGACAGCTGATTGGCTTGAAGCCTGCTCATTCCATCCTCTTTGGCCTCACGACCGACATGGCATTGTGTGAAATGTTGTTCCATGAGTCGTTGGCATTGAGCCCAATGAGAAAAACCCTTTAAGATGGTCTAGACCAGAGAAGTGGAAAGCATTGGAAGAAGTTGCATCAGTTGTCTGTCACAGTCATATCTGCTAAAATATTAATTACTGTTATTCCTAAGTAGCCATGTCTTGTGCAAACTCAGTTATATCTACTGAAAAATAGATCCCACTGTGTTCAACAGGGGTTACTCCCAAGTAGGAATTATAGCAGTGTACTCTGAATGGAATTTATGCTGCTTTATTCTCTTGATGGGATTGGGGATACACTTGAAAAATGCAGACGTACAGTACATATCATTTTAGTGTTTCACCCACTGTTGGCAGGATAACCAGAAGGATAAGACATGTGACATTTATTCCCAAACATTTCTTTATAGATTTGCTTTTCCCAAAAGCTGTCTATGAACTGGATTTCTGAATTTGGCAGGATTCAAGAGATCTTCATACTAATTGTGAATTAATTGCTTAATCTCTTGTCCTTGACAGACTGCTAAAAAACTAGAATGGTCCTTTTCTTTTCCCTTGGTAATAAATAGGTTATTTTCATAGATCTCAGAGTATTTTGCTACCTGAGCTGAAGTGTAAAATGGTATCTTCTCATACTAGCTAACCAGCATGCAAGTGAAGAATATACTTCAACAAGGAGCATTCCAGTACTTCAACAATAGCAACAGTGTGTCTCTTCAGCACCTGAGGTCAGGAGGCACATGAAACTTTGTTCTTCAAGAAACTGATGCGACTTTGTCCACCCAGCCTGGAAATAAAGAGGCGAGACACGTTTGTGGGATTAAAATCGGGCCACAATGTATTGATATGATTTCACTCGATTCAACTGTTAAACGTCCCTTAATCAAGGGGGCCTGAACATAGTGCAAGCGGATCAGTTAATTATTCCTAATATTATTAGAAGGGTGCTGCCCACCTGTCCAGCACCCTCTCAAAACCTGTGGTCTGGGCAGCCTTTAATTCTAATCTTTGAACTATTTATACCTAACACCTAATGTTCCTAATTTACTAATCTATTCCTAATTCATACTGGGGGCTACCGACTCAATAAGGGTATATTATTCAATAACATTCACCTAACTTAAATTTACCGCTTGCACTACCCACCAATTGTGATTGGTTATAAGCCTCCCCTTAGCCTTAAAGAGAATGGGATGGGTGAAAACATACTGCCACTCTGGACCGATCTGAGTGAAAGCCAAAAATTCCCATCTGGCCCGTACGCAACCAGCTAATCTCATTCTCTTATTTCGGGGGGAGGGAGGGAAGATGGCTGGATTGAAAAAGAGGCGTCTCACCATGTGGCAAGGCCTACTGCCCTTGCAAGCAGCCTCATAGGCTGCACACACTTGACTCTAACCAGGTGGTTAGACAAAGAGGCCCCTCCCAGCACTATGGCTGATAGAAGCCACCATTCCACTTGCTGCCTAGAGTAGTCATTTCAAGCTGCCTAATGGTAGGGCCAGCCATTTTTAGTGCAATGAAATGTTAATATGCTTCATGAATGGACTACTCCACATCTCATGCAGATCAAACCCAAGATCCGAGTCCATTGATTAAAATTGTGGATGATTTCTGGACACAGGAAGGTTTCTTTTTTATCCACCTGCCCAGGTACCAACAACAACTTCATTTGCCGAATGAGAAAGCAGCAAAGAAGATCCCTTCCAAATCTAAAAAGGAGGTAAAAACTGAAAGTCTTGGATGCTCTCATATGCCATGATGTGAAGTCTTCTCAAGGGATCGTGGAAGTGGCTACTTTCAGGAGCATTTCATCACCTGCATAAAACCTGCATTCCTAAGCACATTTTCCTGGGAGTACACATCACTGAAGCCAATGAAACTTACTTTAAACTTAACTTACATAGAAGTTTACTCAGCAGAATTCAGCAGAATGCAACTCTAGCCCAAAGGAATGTGCATTTATCTATTGATTAAATGCATACCCCAACTTTTTGCCCTCAAAAAAGGTAACTAGAAAGGATAATAATATTTGCTTGCTTGCTTGCTTGCTTACTTACTTACTTACTTACCATCTGATGGGGTGGCATAACCAATTAAGTCCAAATAAGAAAAATACAATTAAAAGATAGAGCAAAAAGATACACCAGGTCCCTTCAGATAATGTACCAGCTACAGCAAATGTTCATAACCTATCTGAACAAGTCATCTCCATTATACAACATTGAACATACCCAATTTAATCAAATCTTGTGAAAGGAGAACAGGGGGAACAGGGGAGACCAGCCTTGCTGCTCTCATCTGGGAGCACCAAAATCTGGGAGCAATCACCAAGAAAAGTCTCTCTGTCACATTATGTGATAGGACCATCACAAGATGTTAGAATCTGGCCAGGCTGGAAAAGAACACAATCTTTCAGGCCTTGTTAATTTTATATTCTCATTGTAAACAGATGAGGGAGTTGAAGGTGAACTGACACTGGATGTTTCTGAGGTGATCAATCAAGCCCTTACCCCCCACTATCTGCTTCCCTCTTACCATCTGTTTATATGAATGCACACAGCCCCCAAATTACCTGAGTGTCCTGAGAGGCAGGTTCAAGCTTACACAAATCTCTCTAATTGTGCACAAGAGATGGAGAAGATGGAGAAATTTAAACAGAGAGTACTTTAAAAAGTAATGCTTTATAACTGCTTCCTGACCGCCAAATATGAGTGAGAAAGCTGGATGGTGAAGAAAGCTGACAGGAAGAAAATGATTTGTTTGAAAATGTTGTGCTGAAGGAGAGGTTTACAAAACTCTGAGCTGCTAAAAGGGTCCTGGCTTAAGTCAAGCCTGAACTATTTCTGGAGGCAAAAATGACAAAACTGAGGCCATCATACGTTGGGCTGCCAAGTAAACACTGATCATTACCTTTGGTATTTGTTGCACTATGTTCAGTACATTGACTCTGAAATGTAGTGATATTCCTGAGTTTTTAGGCTTTGTTGCCCCAACCAAGGGGATTGTGTTCACCTGGAAAAGCTGACTTGATTTTAGTTGCCTCTTTCTTATCCCATGTACCTGCTTGACCGCTTCTGCTAAAGTGCTACTGCTGGACTCCATGGTGTTCATTGTCTTTCTAGTGCTGTACTTGATCCTAAACTAATCCTTGTTCTTTAACTGACTCTTCTCTGGGGCAGTACTTCAACTATCACTCTTGAGATTTTCTACTGCCTGTAAGAAAGCATTTCAATACTAAGGGGAAAGTAAAGGACAAAATTAGCTTGAATGGCCAACAGTGACCACTCATCTAGGTGCTGCACATACTTTTCAAAATTGTATTATATTGGTTTGGAAAATCAAAATGGGTGTGAACCAGTTCATCCCAGTTCATAAAAGTGGCAGCACATGTGCTACTGCTCCCCAACCCCACTTCCTCTGACTCAGACACTCACCAGGCCCAGTGTGCCCCCTATTCCTCAACTGATCTTCCAGTCCCAGCAACAGCTCAGGTTTCTTTGCCCTGCCCTTTCGGTTGATCTCCCATTCAGACAAAAGGGCAGGGCAGAGAAGTCTGTGCGCTTGCTTGTGACTGGGAGATTACCCGAGGAGGTGGAAAAAGCAAGCAAGCTGGGCCTGGTGAGTGGCTGATCGGCTGAAGAGGTGGAGGTTGGGAGCAGCAGCAACACCCGTGCTGCCATCTTTCCAAAACTGCACAAACTGTTTCATGCCTGACTCTATTTGAAAATGAATTTTTGCCTGGTATGAAAACCTCTACCAATTTACCACATTTATGTACATCTGTGGGGGGGGGGGGGAGAGAAACCACAATCTAGTGGTTGCTAGATTTTCCACTGCAAGGCAACAAGCAGGCTGGTGATCTGAATTTCCCAACTGGTTCAGATTCAAACCAAACTAAAGTGAATGTGGTACAAATCAAATAGGACTGAAGCAAGATCTGGTCTGAAGGATCAAACTGGTCTTCAAACTGAACCATGGGACCTGTTCACAGCCCTGAAAGTGAGGAAAGCATTTTTATTGTTTTTGAAGGTTGTACAAACAAGCTGTACACCCAAACTGAAAAGGTAATGCCAAAAATATTTGTCAGTACATGCATCATGGTCTCACCCAACCCATTCTCATATTCTATTTGGCTGATGAATGGGCTGATGGTTGCTTATGCTTACAGTATGTGTTTCTGTCAGTATGAGCCTTGATACCAGCTGTATCCCTACTAAAACATTTCTGAACACGTCAGAATGGCAGCTGAGCCGCAGATGGATTATAGCAGAACTGACACAGTGATCTGATTTCAGAAAAGAAAACTAGCATTCCAGTCTGTGACAAAAGAAAGTAACAAAATAAGAAAGGTAAAATTAAGCACTTGTATATCTCATTGATTTCCACGTGGGAACTGTGTGTTTTGACTTGAGCAGTTCCTTTGAAAATAATGAGATATAAGAGACTTTTAGCAAGATTTGCCTAATATATTTTCCAGTACATTGATTTCAGAATGAAAAGTAGACTTAAACGACATTTAATATCCATTTAACAGCTATTCGGAGCCCACTGGCAACAATCCTAGCCATCAAGGTATGACATAACATTACACTGTTTTAAATCTGCCACAGTGTTCCACCCGGGCAACTAGGACTACAGAAGTCAATTGTGCAATTGGTCATATGGTTCCCATTTTAACCAATTGTGCAATGTGCCAGTAGAAATGTTTCCGTATAGCACTTCCATCTTGGTGTGAAAGCAGCTATTGTGGGCAAAATGTCAAGCTACTCCCATGTAGGTTAGGCCTGCTTTATTCAAAGAGCAAATGGGGCATTTATCCAGGGCCCACTGTCATTAGGGGCCCACACAAAGGGGGGCTGGATTTCATCTTCCTGGTGGTGCTGCACAGCCTGCCAATAAGAAATAAAAGGAACACAAGGAAAAATGGATAGGATAGGCATGGAAAGAGCAAGGGCAGAAGGACCAAAGACTGAATTCTGATGGACAAATCCAGCCCAGCTGAAGGTGGCAAATACAGCTGAATCATTCTTCCCTTTGGACCCCAAACTGCAGCGAGGTGCCTTTCTTCCAAGTTGGTCCCAAAACCCAAAGCCCTGAAAATGGATGAACTGTGTGGCTGACTTCATTCCTTACTTCCTCACTTTGGGCGGCAACAGCAGTGTCAGGAATAGCTTGACTGCCCCCTTTCCCCTATGAAGGGACTCAGCAGAGCATGGAGCCAGGCAAGGCAAGGCTGAGTGAGAATGACCCTGAGCCTCTTTCTATGTGCTGTGATTAATTTCCCCTCTTCCTTCCTTCCTTCTTCCCAGCAGCCACCCTGATGGATTTGGGAGTGAAAGAAAGATAAGTGAACTCAGTCTAGGGGTTTTGGTTGATGCAGTGTGAAAGGACTAGGGGTCGCAACTCTATTGAGCTAATATGTTACCAGTTCACAGTGTTGATTTTTGAGGTTTAATGCCATAAATAGCTCTGGAGTAGGGATGGGCATGAAACAAAAAACAAAATGCTGTTTCATCATTTCATTACATAATTTGAAATGAAAAAGGAGCATTTAGTTATAGACAAAACAAAATGGTCATTTTTGCATTGAAATGAACTGTTTCACTCCATCATTTTCAGAGGGCTCCTACTGAGCTGTCAATGGCTGGACCCCTTTAAACCTGGCCCAGTCCGCACCAGGGGGACCATCCGGTACCAGCTGGGTCAGGTTTAAAGGAGTCCAGCCATTGACAGCTCGGCTGGAGCCCTCAGAAAATGGTCAGGTAGGTAGCGCGATTGTGCGGAACTGTTTAGCTGACTGTTTTCTGAGGGCTCTTGCTGAGCTGTCAATGGCTGGACCCCTTTAAACCTGGCCCAGTAAGTACCATGGGATCCCCCTGGTGCCGACTGGGCCAGTTTTAAAGGGGTCCAGACAATAACAGCTCAGTGGGAGTCCTTTAAAAATGGCTCCTGGTCACCAAATCTGGTGCCTCTAGGACTCAGGGGAGCTGTTTCATTTCATTTTGTTTCATATATATTTTTTAAAAATGTAAGAATTAAAATGAAATGAAATGGGGTGAGCATGAAATGAAATGAAACATCATTTTTCCATTTTGTGCCCATCCCTACTCTGGAGTTATCCAACTAAGAATCTTATTGTCTCCTTATGAAACTGTCCAGGTGTCAAGATCTTCATGAGAGGCCCTCTGAAGAATACCACCTCCTAGGGAGGCTGGCTTGATGGGAAGCAAGAAGGGGATCTCTCGAGTTGTTCCCAGTAGTGAAAAATATTTCTCTGAGAACAACAACTGTATTAATACATTTTATTTATCGCTTGTCAGTTTCATTTTTATGCCACCTTTCTTCTGATGTAGGGACCCCAGGTTGTGTACAAATACTTAAAACAAGTTGAACTAAATACATAATAAATTCCAAAGTTTTAAAAAAATGAAAAATATAGTAGCAATTAAAAATGATCTCACCTAAACATTTAAATGCTTTTAAAGCACTCTTAAAGGAAAAGTACTGCATGCTGCTTTAGAATGTGCATGAAGACATCTGTTCAAATCGGTCCTTGAAGCTTGTTATGTTGAGCATTGCATTGGTTACAAAGGGTTCACTTTTAAATTTATATTTTATCAGTTTTCTTTTTCAGATTGTTTTAAGCATGTTTTGATTATGTTTCTAAGCCACTTTGAGTGTTATTGCTTAGCAGAAAGGCAATGTAGAATTGTAATGAAGAGATGGGCTAGGCAGTGTGATGATTCTTCTACTGATTGAGGTTTGAATCCCTACTTGCAGCTGGGGGGTTAGTCAGATAAGAAGAACTCGGGCCAGGCAATTAAGGCCTGCCCCCCGTTCTGACCCCCCCAGCTCACTGCCATGTATCTCGGAGCCATCCCCGCCAGCGCCTCCGACCTGTCCTGCCTCCTGATGAATGCCATGTCGGTCCATAATAAGACCCCCATCCTTTATGATGCCATCTGGGATGGGAAGGCCGACTGGCTTGTATTACCGAGACTTGGGTGGGAGCAGAGGGGGGAGCATCGCTCACCCAGCTGTGCCCCCCTGGGTTTCCGGTTCAGGGCGTTGGCAGGTTGGAGGGTTGTAAGGGGGGCGAGGCCACCATTGTTTATAGGGAATCTCTTTCTGTCAGCAGAGCCTCAACGTTGGTGAGTCCAGGGTTAGAATGTCTTCATCTATTGGTGGGACAACGGGACAGATTTGGCATTGTGCTCGGTTACCGTGCTCCCTGCAACCCAGCACAATCCCTACCGGAGCTCACAGAGTTCATTGTGGCTGCACTATTGAGGTCCCCCCGCCTTCTGGTGGTAGGGGACTTCAATGTGCATGCCGGCGATGGGGTTTCCGGTGTGGCTCTGTAATTCAAGGAGTCCATGGCCTCCATGAACCTGACCCAGCATGTTGTATGCCCCAACCATAGATCTGGGCATACCTTGGACCTGGTGTTTACCTCCACATCAGAGGAATCTAATCTGAGGGTAGGGGACATTGTCTCCCTACCTGTATCATGGTCAGACCATCATCTGCTGTCCTTTCCCCTATCAATCACTGCCCCGTCCCGCGGGGAACCTCGGCCACTTGTTTGGGCCTGCCCCAAGAGACTTCTGGACCCCGCTCGGTTCCGAGAAGACTTTGGGGACCTGCCTGGTGGTCTGGCTGATGATCCGGCCGAAGCCGCGGCAGACCAATGGTTTGAGGATGTCTCCTGGGCTGTCGACTGGATCGCCCCTAGGCGCCTCCTCCATTGCAGAGCTCATCCTTCACCGTGGTTCACGGCGGAGTTGAGAGCGATGAAGCAGGAATGGAGAAGGCTGGAGAGCAGCTGGAAAAGGAATGGAAGGTGTTTGAAAAGGCTGCTGTTATTATCCAGACCAGGCGCTATGTCCGGGCGATCAGGGAGGCCAAAACATACTTTTACTCCATGAGAATTAGTGAGGCCTTGAACCGCCAGGTGGAATTATTCTGTGTGGTTCACGACCTCACTAATCCTGGTCTGGAAAGGATCTGAGTTCAGTAGTGAGATGTTTGCAGCCTTTTAAAGAACTAAAATAGAGGCCATCCGTGCTGGTCTTGACTCCAGTTGCCTGAATCTATCCTCAGTATCTCTCAATGCTGCACCCCCTCGGTCTCCTTGATTGGTTGAATTTGGGCCTGTCTCCTTGCTTAAGGCCTCCAGGACCCTGGCTCATCATCAGCCAGCGTCCACCCCCTTCGATCCTTGCCCATCTTGGCTTATAAGAACTGCTGGAGGGAGCATGCCTGAATGGGCTTCAGTCATCTCCACTGCCTCCTTCAGGGAAGGGATTTTTCCCTCTCGCCTGAAGGAGACAGTGGTGAAGCCCATTCTGAAAAAAACCAGGCTTGGCATTGGACGAATTGGCAAATTACTGTCCGATCACCAATGTTCCCTTCATGGACAAGGTTATCGAGAGGGTGGCCGCTGTCTGGCTCCAGTCGTTCCTGGAGGGAGAACAGGTCCTTGACCCATTCCAGTCTGGGTTCAGGCCGGGTCGGGGGACAGAGACAGTCTTGGTCACACTGCAAGATTACCTCCTCTGGGGGGCCGACAGGGGTAGCTCTACCTTGTTGGTCCTTCTGGATTTGTCAGCGGCCTTCGATACCATCGACCACGGTATCCTGCTGGACTGGCTCTCCGAGATAGGTATTGGAGGCACTGTTCTCAGTTGGTTCAGATCTTTCTTGGAGGACCGTCCCCAGCGTGTGCAGCATGGGGGGGAGTTGTCTGCCCCGTGGATACTCCCTTGTGGGGTTCCACAGGGGTCGTCCCCCTCTCCCATGCTGTTCAACATCTATGTGAGGCCGCTGGCAGAGTTCATAAGGAGATTTGGAGTCTGCTGTCATCAGTACGCTGATGACACGCAGCTCTATCTCTCATTTTCCACCTCTGCAGTTGAGGCTGTCCAGACCCTCGACCAGTGCCTGGATGCAGTCATGGCATGGACCAAGGCCAACAGGCTCAAACTCAACCCTGAGAAGACTGAGGTTATGTTCTTTGGGACCTCCCCTTCCGGATATGGAGGCCCTCTCTCCAGCCTGGAGGGCTTTTCCCTCCAGCTGGTAGACAGTGTCCAGAATCTGGGCGTGGTCCTGGACCTGGCCCTCACTATGGAGGCCCAGGTGGAGGCCGTGTCCAGGACTGCTTTTTTCCATCTCCGACAAATCACCCAGATTCGTCCATACCTTGACGGGGACTCCCTGAGAATGGTTGTGCAAGCGTTGGTGATCTCGAGAATAGATTACTGCAACGCTCTTTCCATGGGGTTGCCCTTGACTCTCCTTCGGCGACTGCAGCGGGTGCAAATGCAGCAGCCAGACTGGTAGCGGGTGTGCGTCGATATGACCACATCACCCCAGTGCTGGCTCGCCTGCATTGGTTACCCGTTGCATCCCGAATTAGATTCAAGGTCTTGGTTTTAGTTTATAAAACCCTCCATGGCCTGGGACCTGATTACCTGGCAGAGCAGATCCCCCAGTGGTCAACTTCGGCCCAACCAACTAGGATGTCATGGGCGCACTCGCTGCGGGTGGCCACGCCCAGGGAGGCTCGGAAAACATCCACTCGTAACCAAGCATTCTCTGTGGCTGGCCGAAACACTATGGAACCATCTCCCTAGCGAAGTGCGCCTTGCACAGTCCCTGCCTGCCTTCCGGAAGGCTTTAAAGACCTTGCTTTTCTGGGAGGCGTTTGGTGGCTCCTGATTGTTTTTTGTTTTTGTTTTTTGTTTTTTGTTTTTGTTTTTGTTTTGTCTGCCATCTGCCTCCTTGCCTTTTTTATTGTTATGTCTTTGAACTGTTTTTATATTTGATTTTAATTATTTGTACTTAATTGTTTGCTATCTTGTTTGTTGATGTGAACTGCCCGGAGTTCCTTCGGGAAGACGGCGCGGTATATAAGCCTCAAAATAAATAAAATAAATAAATATACTTGGCCATAGAAACACACTGGGATGTGTGGCACTGGTAAAGCCACTCCTTAAACATCACAGTTACTTCGAAAGCCCTATTCAGATATATCTACATCAGTTCTGACTTGACAACACAGAACACACACAATAAATAGAAATGTACCATATGTTCCTATGGGATGTTGGCAACCCATGGTCTGAGCTTGACTGGTATAGTGCTTCATCTAAGTGCTTCATTTGTTTCCTAAGGAAGGCACCAATGGCCAGTCTAGATCAAGGCTATGGACCCTGGGGTGAAAAAGCAGTCATCAACTCCCCAACCCACCCTAAAATTGAACTTACATGTGACATTTCTGTGTGCACAGGTGCACAGACACATATAGAATCAAGTCTATTTTATGTGTGACCATTCAGGCCCTGCCACTCATCTTTGTCAAAACTGCTTCCTATGATTTTGTGGAAAGCCAAAAGTTCATGTGTAGGTCAGTAAGGCATGTTTTGTTTCTCATTTGCCTTGAATCTAAGAACCATTATTAACAATGCAATTCCATACCTGTCCAAAGATGTACATGCCATTGACTTCACTAAGTTTCATTCCTGTATAAGGACTCCAACTTTACAGCACATACATATATACATCTCCTTAATAAAAGAAGTCATGTTATCTTCAACACCACTTATTATTATATAGATGTGCATAGAATTGCTGCCTACAATTATTTCCCTTTCTTCTCCCTGTGTCTTTCTGTTGCCCCCTCATCACCATTCAGCAATATGGATAACAACACTGGGCTGCACTGCAAGGATGTTATATATTATTATCTCCCGTCCTAGCAATGTGCCTGTAACAACCGTGGGCTGTTATGCCTGGTGTATGGTTACTCCTGCTGAGCCACAATGCTATCCTGTCCCTCAAAATGTGAGTGTCATAATGAGCTTTATTTACATCAGGTGATTTTTAAAAAGGCCTCCAATCACATTTGAGAGATAATATCTATCTTGTTTGTTTGCTTGTTGGTTAAAACAAGTGTGAATTCATGTTTGTTTGTTTGTTTGTTTGTTTGTTTGTTTGTTTGTTTGTTTGTTTGTTTGTTTGTTTGTTTTTTATACCGCCCATCTTCCCAAAAGAACTCTGGGCAGTGAACAAAGAGGGCAAGACAAGCCCAACAAAGGAACAGTACATCAATCAAAAGGAAAATAAAAAATAAAGAATATATAGATAAAATAAAATATAATATATAATAAAAAGCAAATCGACAAGGTAGTCGATTAGTCATCGGCAAGACAGCAAAAAAAATTAATCAAGGCTGCCAAATGCCTCCCTAAAAAAGCAAGGTTTTTAAAGCTTTTTTGAAGGCAGGCAAGGACTGTGCAAGGCGCAACTCACTTGGAAGATGGTTCCAGAGCGAGGGACCGACTACCTAGAAGGTGCGGTTATGGGTAGCCAATTTCCACGGTTATGGGTAGCCAATTTCCGTGGCAACTCAGAGTGAGAGTTCCTGCGACAGTCTAGTGGGCCGGTCCTCAGTTGATCTTTGGAAGATACGCTCCAACAGGTATTCAGGTCCCAAGCCATGGAGGGTTTTGTAAACCAAAACCAGGACCTTGAACCTTATCTGGAGCACAACGGGCAACCAGTGCAGACAAGCCAGAACTGGGTTGATAACAATCATAATGTTGCTTTTGTTATGTCTTGTTTGGGGCTGGATATGTGACTACTTAGTTAGAGCTACCCTAAAGTTCTGAATTTTCCCATGGTTTTCTATGGGCAGCAATCACTGCTTCACATAGGTAAACTGACAATTGGTTTAGATAAATTTAATTAGGCAATCTCTCCTGCAGGCAAAAGGTCTCCCTGTCCCTTTGGCTGCTGCTTGCACTGCTCGCAGAGGTCAGTCATTTCTTTGGCTCAAACCACTGAAAGGTGTTAATAGTTTCTTTCCTGACAAAACCGTTGAAAGGAAGAGTGCCCTGACCTTTTATCTATTATCTCAGATTCTAGAAAAAATATATAGAGATTATTTTTTTTAAATGACAAGTGTTGCTCTGAGCTAGATAATGGGTACCCTGAAATCAAAGCTTGGAAATATCTTTTCTTGGAACCACAGTTCCCAATTCTCCTCATCAGTAGGGTTAAGCAGAAGGCCCAGGTAGATGGACGTTGAGGTCCAACAGAGATCTTTAATGAAATAAGTGTGTATTTCCATTCAAGTAAGCTGCACTTGGGCAGCCCAACCAACATGCTTTGAGTCGTTCGTGAAATATGTTCAAAGTTTCAGAAATGAGTTTCAAGCCACGGAAAAAAATGATGCTCGGACTATCCTGCCTGTTAATGAGTATGAAAGTTGTAATAGAAAGGGCAAAATCTTTTTTTAATGAGGCCAGGACTGAATTTGTTGGTCTAAAAGGAAGCAGAAAGTTTAAAGTTTCAAATGTAGTGAACGGCACGCTTTTCGTTCATCTGTATAAAAGAAGGGAACAATATTTTTCAGTAAACAGCAAGTTGGGCTTTTTGGATGGCTTGGCTTTCATATCAGTTCAACGATGAGGAAAACTTGCATTTACTTTACAACTAGCTCATTAGGATGATTTAGAAAACATATCAATAGATGAAGATGTTGCTTTTCAGAGTTTACCACAATGTTGCCTTTCCAGCAGGTGCTTTAGGAAAGAGGACAAAGATTATCCAAACCATGTGTCACAGCAAATTCTTCTGAAAAAGAAACATCACCCTATTTATTTATTTATTTATTTATTTATTTATTTATTTATTTTAGGGCTTATATACTGCCCGTCTTCCAGAGAGGAACTCTGGGTGGTTTACAAAAAAAACAAAACAGTAAACAAGTTAAATACAACATCATTATAAAATAATAAAGTCAGTTTAAAACACATACATAAACAGAATGGCATGGAGACAATGACGGACAAAAATCAAAGGGGAAAAAAAAGTTAACAGTCACCAAACGCCTCCCGGAAAAGCAAGGTCTTTAAAGCTTTTTTGAAGGCTGGCAGGGACTGTGCAAGGTGCAACTCGCTCAGGAGATTATTCCATAGCGTAGGACCAGCCACAGAGAAGGCTCGGCTACGGGTGGATGTTTTCCGAGCCTCCCTGGGCATGGCCACCTGCAGCGGGTGCGCCCGTGACTCTCTAGTTGGTCAGGCCGAAGTTGACCGCTGGGAGATTCACTCTGCCAGGTAATCAGGTCCCAAGCCACACCCGCCACCAGTCTGGCTGCCGCAGTTTGCACCCGTTGAAGTCGCCGAACCAGAGTCAAGGGCAACCCCATGTAGAGAGCATTGCAGTAATCTACTCTTGAGATCACCAGTGCTTGCACAACAGTTCTCAGGGAGTCCCCTTCAAGGTATGGACGAATCTGGGCAATTTGTCGAAGATGGAAAAAAACCCCTAGTCTAACCAAATTTCAATATAGCTTTTCATCTCTATCTGACATCACAATTCTGCAGTTAGTGTGTTCTTTTTTCAAAACTAAAGCTTATAAAATCAGTGTTACGCTGTTCAATGCAACAAGGCCTTAACAGATTAACAATAATGTCAATTGAGAGTCACAGTTTGAATTGATTTTGAAGACCTTATTAGTGATTTTGCAAAACAGCAAGCAAGAAACACTGCACACGTTTTCTATTTTTAAAACCTGATAATATTGCCTTTAATCTGTTTATGTTAGGTGCTGTCCTACCAAAAGCAATCCTCTGTGGAGCTTATGCAGTACACTTCTCTACATGATTTATCCAGATAGCCTGGACATAATATGCGACCTTATCTATGAGGAATCCCCAATTACATTTTGAGCTGTACATTGATATATCCAAAGAGTTTATTTTGCTACTCTAATAGGAAATAGCTGTTCAGCCCTTTAGCTTCAAGATTCTTATTTGTATTGCAGGGTTTTTCTTTGGATGCACTTTTTTCTTTTCCAGTACTGAAGGCTTGCTTAACTATGGTTATAAGCTAAGACTTTCTTTTCATTGTTATGTTGTCTGCTTACCTACACATTGTTCACTTATTTATTGTCACAAAGATTACTTTCACAACTTAGTCTTATGTATACTGTATTGCATTGCTCATGTTGGGGTGTAAAGAACAAGAATTTATGAAGATGCCTCTACTATTATATTTTTGGGCAGGGCCCACCAGAAACATGTAACTATTCAATAGTATCTACTTTCAGCCAGTTAGTTTAATGAGACTTACTCCAAACTGACTGAAATAAGTACTTACAGCCATCGGTCTCTTTATGAGTGAATGAATCAATACAGGATTGCTGTCTAAATGCATCTAAACAGAAATGGCTATTTTTAAAAGTCCTTTATACAGTAGCACCCCCATATCTACTGATTCACCATCCGCGGATTCAGTTATCTGTGGATGCTGAGTAGAGGTGCAAGGGATGGCAGCGACATCCTCGCCTGAGTGGCACAGCGGTGGTGGCTGCAGAGGCTGCGTGGTCTGTGAGTGCCCATCCACAGCAGCAGAGGCAGAGGCCCTACTGTACTATCATGTTACTATTTGATATAACGTTGTTAACTAACTACCATATTTTTCTGTCTATAAGACGACTTTTATTATAGACCCCCACACTTTTTATTATATCCCCCACACTTTTATTTAAATAAATAAAATTAATAAATCCTCCTTGAGGTCTCTGCCACCCCCACAACCCCCACTGTTACCTTTAATTCCCAAGTTCTGAACACTCCTCTCTGCTTTGGTGGGTTTGTTTTTTGACATATTGGGCTCCGTCTTTCCTTGAGTTCTCCACCCCACCCCACTGTTTTCTTTCATTTCCAATTCTAAACACTCCTCTCGGCTTTGGTGAGTTTGTTTTTTGCAGGATCAGGCTCCATTGGGCTTGAGCAGCCCATTAATAATTGCCTTTTCACACTAAAAAAGTGTGGCTTTTTTCCTTTTCAGAGTGCATTTCTTAATGGGCTGCTCAAGCCCAACAGAGCCTTCCATTGCATTTCTTGAAAACTCTTGCAATTTGTTTTTGTGAAATTTATTCTGCATCTTCTTGATTGGGTAGTTGGTAGTAGACCCCAACTACCATGCCCCTTTTTTTGTTTGGCCCAATTATATTAATTCATATGCTCTCAGTGACATAACCAAGTTCATCATCCTGTATTTCTACAGATGAGTCCTCCCTGAGGACAGTTGTGCAGGCTCTGGTGATATCGAGGATCGACTACTGCAATGCCCTCTACGTGGGGTTGCCCTTTACCCTGGTCCGGAGGTTACAGCGGGTGCAGAATGGGGTGGCCAGGCTGGTGGTGGGTACTCATCGATACGAGCGCATCACCCCAGTCCTGGCCCGCTTGCATTGGCTGTCCATTGTCCTCCGGATTAGGTTCAAGGTCCTGGTTTTGACCTTCAAAGCCCTCCACGGCTTGGGACCTGAGTATCTGGCAGAGCGTATCTCCCAGAGATCAACTGGTGCCAGACCCACGAGACTGGGGCAGGTGCGCTCACTGAGGGTAGCCACACCCAGGGAGGCACGGAAATTGCGTACGCGTGACCGCGCCTTCTCTGTGGTGGGCCCCATGTTCTGGAATCATCTCCCCAGTGAGCTGCGCCTAATCGAGTCCCTGCCCGCCTTTAAGAAGCCCCTAAAGACCCATCTGTTTAGGGAGGCGTTTGGCGACCTTTCATTTTAATTTTTTTTTGCCCTCTTTGCCTTCTCTTTTGCCACCTCCTGTGCTATTTTATTGTGTTTATTGTTTTACTTTTCTGTTGTTAGCTGCCCAGAGTTCCCTCCTGGGAAGATGGGCGGGATATAAGCTTCACAAATAAATAAATAAATAAATAAATATGCAGGGATATATGCTAGCATCTCCCTCACTCTTCCAATTCATAAACCAGAGGATTTCTTTATTTTCAAAAGACTAGTAACAAACCAGAATGCATTTTAGAAACAGATTTTCATTTCACTTGTTTTATTTATTGATAAGAAAACTGCTTACATTAAAAAAATACAGCATGAAGGTGGAAGCAGGGTGGCATTGACTTTGCTGAAGCAGAGACAGAAATCTGAGCTGCTCCAAAGTTTGCCTACAGCTGTCTGCATTTTGACAACTAGGGCAGGAAGTGGACTGACATTCTGCTGTAAAAGCTAATCCTTTAAAGTGAAGAAATGAATGGTCTGGTTTTTAGTTGTTGCTGTTCTGTTGAGTCCTTCTTGGAAAACCCAGCCTTTAGAGAAGGAAGAGATGAATAATTACTCCATTTGCTACTTATGGTCTAGATTGCCACCCATGGACTAACACTACCAACTTGATTATACCCGTCTGTTTTATTTTGAGAAATAAAAAGCTCCTTCCTCCTCTCAGAAAATATACCAGAAGAAAACTTGCTGAAAGATCTGCAGTTTTCCACTGCCATCTTTATGCTTAGTGATTATAACACAAACAGTGCTATGGTACAGATTCATCATATGTTACTGGTCCCTATGACATCTCCCTGTGTGTGTGTGTGTTGTGTCGTTACAGTCGTGACCGACTCTTCGTGACCCCATGTCCATGGAGTTTTCTTGGCAAGGAATCATATCTTTAAAATTACACTAACTTATTCCCTTTCAGATGCCACTCTGGCAACTACTGCTGGTCATCACAAAAGCTATATATTGCAACAAATTCCTAGATGTTATTTATTGCACCAAATTCATTGTCCTGTGTCCTTTTCTTTCTTTCTTTTAGTTTTTATTAAGAATTATAAAACTACAATACAAACAACACATAAAGCAACAAAATATCATAAAGCAGGCATGTCCAAACTTCGGCCCTCCAGATGTTTTAGACCACAACTCCCAGAATTCCAAGCCTGTATTTTCAATGGCAAAGGACTGTGGGAGTTGTGGTCCAAAACATCTGGAAGGCCGAAGTATGGACAAGCCTGTCATAAAGAATAGATAGATGTATAGCACATGGCGGTAGTCAAGACATAAGGCTATGCCATGGACAAGTGCTGCAAAGTTTCACATTCTCCTGCTGCCACCTACAAATCAGCTCTGGCTACTGTGAGGCACACCGTAGTGACGTCTCAACTGGATTAGTGCATCCTATGTGGGGCTATCAAAGGAAAATCTCAGGACACTTCAGCAGGTCCAAAAATGCAGCATCCAGATTGCTGCCTGGGGCTGGTTACAGGGATCACATATCACCCTTGTTACAGAAGCTCCACTGGCTGCCAGTCAAGTTTCCGGGCACAATTCAAAGTGCTGGTTTGAGCCTACAAGGCACTAAATGGCCTGGGTCCAAACTATGTCAAAGATCGAATCTCACATTATGAGCCAGCTCAGGTGCTAAGGTTATCAGGAGAGGCCTTTCTCTCCATCCTGCCACCTTTCATGGGTGCATCTAATTAGTACACATGAAAAGGGTCTTCTCTGTTGCTGCTCCGAAGCTTAGGTACTTCCTGGAGGGCGTGACTGCCCCATCTTTTCTGTCTTTCCATAAGCAGGCAATGATCTTTCTTTTCAGGCAAGATTTCCTTGAATGACTGACTGCCTATGATGTGACTCTTAGATGGATTGTCATGCATGATCACTTAGACAGAATTTGAACAACTAGCTGTGTTTTCCATTTTTAAAAAATTCCATCTCACATAATGTAAGTTTTTTTAAATTTTTCACTTACTGTTGTTAGCTTCAATACTGCCTTTTTAACAATGTATGATACCTCTACAAATCCATTGTTCTTAACTGTCCTAAATGTTCTGAATTGCATATTGTCCTTCAATACTGTAATCTGCCTTGGGTACTTTGCTAAGGAGAAAGGCAGCATAAAATATTCAAAATAAATAACTAAATACTCTGTGTCCATGGATAATGTACAATAAAGGAGGACTCTAAGCTAGAAATCTCATATATAAGGAGGAATGTTCTAGAACAGATTGAATTCCATTCTAATTTTCTACTGAGCAGCAACAGTTTCAGCTTCCCAGGGTTAACCTCAAATTATTCATTCTCATACAGCCTGTTATCAAAGTCTGACAGCATTCAAGGGCATTGGCTGCTTTCTTGGTGTTAAGTGACAAGGAGCAATAGAGCAAGGTGTCACCAGCATATTGGTGGCACCACACTCAGAGATTGAATGGCACCTCTCAATTGCTTCATGCATAGGTCATAATATAGGGGATAAGAAAAGACCTCTGGAACTGGATATGCCAAAGGCCATGGTGCTAAATAGTGCTCCCGCAGCATCACCTGTTGATGCTATGACAGGAAGAATAGGAATCACAGCTAAACATGGGCACAGATTGAAAAAATGATGTTTCAGTTTTTCATTTTTCATTGTGGGTCCTGTTTTGGTTCATTTTCATTTTTCGTGAATTTTTTGAAAAAAAATTGTTTCGTTTTTTCATTTTTCGTTTTTCATTTTTACTCGCTTTTTGCGCGATTTAAAAAAGCATTTCCGTGTGCGGGTGTCCCCTGGCTGGCCTAAAGTAACGAGTTGCAGAGACAGCAATCCCACCCTAACTCCCACCACAGATTGCAAGGAGGACGGGGGCTGCCAGAGCTTTTTATGCCCTCTGTGGCGGCCACAACTACCCAGTCTGCAACCTGGGCATGCTATTGATTGAAGTTGTCCAAGAAGTTACATGATCCCATCACATGGCTTGCATCCATCTTGTGGCTGGAATCCATTTTGTGTCATCCTTAGAGGGAAAAGAAAAAATACATCGCGATGGGAGAAAGACAAAAAACAAACGTTTTAAGGACCCCAACCCGGGGTAGGTAATTATTTCAAATAATTATCGCTGCGTTTTTCATTGTGCATCGCCATTAACGAAAATGAAATGTAACAAACCTAATTTTCGTGGTTCTGTTCTGTTCGTTCCAATTTCATCACAATTTTTGTTATTTGTTTCGTTACGTAATGAAACGAATAATGAATAACAGAATGATTTTTTTTTTGTTTTGTGCCCATCTCTAATCACAGCAAATATGCAAACCAGGCAGGTGGACTGAACTGATCCCCCTCCCTGGAATAAGCATGGGAAGTTATTATGGTAAGTAGGTCTCCTCTTGATTCTTCCCAGTGTATTGTCCAGGTTCACCACATTGTGTTAGTCCTCCATAAATAGTTGAATACAAAAGGTCTCTTCAGACCTCCATACAGAGAGGGCAATAGAACTGGGTATGGAAGGAGACAGGACAAGGGTGCAGTTACACCGTGTTAAAAAAATACACATTGATCTGTTATGAATTTGCAACTTGAAATCTGGGTTTCCTTAGGTGAGTTTGCTTTAGCCAATCAGACAGGAGTTAGCAGAGAGAGGAGGAAACGGGCAGTCAGCCCACCTTTGCAGATTGTCTTGTGCGTGTCTAGTCAGAACTGGGCCCCATGAAACATGAAAACAAGCAGGCTAGTTTCTGTTTATATTATGTAGTTCAGGCTTGCCCAACAGGTAAACCGTGGGCTACTGGTAGCCCGCGAAGGGTTCAAAAGTAGCTCGCTGCCCATCAATAAAAAAAGTGAGGGGATAAGTTCTCCACCCTTCTTTCCCCCCTCCCAATGACCACCATTGCCCCAGCAAAGTTCTGGGTCTGCCAGCCCACTGTCTCAGCCATGGCGCATTGAAATATGTTCCCTCCAGAACAGATTAATTGGGTTTCAATGCATTCCTATGGGAAACCGCTGCTCTACTTACAAACGTTTTTACTTATGAGCATGTGCTTGGAACAGATAAAATTTGTAAGTAGAGGTGTTAGTATAGTAGCCCTCAGGCACTTTGGGCCAGAAAAAGTAGACCTTGGCCTGTTCAAATTTGAACAGCCCTGACATAGTTGCTCTTACACTATCAGCTTGAATGGAAGACGTTGGGGGGGGGGTAGCCAAAGGGCAGCCCATTCCCATGTGAATGGGCCTGCTGAGTGCCTCTCCTATTGCTGCTGCAGGGTCAAACGGCTTGAAATAGAATCACCACCTATTCCTCCATAGACATTTTTCTGAAACTGTACGCATCAGCACAATCAGTCCCACTGCCTGAAAGGATGGGAATGCATTCTCTGCAAAAACATAAAACGTCAAAGCTCCAATAATGAAGAACAAAATAACTTAGATCATGAGCAGGGTGCCCTAGACTGGTTCTCATTGACTTCTAGGTCATTTAATTAGAGCCAGCTAATATGAGTTTTGCGATGCCAAGTGCATACCTATAGGAGCTCATCCGATGCGCAGCTACTATAATTAGAGGAGAATGACTTGTCAGCATTTAATTTGACTTATTTCATCCAACAGATATGCATTACCTACTACTCCATAATTTGGGGTGATATGGATTGACTTCTTGAAGAGCTATGTGGCAAGTACTCAGGACCCTCACAAGGAGGACATTGCTGGGCAGAAGGAGACTGGGATGATTGTTCACACGGTGTCATCCATGGGTAACAGCTGGATTTGGCACACTGGTATCTCCTACAACTTGAGAGGCCTCTTGTGCAGAGGGAGTGCATCTTCTAGATTGGGGGCAGGATGCATGGCTAAGGATGCTCAAGGAGCCATGGCTAAATGCTTGCAGCCACAGTTGGCTGGTGAGAGATGATCAGTGTCCAGCTCTGGTGGTGGTTGGGCACTGAAGTGGGTCCAGGTAGTGTTGGGGCAACAAGTAGAAATCTCTTATTTCTGGGTAAGGAGGAATCCACTTGAGGGATGCTAGGGACAGGGTGTTGGTCTGCCTTAGCTTGGATGCTGAAGGCCCCACTCTGTACTTGGGTGTCAGGGAACCACAGAGTGCCATGTCTTCTTGTGGTTGCTGAAGAATTGTCACTCCCCACAGCAAACTGCTGAAGGGTGCTGGTAGCATCCAGAGGCGCTCAGGTCTCTCAATGCACCAGAGCCATTCCCAACGCAGGGCCAGGTAGAATACTGCTATAGCCAATAAAATTGTGTCCTGTCCTTCCCATGTTGTGAACATTGTTAATAGTAAATGTTTTAAATGGCCCAGGCTTGCTCAGCTTTGGGCCAATAACAAAAGCTTTAAAAAAAAACCCAAATGCAAGACTCAGCAAAAGGGCATGTTTTGCCAGTCTCCTCCAGATGTTATTCCATTTCCATTTCCACCATTTAGTCTTGCTGGTGATCAAGTATGATGGGGATGGGATAGCTGCACCAACCACAGAAACCTCGCTGCACCCAAGTATGTGTGTTGTGTCGTTACAGTTGTGACTGACTCTTAGTGACCCCATGTCCATGGAGTTTTCTCAGGAGGAGTCCTGGAGTGGTTTAGCAGTTCCTACTCCAGGCGCCTACAGCACCTGGTATTCCCTGGTGGTCTCCCATCCAAGTACTAACCAGAGGTGACCCTGTTTAACTTCCAAAATCAGGCAAGATCAGATGTGCTTAGGGCATCTAGGCCGCTTGCACCCAAATATAGTGGTTGCTAGTATTAAATATAGGAGTGGTTTTTGGTAAAACTGCAGAGTTACTTGGAAGTGGAGATGGGCACAGAACAAACATTTTTTTTCGTTTCCGTTACCATTTGTCGTTTCCGTTACTAACAAAATGACAAACGAAAATTGTGATGAAAATGCAACGAAGCGAACAGAACCACGAAAATTGTGGTCGTTAGGTTTCATTTCCGTTAATGGCGACGTACAATGAAATGAGCTGTTTTATATGTTAAAAAAAACGCCCTGGACATCTGTAAAAATGCAGCGATCATTATTTATATTGTCTGATAATACCTACCAGGGCGGTTGGGGTCCTTAAAATGTTTGTTTTTTTTCTTCTCCCATTGCAATGTATTTTTCTTTTCCCTTTAAAATGGATGTCACCACCAGCCACAAAATGGAGGCAAGCCATGTGATGTGGGATCATGTTCAACCAATAGCATGCCCAGGTTGCAGACTGGGTGGGCAGGTCTGGCAGCCACAGAGGGCATAAAAAGCTCTGGCAGCCCCCGTCCGCCTTGCGGTCTCTGGTGGGAGATAGGGTGGGATTGCTGTCTCTGCGACTCTAGCTTCAGTCCTGCAGCCTCCCTGTGTGTGCGCGTGCTGCGTACCTCTCGCTGAGTACCCTCCCCTGTCCCGCAGTGCAGTCACTCTGCGGCTGCCTTGCACCCTGGGCAACGCCCGCCGCTGCCTTTGCAGCCTCCCTGCATACCTAGTCTATACTGTGTCTCTGCCAGCATCCATTTTTTGTGTGTTTTCCCTCTGGTCTGGGGCGTTGGGGGATGCCTGCGCACGGAATTGCTTTAAAAATCGCGCAAAAAGTGGGTAGAAACGACAAATGAAAAAATGAAAAACGGTAACGAAATTTTTCAAAAAATTCCCGACAAACGGAAACAAACCGAAACAGACCTCTCAACGACAAACGAAAAACCAAAAAATGCCATTTTTCTGTTTCGTGCCCATCTCTACTTGGAAGCATTCCATCAAAGCAGCTACCATCCCCATAGATGGTTCAAGACCTCCATATTATGTAGTAGGAAGAACTGTTACATGGGAGGCTTCAATATATCCAACAGCCAGCTTGTTCCTCCTCCTCCCACGCCTTGCAGAGTGCATGCAGGGCCCCATCCTGAGTATGCCAGCTGAAGTCTGTGTGATTCTCAATATAGAGTGAAAACAAGCAGGTCCGGATCCTCAATATGATTTGTCTTAGACTGTTCAAAATCTTTGTAGTGAATTTAATTCACTTTCCATGAAATGGTTAACTTAGAAAATTGCATCCCTTCCCTGCATCTAGCTGAGCAGAAGGAAGTGTCATTGCATAAATTTTCTGAGACCCAACATGATCCAATTAAACCTACAAGCCCTATTTGATTCCTTACTGTCATGGGTTCTTTATATTGCAACCAGAGTGCATGCTCCACTGTATCACTTTGGTTGTGATGCTGCTTACACTGAGTCATCTCAGGTGATCTATATTTAGCTGTACTGAGATGGGGGAGAGAGAATGGGAGAGAGCTCTTACTGTCTTTGAAGACAATAGTTAAAATACTGACTGCACTATGATCAGAATAAGAGCAATTGTCTGAATTACATCTGATTTGCAAATAGATGTTCACGAATCCTTATAGCTTAAGTATCCGAATAGCTCATAAGGCCATTTTACAAGGCATAAAATGATTCAGATCTTTCTCTCTCTGTGTGTGTCTCTCCCTCCTTCCCTCCCCCTCTCTCTCCTTGAATCAGCACATTTCTTTCTACTTCCCCCCCCCCCAACATTAAAAAATGGTACTTGATAATCTGGGTCTACTAAGAAGCTTATGCTGTCCTCTTGTTCCTGTCGACCACCTGCTAAGCTGAGGCTGTTTTTCATTTATTACTTCTTCCTTTGCTTTCTGATTAAATGTTATGGTATTCAATCTAGACTTTTATTTAGACAGGTTTTGTGCTAGTATTTACAGTAAAACAACGTAGTTTCTGTTTTCACTTTAAGTGCTTCAGTTTCCCAAAGAGAGAGAGAGAGAGAGAGATTTATCAACTACAGTTTAAAATATATAATAATAACTCATTGATATTTAAATTCACGTTATTACCATGATTATTATGATAACTAAACAAAAAAAGCATGTTATGTTAACTAAAACAAAAAGCATATTGTGGCATCTAAAGACTACCTAGTTTTAATCAGACCCTGTAACTAGTTACTAACCAGAAATGCATTGTATTCTCAAAGGCTTTCACGGCCGGGATCCAATAGCTGTTGTGAGTTTTTCAGGCTGTTTGGCCATGTTCTGCCAGAACATGGCCAAACAATCTAAAAAAATCACAAAAACTAACAAATGCATTCTTCGGTTACATAATAATTAGAACTAAATCAGCATTAATTTCACTCCTTTTTAAAGTGTAAAGGCAGCGATATTGGCGAGTCTTTCGGTCAGAATCCTAAATCCAAGTCTTTGCTTCCAAATCTCAAGTCCAAAGCCGAACTCTGAATTCATATCAGAAAGAAGTTTTTTACTGCAGAAAAGGGGAAGTGTCTGTGGGTTTCGAGTTGCAACTTGTCAAAATCATTGAAAAAAGAAACTCAAGTTGAGTTCAAGTTGAGTCACCAGTATAACCTCAATCTGACTTGACTGTCAGTCCCACAATCTGATTCCCCATCCCTCGGTAAATGTAACATTTTAATCACTGTAAAGTTATGGGTGTATGGCTATGATCTCACTAAATGATGGAGGAAGGAGATCATATGTGCAGAATAGAGATAGGCACAAAATGAAAAAAATTCGTTCCATTATTTGTTATTCATTCTGTTACGTAACGGAATGAATAACAAAGCCCAGAGTAATTTACGAACAAACCAAACAGAACCAGAACAAATTAGTTCGCCTAGGTTCGGTTCGTTCTTCCCCGCTGGCGATGACAGGCCGGCTGTCATCGCCAGCGGGGGAGGACTGTGAGAGCCCCGTTCTTGCCTCCGCACGTGGAGGCGGGACCAAGGCTCTTTCTAAATGGATCTCCACCGTGGGGAGGTGACAGCCGGCTCGGCTGTCACCTCCCCGCTGCGGAGATCAGTCCAGACTCCAGACTGAGGGCCATGGTCTCGCCACTGTAAGCGGAGGTGAGGCCATGGCTATCTCAATCTCCAATCTCCGCAGCAAGGGGATGACAGCCGGCTCGGCTGTCATCCCCCGCAGCGGAAGGCGGTCGGGAGAGGGTCGCGGTTTCATCTCCGCAAGTGGAGCCAAGGCCGCGGCTTTCTCCCAAGGGAGAAGAGACACCCGTTCATGCTTCAGCATGCAAAGGGGCGAACGGGGGTCTCGCCTTCCCCACGCCGGATGACAGCACCGGGCGCCCTGTCATCCGCCGTGGGGAAGATCCCTTTGAGACCCCTGCTCGCCCCTCTGCATGCAGAGGGGCAAATGGGGGTCTTGACTTCCCCAGTCCAGATGACAGCACTGGACGCCCTGTCATCCGGCGCGGGGAAGATCCCTTTAAGATCCAGGGGTCTTCCCCCCACCAGTCATGACAGCGCGCCCGGCGCTGTCATCTGGCGCGGGGAAGGTGAGACCCCCGTTCGCCCCTCTGCATGCAGAGGAGTGAACAGCCGTCTCAAAGGGATCTTCCCCATGCCAGATGACAGGGCACCCGGCACTGTCATCTGATGCAGGGAAGGTGGAGGGCGGTCGGGAGGGGGCTGCGATCTGGCCTCCCCATGTGGAGGTGGGATCACAGCCCCCTCTCCAGCAATCTCCACCGCAGATGCATGACAGCCACCTGGCTGTCATGTATTCGAGGCAGAGGGTGGTCGGGAGGGGGCTGCGATCCGGCCCCCACACACGGAGGTGGGATCACAGCCCCCTCTCAAGCGATCTCCGCCGCAGGTGCATGACAGCCACCCAGCTGTCATGCACTCGTGGTGGAGGGTGGTTGGGAGGGGGCTGCGATCCGGCCCCCACACGCGGAGGTGGGATCACAGCCCCCTCTCCAGAAATCTCCACCACAGGTGCATCACAGCCGGCCCAGGTGTCTTCCGCCCCCGGTGGAGGACGGTCGATGGAAGGCCCCATTCTCATCTCCGCATGCGGAGGCAAGACCAGGGCTCTCTTTAAAGGGATATTTCCTACACCAGATGACAGCGCGCCCGGCACTCTCATCCACTGCGGGGAAGAAGAGACCCCCGTTCCGCCTCCATATGCAGAGGCAGAATGGGGTGTCTTTAAAGGGATCTTCCCTGCGGGGGATGACAGTGCACCCGGTGCTCTCTCATCCACTGCGGGGAACAAAACAATGAAAAACGGAACAAATTTTTTGTTAAAATTTGTTTCCGAAAAACTGTAACGAAGGAAGATGGGCCACGAAACAGAACGGAAACGAAACACCATATTTCCGTTTCGTGCCCATCTCTAGTGTAGAAGTTATCTCATGATGCACTTCATGCTGCTGCCTTATGATGATCTGTTTGGGGTGCTGAGGGGTTGGTTTTATACCAAAGATTCAGTTGCTTGTTGCATAGTGTATTTTTAAGTAGCTACTGTATATATAACCACATTCATTAATTTTGAAAAATGGACGGGGAAAAGTTACTTTTGACTATAACTTAAACAGTAGCTAACTAATGTTCACCTTGGAATGATGATTAAGGCTAGTTTTAAAAGTAACTTTCCAAGCCTTGATTAGATTTGGCATAAGCTTACAATGACTACATTGTGCACTTCTTCAGAGGCAAGATATACTGTATGTAGAATAAAACTTGTCTTTAAGATTCCCTGTTGGGTTTTTAATTAGACAAGGACATCTGCTTTCTCCAAGCAACTTGCTAACACAATTATTTACACAGACCACACCAGTCCATAAGTTTTCAAGCCTACATGCTTAATGGGGAGGGGGGAATCCCATGGTGCTGAATACAGCAGAATCTGCATAGATATTATATTATTACATATAGTGTGGAAGCAGACTTTGGGCCTTTTCACACGACCCCTAAGATCCGCTGGCCACTTAAATTCAGACCAGAGATCTTAAGGGTTTGTCGCTGTTCCTGCGTTCCCACCCCCCTCCGCACTCCTGGCTGCTGGCTGCGTGAGGGGGAGGGAGAAAAAAAGGAAGAAAAGAATGCCGCTCACCTCCGTTCTGCTGTCCCGGCACTGCATTCAGATCTCTTAAAGTGGCGGGAGGCAAAAAAAGAACAAACAGAAGCAAGGAGAGCTGGGCAGTCACTACGTTATATCCGCATCAGGAATTTTCACCTCCAGAGAGCAGGTACCTGAAAAGTGCGCTGGGACGCGCTTAGGTGGGCATGGTCGCACTTAATTATCTGTAAACTCCGGAGCTGGTGGGGAAACAATTTTAAGCTCCGGAGCTGGGAGCCATTTGCGGCGTATTTTAGGGGTTGTGTACAAAGGGCCTTAATTATAATGAATATTCCCCCACATACCTCAACCATGCCAAAAAAATTGATAGCAGTTTTCTGGAAAAGAAAACATTTTTGGGGTAGAGGAGCCTGACCAAGAGGCAGGTGGAACCCTGAAGAACTATATGACCCCAGCCAGGGGCCCCAAGACAGATATGTGACCACCAACAACTTCAGAAGTAGAAATGTAAATTCAAAAAAGGGAATGAATGGTAAGAGAAATGTTACTGCTAATGGAGAGGAGAAGAAAATGGAAAAAGAAAGATAGTTTCAAGAAGAGGAGATGTTTGAAGCAGGTCAGTTGTGGAGTGGAGAAATTTGTGATTTGTTCCTTGCTGAAGCTGCTGTGTCTTGAAAAACAATTGCTATGTGGTTTCTGCTACACATGTTAACACAAAATGTTTAGTTAGGTCTGTATTGGCTTTGTCAGATGAAGAACAATTTATAGCATTTTGTCTCCTTAGTCAGACTCATGAGCAGCTGCATTTTGAGAAGAGGCATCCATGCCTCCTCTTTCCCTTGGCACCTTCTCTAGTCCCCTGAAAATAATACAGATATGGTCAAGAGGCCCAGAAGAATGGGGTGAGTTGTGATGCAAAGGAGGATGGGTTTCTGGAAATCTTGGTGGCAGACCTTGGAACCAATGTGTTTTCTGAAATACAAAAAAGTGCTTTTGAAAGGATATGTACAAAAAGCATTCTTAAGAAGTCTATTAGCATAGCATATGGTTTCTCCTTCCCCTTCCAAAGCAAGCATAAATTAAAAGGCATTCCGCGCTAATAAACCGGTTTGGATGGCCATTGGCCAAACTTTCCATTCAAAATCTAAACTGTTTTTCTGAAATATTGTTTTGGTCTGAGAGTCCTTCTGCCTGTAAGACGTCACTGGCTAAGATCACAAACTTTGCCTTACAGAATGGCAGGTTTCCAGAGTGACATTGCCTGTGCTCCTTAGCTGTACTGAAGGTTAGAAAAGGCTCATGTTGTTCCCTCGGCTTTTCCATTTAAATGATATAAGACTCATAATTTAAATTGCTGTTTATTTTTATTGTTTATATCTGTTTTTTCCGGTGTTGTATCTAATTTTGCTTATTGTTTGTTCTTTTCTATTGTAAACCGCCCAGAGTTCTGTCCAGAAGACGGGCGGTATATAAGCACTAAAATAAATAAATAAATAAATAAATAAATAAATAAATAAATAAATAAATAAATAACTGCTGATGTCAGGAATATGAGGCTCCCAGTGTAGCCCCCTTGGTTTTTACCCATACCCATGTCAAAGCAATAACAGAGAATTCCACAGCTTGCATCTCATGGGAGAAACACCATACAAGGTACATGCAATTAATTTGTCATATCTGTACTTACCTATTAACATTTTAAAATGCCAGTGTGCTTTCATAGCCCTCCATGCTGATTTTGTTCCTCTGTCCATCAGCTGCAATTAGACTAGATAACAAACAAACCTCTTACCATTTTATGTCATTAAAAGGGTTCTAGAAAAGGGTTATGCCTTATGTTGATACATGTGGTGGGATCAAGCAGCAAAGATCTACTGTATATGGACTGAACTCACTCTGTCAGGTTGCACTGTTCTCTGTGAAAAACATTCACTGCACAATCTCATAGATGTGGCTGTCTGTCTGAGCCACAGCTGGATGTATACAGAATGCAAACCCCCATCAAGTCACTGAAAACAACCTTCTTACCTCACCTACGTCTTGTTCCTCATTCTGGTCTTGTAGCCTTGTCAACCTCCTGGTGGACTCAGTGAGGATGTGCACCAATTTTTTTTCTGCGTGATTCCTGTCTGGAATGTGTATTGGGTATGCTAGTGATTTACCAACCAACTCTGACTTTGGATTATAATGAGTTTTTGCCTGATCCTGGAGCACATCTGATGTCTTCTCTTTGCATTGACTTTGACTTCCCTCATAGATCGCCTCTCCCTCTTTGCTGCCACTTGTAGCCTCAGACCTGTAAAAGAGCTTTGGGGTTATCCTGTCAGTCAAACACATTTATTGGGTGATCAAGGAAAGAAGGCAGAAGACCAAGCCCATAACCACTGTCCATTCTGGAGACGACACATAAGCCGGTCAGCATAGTGAAAGACGTTGCACAGCCCAATTGTCATATTCAAAAAATTCTGCAAGAAGGTTCTAATGCCTCAATACTGATAACCCAACAGCTTGCTAATTCTATCTGAAACCCAGGCCATGTAGTTTCAAATCCATGTCTTTTCCAATGATGCATCCAATAGAATACACTTGAGTCTCCAAGGAAATAAAACTGTGAAGATTTGAGTGAAATATCAAGAACCTGTTCTCCATGTTCTCACTTGGAGAAGAAGCTTCTTGGTAGGTTTGGCAGACTGAATGAGGACAAAAAAGAAGAAGTGGTTGCTAGCACTGACAGTGCTGAATCTAGAACTAAACTCAGGTTTAGGACTAAATCCAGGATTTAGTCTCTACAACAGTAGACCCACTAAGTCAGTGGGATTTATGTAGTTGTTGGCTTTGTAAAACCCATTCATTCAGTGGCTACAGTCTACAGTAGGTGTGAATAGCAACTGAATTTAGCTTTTAATATTTATGTTACATGGAAATCATCTGAGAAAAGTTCATTGTAAATGACACACTAAAATAAAATGTTCTTTAATACCCACCATAACAAGGAAAAATCAAGTTGTTGCTGTGTATTAGTGGTCTATTTGCTGTGTAGTGAATATTATTTAAAATTTAAAAATCAGTTCTCAACTGAGAACAAATAGGAATATCGTTTAGCTATTTTCACTGTATATTTTCATTGTACAATGGGAGATTCTGTAAACCAAGAGAGGTCAAAAAGACCAGTTAAATAAATTGAGAAAGGTTAAATATTTTCACGAACAAGATGATGTTGACATGTCAGTGCAACTGAAAAGAAATGTTTCTTATGACAGATTCCCTCAGGTAGCAGTACAGAAAATATTCCTTATTTATAGATGAGCCAGCATGTCAACAACACATTTGAGTTGAAACTTGGTGTATTTTTGAAATGTATTTTCACTAGTAACAGAGAAATCTTGGTGAATAAATTATGAATGGCATCTGCAGCTATTTTAAACTCATTTGTTTTGCATGACAGCAGATCTACAAATTAATCCTCAAGTGGTTGACAGATATCAGAAATGTTTATATATTACTTGCTGTTGCTTTGTTGAATGTCTTTGTTTTCCTATGCAGAAAATTGTTTCCTTGCAGGTTCCAAGAAAGAAAAGATAAATCAGCCTCTGCTGGTTTTGATAGTACTGTACAGTAATACCTTGGTTTACAAGCATAATTTGTTCCAGAAACATGCTTGTAAACCAAAACACTCTTATATCAAAGCAAGTTTCTCCAAAAGAAATAATGGAAACTCAGATGATTTGTTCTGGGGCCCCATAAACCACATACTGTGCACACAAAATGCGAAAACTCACAAAAGAAGTTTGCTAGAAATCCATGTCCATGCCATTGGTTTGGGTCCCTGGCTCGGAATCTGTCCTGCTTGGGAATAACAACTCAATTTTACTCTGCATTTTAAATGTGGCAATAATAAAGTGCAATTTGTAGCCCTATACAGCCCCATGACGAGAAATGGTTTGAAAAAATAAAAAAGGATGTTGAAAACAAATTAAATAGAAGCAGAAATAAAAAGAAAAACAAATTCCTAACCAGCACTCCCCTTTGAAAATGTTCCTGCCGGATGCAAGGGAGACCTCTTTTGCTCTCTCCTCCCTCTGCTTTGGAGGCTGCCTAAGATGGAACATTCCAGACAATCCCCCACAATCCAACACGGGGAGGAGAGGGAGAGCCACCATTGGCTCACTTGTGATCACGTGACGTGCTCCACTGCTTGTATATCAAGACATTGCTTGTTGATTCAGGCAAAATTTAGAAGAAATGTTTGCTTGTCTTGCAAAACACTCTTAAACCAAGTTACTCTTGAACTAAGGTATTACTGTATACAAGAAATTGCAAGAATGATGGTGTTGTTGGCTAAGAATAAATATATAAATAAGAATATAAGATATGATCTACCTTATGGATGGCATTACATTTCATTCACCTTAAATTGTATGAATTATTCAAAGCAAAAGCATACTGCTTATGTACCACTCTAGCACTTAAAGCACTAAAGTTTAATTATGCAGGCTACACACTGCCCCCCATCCCATTGAGCTGGGTGCTCATTTTACAGACCTCAGAAAGATAGAAGGCTGAGTCAACCTTGTACCAGCTATTTGGGATTCAACCCTGGGTCATCATGAGCAAACTTTTGTCTGCAGTACAGCATTTTAACCACTGCACCACGAGGCTCCTATTATTATCTGCAATTATCTGTTTTATCTGAAACATCCAGTCACCATGTTGTAAAAGACTGTTCTAACCTGATGTTAGGCTCCAATCTTGTATACATCTTACATGTACTGCTATATTTTTAATGGCATGAGATTGAAAAGGCTGAATTGAGTCATTTATTTGTGCTTTTCATTGGTATAATGGGTAATATGAAGTTCATTCTCAGTATTAAAATATGGCAACAAAATAGTGATGTATATAAGATGTTCTATAGATATATGTCAGAGGGCGTGGTGGCTCAGCAGGCTAAAGCACTGAAAACAGTAAGCTGCAAAGTCAGCAGTTCGGCGGTTCGAATCCCAGGTGCCATGCAGCGGAGTGAGCTCCCGCTGTTAACTCCAGCTCCTGCCAACCTAGCAGTTCCAAAGCATGTAAATGCAGGTAGATAAATGGATACTGCCATAAAAAGCAGGAAGGTAAACAGTGTTCTGTGTGCAGAAAAGCAAGTGTTCAGCCCTGCTAGCCAAATGGCCATAGACTTGCACAACAGTGGCTCTTTGGCTTGGAAATGGAGATGAGCACCACCCCTAAAGTCGGACACGCTAGCATGCATATGCAGGGTGAAACTTTACCTTTATAGATATGTCACCCTCAAAAATAGCCAAAACTTATACAAAAGTATCAAACAAAAGTTGGAAATGTATGAGATGGGGGGGGTTACCATATGTGGTGGTCATGTAAAGAAACTAAAACATATTGGAGAATGGTATATGAATATTTACCAAAAAAAAGTCATGTAATTTACCACTTAAACTGTTTTCCTAGTGGATATTATATAGTATATCTGGAAGCAACTTCATCCGTCATCAGACTGACAAACCTGCTTTGATGAGCAGCAAAACATTTTGCTCTCTCAAGAAAAGAAGTCCAGTAGCCATGGCTTCCAGATAACCTTGCTTGGATGACTGAGAATCTTCACAGACATTATACAGTATATAAGCAATATGCTTAAAAAGAGATGCAACAAATAATGTGATTGTACTCTTCTCTCCTCCTCCCTTTTTCTTACCTTTTCCTTCTCTTGCCCATCTTTTTCCCCTTCCCTCTATTCTTTCCCTCCTCCCTGTTTTAATTTATAAATAAAAGAAAGCAAAATTAAAAAGAAAAGAAAAAGAAGAAAGGAAAGGAAAGGAAAGGAAAGGAAGAAGAGCCAGGTGGCAAAATTATTGACTTTATAATCGATAAAAAGCAAGTTGAAAACTGATAGTGGTTACTTTAGGATCCTCCCTGGAAGGAAAAATAAGCCATAAATAATCTGTATTTAGCTTTTCTTTTCTCCACCTTCTTCATTGTCTGAACAAAGGCATGAAACGAGTTAAAATCATTGCTGCGTAGACTGAATTATAAGATCAAAATGAAATTAGAATTAAGTAATATGACAAAAAATATTGCATGGTGGGATGGTCTGTTTCAGTATTTTAGTGAAACAGTGAACAGGGGTGGGACTTGTAAGTCATGGCTTGCTGCTGAGTTGGCACCATCACATCTCGGAACTATTTTTCCTAAGACATTTTTGAGTCCCTATTAGGTGCCACTGCCACCACCCTCATCCTCAGAGGAAGCAGGTCTGGCTTCCCTTCCAGGAGCTGGCTGCTGCCTCCACCCAGGCACCTGATGCTCAGCTGATCAGCTAGAGTGTGAACAGAGGCAGTGGTCAGCTCCTGGAAAGGAAGCCAGCCTGCTGTCTCTGCACATACATTGACCTATCAGCTGGGCATTGCATGTGTAGTCTGTGTATATGGTTTGGAGTCCTGAGTCCCAAGACGTGGGGTGGGGCCAATGACTCAGGACTTGGACTTGAAGCTTGAGACTCAAGAATTGCCAACATCCTTCATAGTCAATCTCTCTCCATTATACTCCATTCTTTTCTCTTTCTCACTGATCTTTATGTCCCCAACCAAAATGGCAACCAGAGTTTTCCACAGCCAATGAGCAAATTCAGTACTTATCGGGGGGGGGGGTGAATGGGTTATTGGATTATTTGTTTGCTTGCTTGATTTTGGAAGGTGGAGAATAATGGATCTGCTCTTATTATCTCCCTTTCTTAATGATTTTTTTATACTTCTGTAAGCCTTAAGGTTCCCAAGATGGCCAATATCTCTTGTATGTGTACTTGGTGCTGTTGTGAATACGCTCAGAAAGAGGGTGTGACTGGTTAGTCCCTTCCTGCTGAATAAACCTCAGGTTGTTCATAACAGCAAGAGGCAGGGAGCTGCCGTTCAGATTGTGAAGTAAATGTCAGTGCAGGATATAATGCACAAAGGAATTATGTGAGATCAAAAACATGTTATATCTCCATGAAAGCTGCAGCTCGTTTTGTGGCACCAGAGAAGATGGACACCATCTCCCACCACCACTGCATCCTGAAGCATGACCCTCCCCCTTCAAAAAGGAGGAGGGAAATGTGGTGTTCCTCTTGAAGAATGAGAAAATTTTGGGGTGTCAGGAAAGGAAAAGTGCACAGGCAGGCATTGCCATTTATTTTCCTGAAAATCCCCAGAAGGCTCACCTCTAAAGTTTGACCTCTACAGTTTTGTCCCTGATGTACAGCTTCAGGAGCTTCGTCTTCTATACATAAGAAGATGAGCATCTTCATGATGTACAAGTCATTCAGGTGAGGTTTCATAGATTCTCAAATTTAGATTAATTTTTCTTTAGTGATTGGTCTCCAGTCAGCCATAAAAACTTGGCCTGAAATCGTAACCCTTGCTGCATTACTTTTTATGGACTATGTGACATATAATCTCTTTCAGTGAGGCCTCAGAATTGAAATAAAAACTAGATTACCATTACAAACATTTTAAATTCCACTAAAAATATGTTGCTCCAAAATACCTTTTAAAAAAACTCACACAGTGCAAACTAAATACCTGTTTACTGACCTTTCATTCCATAGATGTGTTACTGTGTAAGCATTATCTCAGTGTCACCTTACTTCTATGAAAACTAGAGAAGGGGTGATAACTGGGATTTCACAAAAGAAATTTGAAACTAGAAACTGAGGTAATCCCTTTATAAAACCACCAATAAGACACAAAAATGTGCAAGCTTTCAAAAAAATTCACTACATTGGGTAAGAGATTAAATATAAAGACAATGAAGGAAGTGGGTGAGAAAGGGTTGAAAATTCTATTTTGTTATTTTTTTGTCCAAAGATTCTTAGGAAAAGGAGGCTGCAGACAAAAAACAAAAACCTCAGTCTCTTGAGGTTATTCAGTGGTGTCAGATTTCACCTGGAATGGCCCATAGAACTCACTGAGAATAGGAAAATTAGAACTGTTAGGTCCTCCATTTTGTAGATTGTATAGTCCCCTGCAGTGAACTCAAAGCTGTAGCCATCTTATCAGAGCATACAGGGTCAGTGGGAAACAGAAAGCCACTGGCGATCTTTGCATTGTCCACAGTGGAGTTAATTTTAAAGGTGGTTTAGAATTTTTACTACTTGTAGTAGAGTCCAGTATGAATTTGTTGTGATGCTTCCTCATTTCATTTCCTTTTCGATTGCATCTGACAAAAGAAATGTGGAAAAATAAACGAAGCAGACTCCCAGACAGCATTGTGAAATTCTTCATGTTAGCAAAGGGATTCAGATTTGTACCTCTAATTGGAATGCCTTCTGCACTCTGAAAATATACAACTAGCAGTCATTTCACCTTAAATAATATGCATTTTATGCACAATATAAAAATGCATAGTGGTAGTACGCTGGTATCACAGTTTTAGTATGTCCAAATGGACATGTTTCAGTACAGTTGGCTATATTTAGAAGGCTGTGTGGTCATTCCAGCCGAGTAGCTGCTCTACATCATTTATTTTTGTCACAAGAGACATACAGAGAGGAGAGGGCAGAAGACCTTTTGAACTTAATCAGTTTCAACTGATTCCAAAATATTGCACTAATTTGCAGTGTTCCAGTCTCTCAGATAACTAATCTGTCTGTCTGTCTCTGTGTGTGTGCATTTAGCTCAGTCCTCAGAATTTAACTCTGTGACAGCCATTAAAATTAGCAGAATTGGATCAGCAGCATCCTAAGTTACAGGATAAATAAGAATAGATGTATTATTTCAATTTTAAAAGGCTTAAAATCAAACAACTTCCTCATGGCCCTTAACAGGGTGTTCAAATTGTCAGTGGCTTCTCGATAACCCAGATGTTTCATTCTTCAAAATTTCCAATGTAAATTTTCTTCAAGTCATAGATTTACAAAATAACCCAAATAATGTAACCCTTGAAGGGAGCTTGACAGGAAGACAACCAGGTATATGCATCACTAATGCAACCCATTTTTCATCCAAATATCTTTGGGCAGCTGATACGCCACCACCTTTATTGCCTCAGAAATATAGTCAGATAAGTAAAATTGAAATAAAAAGGATGGGCTTTAAGTCACTTCACTATATTTGGAGCTGAGCAGTAAGTAGAGATAAGGTCAAAGTCACATTAGTAGCACTGCTACAGATGAGTGCAGGTGTCACTCATGGCTCACACAATCAGAATGACAATTTTTTATTATTACTAACCGGTACCTCTTAACATGCTTTAAACTTCCCTGTTCTGTCTGAACCTACCTGAAATCCTCCCATTAAGTGGTTGTGGGGATTATCACCTGGTAACAATTAGAGATGGGCACGAAACAAAAAAAATTGTTCCATTATTCATTATTCGTTTTGTTATGTAACGAAATCAGTAACAAAAATTGTGATGAAATTGGAATGAACAGAACAGAACCACGAAAATTAGATTCATTACATTTTGTTTTCGTTAATGGCGATGCACAATGAAATGAGCTGTTTTAAAATGTTAAAAACGTCCTGAATATCCGTAAAAACCCAGCGATAATTATTTATTCTGCCTGATAATACCTACCAGGGGGTTGGGGGCCTTAAAACGTGCATTTATGTCTTTTCTCAGATCACTGTTTTTTTTTTCTGTAAGGGGAGTTAGGTGACATCGACCCAAAATGGCACCCAGATGCCTAATATTGATTTCTTGGGTATTAAAACACCCTGGACATCCGTAAAAATGCAGTGATAATTATTTGAAACTATTACCTACCAGGGGGTTGGGGTCCTTAAAACATTTGTTTTTGTCTTTCTCCCATCGCAATGTATTTTTCTTTTCCCTTTAAGGATGACACAAAATGGATTCCAGCCACAAGATGGATGCAAGCCGTGTGATGGGATCATGTAAATTCTTGGACAATTTCAACCAATAGCATGCCCAGGTTGCAGACCGGGTAGGTGTGGCAGTTACAGAGAGCATATAAAGCTTTGGCAACCCCCGTCCTCCTTGCAGTCTGCGGTGGGAGTTAGGGTGGGATTGCTGTCTCTGCAACTCATTACTTTACCAGGGGTCTGCAACCTTTAAGACATAAAGAGCCACTTGGACCCGTTTCCGACGGGGGGGAAACTGGGAGCCGCAAAACCATTGCGACATCACCAGGCGGGCAGTGTGGAGCGGAGCGGCGAACCTGTCACAGTCACCTCCCGGAGCCGCGGCAAAGGTTCCAAAGAGCCGCATGCGGCTCCGGAGCAGCGGGTTGCAGACCCCTACTTTAGGCCAACCAGGCAGGGGTGTGTCTCTGTCTTCCTGCTGGCTGCAGCCTGGCTCTTAGGGGAGAGAAAGAAGAGATTTCTCTTGCAGCCTCCCTGTGTGCGTGCGTACCTCTCGGTGAGTACCCTCCCCTGCCCTGCAGTGCAGTCACTCTGCGGCTGCCTTTTACACCCTGGGCAATGCCCGCCACTGCCTTTGCAGCCTCCCTGTGTACCTAGTTTATACTCTGTCTCTGCCAGCATCATTTTTGGGGGGGGTTTCCCTCTGGTCTAGGGTGTTGGGGGACGTCCATGCGCGGAAATGCTTTAAGTCGTGCAAAAAGTGGGTAAAAACAAAAAATGAAAAAAAATGAAATGAATTTTTTTCAAAAAATTCACAAAAAAACTAAACCAAAACGGACCCGCAATGAAAATGAAAAACCGAAACATCATTTTTTCGATTCGTGCCCATCTCTAGTAACAATTTACAGTTGTGAATGAACCCTCTACTTCCAAGGCAGTTGGGGTGGTTTGCACTGATCAAATGCACAATTAAGGTCCATTGGCTTTACAAAAAAAAAAAAAAAAAGGCTCCGTGCAGTAAATTGACAAATACTTTGGGATTTGCTCCACAGGTAGCGCATGTGAATTCAAAGACTTTTTTGTTTTTGAATTCACCTTTTTACCTCCTTTTTTTCTTCTGCTTTGTAGGGTTTTGTTTTGTTTTTTGCCTTTCAACTTTTTCTAAAGCTAGAAAAAAATCAAACCATCCTTTCCCTGTGTGACTATTTTGTTCTGTGAAAGGACATGGGACATGGCTCTGGATAGTGTTATGATGATGTATTAATCTGGGGCATGATGTTTTCAAACAGTAGGAATATCCACTCTCACAATCTTTCTCCCTAGTCACGCAGAAGTTATTTTTTTAGACAATGGGTTTTGTGCTTATAACTTCATTGATGTATTTAGTAATTTAACACTAGCTCAGATCTGCACAGACCAAAAGAGGGGAGGTGTACGAAAGGAGAGCCAGATGGGTGGTATCAAAGGAAGGATGGTAGTGGTTTGTGGGTATATAACATATCACATGGGATTGAGTTCCAGTGTGGTAGTCTCCATGTGATCACCCAAACTGAATTCAACCATAAAAGACCTGTGATTCAAGGTTTCAGATGAGGGGGAAAAAATGCAAGAACTTGGGAGGCAGGAGTTACTGTTCCCTTAGAGGTGATAAGGCATTTGCCACTTTGGTTTAGATAGTGGAATTTCAATAAGTTTATGTAGGAGAGGCACTACAGCGGAGAATCTGTGCAGTGATCTTATGCATTTACATTTGTATTTTATTTTGGGCTTTAAAGACACTATGCTTGGAACTACAGTAGTACATTGTATAAAGGAATTAATTTGTTCCAAATAAAATTATGTTAAGCGAATTTTCCTTTATACATATTTGCCATAAGAATGCATTGAAAACAGTACCTGTAATCCCTAATTGCGACCATTGTTATGTTGTACGGATTCGCCCCATAGATGATTCTGTTAAGCAAATTTCCCCTATCTCCGGAATTTTTTATGTTGTACATATTTTATGTTATACAAACCATTTGTTGTACTAGGGTCCACTGTATACTGGTTGCAAGTGCAAGTGTGCTTCCTGTAAAAAAAAATCTTTTAAAAACTGTTGTCACAAAGAAAGCAAAACAAATTTAAACAACTGTAAGTATCACTGCTGAATCGGGCCCCTTTTTCCCTCTCATCCCTCCTACTAGCCCCTCACACTGCTTTTGTCTTGCCCCGTTAGAGTTCATTAGTTACTGAAAATTTCATCCTGCTGGTGACCTTCTGCAGGCATTAAAGTTGTGCAATAGGATTTCAGACATAGATTTCATATTATTATCACAAATTGTACCATATGTAAAATGATAGTCTAATGTAGGACAAGACTGATTAGCAATGTCGCAAATACTGCATTCTCCCCTTTTGTAAACTTTGAACTGAACTGCTACATCTCTACTGACATGACTTGCCACATGAATGCCACTGACAGCTAGGTTGCTTCAGTGACAATAGGACACAGTGCTCCTTGTCTGTGTCATGATACCCTGCGGCTTTCTGGACAATGTCAATTGACCCAAGAAGCCTTGCGACACAGTTGAACCTTTTGTCCCTTTCAAGCGCCTGATTTTTTTGAAACTGTGAGTACTTGAAAACTCCATATCCTTGCCTAAATCCAGAGGATCCAGTATTACAGCAGTGTGTACAACATTTCCATCACACGTAACCGAGCCTTCTCTGTGGCTGGCCCAGTACTTCGGAATCACCTCCCGAAGTGAGCTGTGGCTCGCACAGTTCCTGCCCACCTTTAGGAAAGCCTTAAAAACCTGGCTGTTCCATGAGGCATTTGGCGACAGTTAATTTTTTTATTTTTTTTCCTCCCCACCATTGTACTTTTATTATTGTTCTTATTTTACTATTTACTTTTGCTACTATTTCCCTCCTCCTTATTGATTGCTTATATTAATGTTGTTCCCTTAACATAATTGTTGTTATATTTTTGTATCTTATATTTGTTGCTATTGTAAACCGCCGGGAGTTCCTTCGGGAAGACGGGCAGTATATAAGTGTAATAATAAATAAATAAATAAATAAAATTTCTCCTTTTAAGCAGGGGCATCCCTTGCCCATAGAAGCCATAATACTTGGAAGGGATCAATGAAGCAGTGAGCAGCCATCTCCAGTCAATCATAAATTCATGAAACCAAATATCAGTGGGTTTTTTTTACTACATCCCATATTTATCATATCATTCCTTTATTCTCATGTGCATTGAGCTGCTTATTCGTGTGAGAAATGTCCAAAGATTATGAGGATGAGATACATATTTCTAGAGCAAACAAAGCAAACCTTTTCTAGTTTAAGGAATAATTCAATCTTTGGAAAAGATTTTAGAAATTACAGTACTTTTCTATGTATAAGACTATCTTTTTGTCTAAAATTGTTAGACTAACAATTGAGGATCTTCTTATACATGGAAGTAAGCTGAGGAGAGAACCATGCAGTTGTGAAATTGTAATTTTGGTTTGGAAAAGTGGGGGTTGTCATATATGGGGCTTATTATAGATGGAAAAATACAGTACCTTGTGGCTACATGGGGAACCAAGAAGAAAAGTGGGGGGAGTAGAGCCATATTGGCGAGGCTAAATGCAATTCTTACCCTAATATAAATTTTAGAGGGGGACATGAATTTAAAAAATGAATGGCAGCATTTGTCAAAAATGCTAATTTGTTGATTTATATTCATCCGAATAATGCCCCCAACTTATACAATTCGATGCATTTTTAGTGATTTTTTGAATTGCTGATTCATTGGGCTAGAATATGCCCACCAGGCTCCTAGAGACACCAGAATTTTAGGGAGGCTTCCATTGATTCTCCCCTGATTGTTTGGGTATATGCCCACAATAATGGTCCCCAAGAAAGTTCCCTCCAGGCACCTAGACAGGCCCGGCACTTCCATTAAGGCGAACTAGGCAGCTGTCTAGAGCGCCGAAATGGAGAGGGCGCTGGAAGCCGCGACACACACACACACACGCATACACACACACACACACTTTCCCAAGGCACACTTTCCAAGAGGCCAGAGCGATCCCTGGGGCGGGCCCTCCCAAAACCGGGCAGAGCAAGTTGCCCCCCCAGCCCCTCTCCGCCCTCCCTTCCTTCTGCCTGCTTGGGATGGCGGCTACGGAGGAGAGGCTGGCCGGCCAGCAGGGTGAGGCGGAGGCCAGCGGGCGCTTCACCGGGACGTTGCAGCAGCGGCGGCGGCCGAGGCGCTCCGGAGGTGGACAGCCAGCATCTTACCGCGGTCTCCTTCTCCTTCTCTCTCTCTCTCTCTCTCTCTCTCTCTCTCTCTCTCTCTTTCTCATGTGTCAAGAAGAGCGTGGGGAGGGCGCGGAGGCAGAGGAAAAAAAGGCAACCCCCCCCAGCAGGTGACTTCTTGCCCGCAGCTGGGCAAACGCCCCTCAGGCCACCGCGTCAGGCACAGCCCTTTGCTTAGGACTCGCTCGCCTTGACGGATTTTTGCGGGGGAGGCGTTCGCTTTCTCCCTTGTGTCCGGCACATCCGCCTTCCCTTGGCAGAAGCTTTCCAGATTTCCTTCTGTGGTGGGGCTTGGGGGGGGGGAGAGTTATGTCTGTGTGCGTCTCCCCCTCACTGTATTTCCTTCCCAGTTCACTCTCCCTGCTCGCTATATTTCTCACCCACCCCAAAATGGAAAAGCTCCTCTTTCTACAATTGCTTCCTCCTCTTGGCACCGCCTTCCCCTTCCCCTGCAAAACTGAACCTCCCCTCCCCCGGCCCAGCAATAAGTAGAAGCAGGAGGTTTTGGGTGTGTGAGAAATGGGAAGGGTGAACCAACCCCCCCTATAAAATTCCAAGGCGCTCCTTCCCTTTTCCCCCCCTACCGGAGCCAGATCCTCTCCTTTCTGGGCTTATTTGCGAATGTGGGTGGGGGGAGTCAGCGGCGGGGGAGTAAAGGTTTCAGGCTGTCAAAGTGTCAGCCCTTCCCTGGGTGGAAGGGAGGGGTATGGGAAGGGGGGGTCGCGGAAAGTGGGAAGCTCATGTTAATCACGGTCGTGGGCTCTGATGTCACATCTCCTCGGGCATTGGGCGACGAGGCATCAATTTTCGCCCCCCGCCCGTCCCCTCTTCCCTACGCAAATAAGTAATGCCAGGCACATTTCAGCTCCTGTGGGGGTCCCTCGCCCCCTCCTCTGCAAGCAGGGAGGGATGGGACAGGAACACAGCACCCGACCCGCACTTATGGAGAAACTAGAGGAAACTTTGGCAGGTGGGGCAGAGCGGGGCGGGGGGAGTTTGGGTGAGCACATGGGTGCACCGCGGTGCCCTCAGTTCCCGGGCTGGCCGATCGCCTGGGAAGCGATGGGCAAAGGGGAACAGCTGATGGGGGCTCCCCTCTCCCTCCCCGCCTTCTTTGTTTTTTTTGGGGGGGGGTAATGCCTCTGAGTGCCTCGCTGCGGTAGCCTTGCTCTGGGGACCCCTTGGGTCCCTGACAGCGCCCCCCCCTGCCTTGGCGACTCCTGGGGGCCAGGGCCAGGGCCAGGGGAGCATCCCCCGTCGTCGGGCCAATGCCATCGGGCTGAGGCTGGGCCAGCCGGCACGGGCTCCCTTCACTCAGCCTCGGCTCGGCTTGGCCTGCCCTGCCTTCCCTTCCATGCCCCGCGGTGGCTGCAGCAGCTCTCCTGGCTGGCCTCCCTGGCTCCCCTTGGTGCACCTCCAGCCCCAGCCATAAACGTCGAACAAAAGAGAGTGCGGCCTTGGGAGCCGGCCAAGTGGCGGGGCGGGCAGGCGGGTGAGTGCTCCCTGCCTGCCTGCCTGCCTACCTGCCTGCTTCCCTCCTGGCCCACTGTGGGCCCAAGGAGGAGCCGCCGACTCGTCCCTGCCTGGCGAGCCGGGAGGCACAGCCTGGCCCCGCGCCCGCTTCATTTGAGCAACCCGAGCCTGGAAGGCAAAGCAGCCGCAGGGAGATGATGGTGGAGGTGGGGGAGTCGAGTCAATATGCCCAGAGCTAAGCGGCTGGCCCAGCTGGTCCCCACGTTCATGCCAACACATCTCCTGGCCAGTGGAGTTCCCTGGGCTTCCGCCGAAATGGAGAGGGCGCTGGCCAGCCTGCCACCCCCCTGCCGCTGCTTTCCCCACCGCCGCCCAGGCCCGGTGCTTCCATTAAGGCAACTAGGCACTTCCTATAATACTCTGTGTTTGAATATGATTTGGGGGGGCGCCAGAAGGTGATCTCGCCTAGGGCGCAAAAAACCCTAGCACCGGCCCTGCACCTAGAGACATAGAAACACTTCCCCTGACACTCCTCTACAGTCTCTCCATGTTTAGTGCAGATTGGGTTTTCCCCAAGCTAAAAGGGACTTTCTTGAGTGATCTACTTTGTGGGTAGATAACTCAGATGTCCAAAACCAAATCTTCACCAATCTTTGAGGCAATATAGAAGAGATTCACAAGAAGCTTTTTTGTGGTTTTGGTGTCTCTAGGCACCTGGGCATGTGTTTTGTATGGTTTTAAATGCAAAATCAAATTGAAAAATTGATTCTAATCATAGAATCATAGAATCATAGAATAATGAAGTTGGAAGGGACCTACAAGTCCAACCCCATGCTCCATGCAGGAATACAAATCAAAGGATATCAGCCAGGTGGTTGTCCAAATTTATCTCAAATGCCTCCATTGTTGGAGCACTCACCACCTCTTGAGGTAACTGGTTCCATTGCAGTACTGCTCTAACAGTCAGTAAGTTTTTCCTGATATTCCTCTGACAGCTGGTTTCTCTTAACTTGAGCCCATTGTTGTGCACCCTGCACTCTGGAATGATTGGGAACAGATCCTACCACTCCTCTGTATGGCAGCCTTTTAAATACAGTGGTACCTTGTATAAAGGAATTCATTTGTTCCCCCCCAAAAATTATGTTAAGCACATTTTCCTTTATACAAATTTCCAATAGGAATGCATTAAAAACGGAGTAATCCCTAATCGCAACCTTTTTATGTTGTACGAATTTGCCCCATAGACAATTCTGTTAAGCAGATTTCCCCTGTCTTTGGATTTTTTTGTTGTACAGATTTTATGTTATACAAACTGTTTGTTATACAAGGGTCCACTGTATTTGAAAAGTGCTGTCGTGTCAACCCATCAAGTCTTTTCTCCAGGCTAAACATGCCCAATTCTTTCAGTCCTTCCTCATGGGGCTTGGTTTCTAGCCCCCGATCACCCTTGTCAACCTCCTCTATACTTGCTCCAGTTTGCCAGCATCTTTCTTGAAGTGTGGTGTCCAGAACTGGACACAATATTCAAGCTGAGGCCTAACCAGTGCTGGATAGAGGGGGAAGAGTATCTCGTGGGATTTGTAAATTTTACTCCTGTTAATGCAGCCTAAAATAGCATTTGCCTTCTTTGTGGCCACATCACACTATTGGCTTATGTTCTGCTTATGCTCTACAAGCATTCCAAGATCCTTCTCACTTGTAGCATTGCTGAGCGATGGGTCCCCCATCTTGTAACCGTGCATTTGCTTCCTTCTTCCTAGGTGCAGCACTTTGCACTTATCCCACTTCAATTTCATTATGTTGGTTTCAGCCCAGTGCTCCAGCTTATCAAGATCCATTTTGAATTTTGTTTTCTTCTAGGGTAATTCATCAGGGGGGAAATCATAAATCTGTTATTCATGGTTTTTCAACCTTGACAAATAATGAATTGAAACAAATCACAATTTTTCCAACACATGCCCATCTCATACATTTTTCTCAACAACTATTCAAAGCAAAAGCAATTCCTGGTAAGCCCCGTTGCAACAGTTTTTATGCCTGCTGACTTCTGTACCTTGGCACAGGCTATCTGATCAAAGAAAATAATGGGTGTCTGTGTGTACAGATCAGGAACTCTTTATACTAATAGTTCCTGTGGGACATTCCATCTCAGACACCAAAATAATGCAACCAGCTTTGGGTACAATGATCGATATGTCGTCTTTTATTCATCTTTGAAATCAGGACAAGGGCTAATCTCACAGATAGTTGTGAGAATGAATGAGATGAAGCACTATTCAACAATTTGATGCCATATGAAAAGACAGAAAAGATTCATAAAAATAGCAATTTGTTTAAAAATAGACCAACAAGATTAAGCAAACAGATTCAGTCACATTATGCATAATTGTTTAAGCCCTATTTAAATGCAAAAACTAGCAAACCAGATGGTTGCATTGGCTTATAATCACTAGAATCACACACACACACACACACACACACAACACACACACACACACACACACACACACACACACACACACACACACACACACACACACACACACACACACTGCAATACAGATCAGAATCTACCAATGCTATCCACATGCAGTAGGATTCAGCATTATCTATTGGACATAACTGCTGTCCATTACCAACTAACATGGAAGTTAGTCCACAGAACTCAGTGCGTGTTACTTTCAGGGACATTTTGGTTCTTTGGAAAGAAAGAAAATGAGATAACCACAGTACCAGTCCTTGTGAAAAAGCTGACTCCATTGACAGATGAATCTTACCTTTGCTTTTGTTAGAAGACATGTCCTCCATTGTACCTGAGAGCAGCAAGTATGCTTTTAGGGACATCTGTGTGCTGTGTGAGAATGGATTCAGTAGATTATAAACTGTATCTTGTAAAATTTCTCCATCAATCTCTGCACATTCAAGACTTGAGGTAGCTCAGTTCTTCTGATTTCTGAGTAGATGTGCATAGGCTTACACCAGTTAGATACGTACCTGCTTGTAAAGTCATAGATTCATTTTGTTGTTGTTCAGTCGTTCAGTCATGTCCAACTCTTTGTGACCCCATGGACCAGAGCTCGCCAAGGCCTTCCTATCCTCCACTCCTGGAGTTTGGTCAAATCCATATTGGTAGCATCGATGACACCATCCAACCATCTCATTCTCTGCCGTCCTCTTTTCCTTTTGCTTTCAATCTTTCCCAACATCAGGGACTTTTCCAAGGAATCCTCTCTCCTCATGAGGTGGCCAAAGTACATAGATTCATAAATCATGCTAATTAAGAAAATACGCCTTAAGTGAGTAAACAGTTGCAAACTTGTTCTGAATTACCAAACACACCCATGAGAAAAGAAACACAAATTCATCGACATGCCTACCATGTACTGGTCTCTATATTACTCAGGGCACAGTTACATGAAGAAAAAAAATCACCCGTTTTTATTCGGGTTTCGCATGTTAGAGCAATGGTGGTAGGAAAGAGTGCAATTTGTGCAATGTGGCAGCTCATGTCCATACATATGTTTAAAGGCACAGAAATGGTGGGAGGAATTCCCTTCTTCAGATGTAGGTGGCAGCAGTTTGAAGGATTGAGTGCCTTTGTTCTTTATTATTTTATTATGCAGTTCCCTTTCTCCACAAAAACGTTCTCTCCACCCCCTGTTCTCCTCACAAAAGGAAGGGGTTTGGGAAGGAGCTATCCTGGCGAAATGGGCCAGGCAAGATAAGAGGACCTTGCCAGATGATCACTCAAGCCAAGTAGATATGAGAACAACAACAACAAAGTGTGTTTCCATGTGGCCCAGGCACATTTCTGCCTTCCCCATCCTCTTTCTTTCTAGGATCTTAATTTATTCTTTTCTATAGATTCCACATGGAGGTGATGGTGGGGATATTCCTGAGCCATTGAAATAGTTATGAACCCCTCCCCCCCACCCGCTGCCCCAAATCCTGAAGTGCTGATCTGTTTCTAGATATAGCAATATATAACCCCATGTAGACTCCTAGACCAATATACTGCATTGGCCTACAAGTTCTCCCTTTAAGATGCATACAACAACACCAAGACCATGTGACAATAAATTATTTTCAAAAAACCTGAACCAGCTCCCAATGTATTGCTACAATGTAACTGCATCCTAATTTATTTTAATACAGCATCTGTGGGCAGATGTCACAAAGGCATGTTGCACCCATGAAGATACAGGAAGCCGCATTGTGGATTTGATCTTCCAGAAACTCCTTCCAAAATATTAGTAATGTGGGTGGCTTTAAATAAAAATTTAATATGCAACTCTTTCTGGGCAGTATATGAGCAATGTTAGCAGTGAACGCTGAATTATTTTTTCTTATGTAAGAGATAATACAAGAATCCCCGCAAAGGTCCCCACCAATGTGTTTCAGAACATGATTTAATTTCTAATACAGATAATTTGATGAAAGTTCCAAGAGCAAAAGCCTCAGAAACACAAGTAAGCCATGCCCTGTCTGCCCTTTGTGTGCATGTGTTTAATGCTAGCAAATCCTTCTTTCCCCTTATTTTGCTATGGGGTAACTTTTCCTAAGCTTTTTCTATCATACCCTTCCATTGTAATAAATAAATAAATAAATAAAAGTTCTGCAGCACTGGCAAATTTGCAGTATCTCCAGCCTGAAAGAGAAGTAACTGAACTGAACGGTATAATTTGAAGGATCAGTACTTCTTTGTTGATTGCCACATAATAGTAGCTGAAGGCAATATCCATGTCATCCCTTAAGCAATACCAAATCAAGTTAGCTTTAGAACAGATTACACAAGTTTTTATTAAACAAGAAATATTTATCTGGAATATGAACTTAACTCCAGTTCACCAACAATATCTACAGTTCACCCTTGAATCATTAACGTTTTCATTCAGACTATAAGCTCTGCATCATTTTTATTTTTATTTTTAAAAAAGCGGTTTTGCGTTGTCCATTGCATCCTCTAGTCCCCGTTAGTCAGTGAATATAAAAATGAAACGAAACAAATTAAAATAAAGAAATGAATTGACAAACTACATATGCCTGAAGTGGATGTGTAGTCAGCGAAACATTACATTAAAATATGAAAGTTAGTCTTTTAAGGTGCCTCATGTTTTGTGTCTTCTGTTTTGTTTTGTTTTTCGTTGCTTTTGCCTGGAATTCACAAAAATCAACGAGAGTTTCTTAAACAATTTGCTAGAAATACGTTTCTTTTTTCAAGGGTAGACCAAATGTGGTTATCTAGAGGCTGCTAATTTCCACAATCTTTGGATGACAAGACAACTCTCATCATTCTTCATGATTGACTAGCACAGCTGGCAATTGGAATCCAAGAACATCCACTACCAATTTGAATATACAGCATTCATGTCCGAGAAGGTGGCCTAGTGAAGACACAATAGTACAAAGCTGGCTCACCTTGCTTGCTCATACGTATGTTCATTCTTCTATCCCATCTTCTCCTCCTTCCCACCGCTTGCGGCCACCGGCAGCCACCATATTGCAGTTACAAAGCTAATAATGGTTAGTAGTGTATCTTGTGCACCAACTCTTAAAGACATGCATAGCCAAGTCCAGAATATCCACTCTGCTCTAACCATGCCTTGAGCTGGCTTTGTTCTCCACAGTGAAACAAAATTCTGTTGTTTTTGCTTTGTTTTTTAAAAAAAATCTCTACGTATGCATATATTTATTCAAGTTTTCAGTAAAACCTACAGGGTTGTGAATTTCCATGTGTAACAATACTGCAGTATTCCATGCATGCGAACACTTTTGCACAGTTGGTTCATGTTCATATTCCATTTTATTCCCATTATTTGCATGTTTCCCATGTAGTAAACAAGTCATACATTGCTTATATAGAAGCTACTGTACTGTGGAGGGGGAAATCCACTGACGATGTTTTATCTTTTTGTGCTTTTCACTAAAAGCATTTGAATATATCTCCTGACAAGTTTCTAGGCATGCCTTCATTGTGGGGTTTTTTTTCTCTACCTATACTAACAGGAACCTATAATAGGAACCTAACACTATGAAAGCTGTACAATTTTAATAATACTAAGCATAATCCAGAGCTAATAAAGTCCATAGGTATTTGTTTTGCTATTGCTTTCAGTGAATATTAGCAGGTTCTTCCTAACAGCCTGTTGCTTATTGTGCATTACAGTAATTTCTTATTTTTACTACTTCTGTTACTACCAATATTACTGTGCTTAGTTCTGCTCCTAGTACTAGTACTACTATTACTAATATTACCAATAATGTAATTCCCATTTTTAAAAAAAGCTGTTAAAGATTATTCTGGTAGTATAGAAAATGAAATTCAGATTTTCTGAGAGTATGTTTTCTATATAAAAAAGTATCTTCAGGAATTTGTTATATTACAGGTGGAGATATTTAGCTGCCATGTTTTCCTCCTAAAGATAACATTCATGCTCTACAGTTACCTATTATTGGTAGGTGGAAATACAGTGATCCCCTGCCTATCGCAGGGGTTAGGGACCTGACCTGACCCACAATAATTGAAAATCCGCGATATGTGGATGCAGATCGAGTCAGGCCTGGGGGGGGGGCTAGCTGGGGGCTCTTGTATTTACCCCCAGCCTGGCCTTAGCCCAAACGGGCCTATGAGATTAAACTGGAAATCATTTCTGAGGCTTCCGACAGGCCTAGAGAGGCTCTCGGAGGCCTCAGAAATGATTTTTAGTGATCCAGAAATCACTGCTGGTTCTCAGGGAGGCCCTTTGGGGGCCTCCAGAAGGCCCAGGAAGGCCCTCACAGGCCTGTTTGGGGCAGCTCCAGTCCTGGGGTATGGGAGGCTTGAAACAAGACTTTCCCCCCTTACCCTAGGGGGGCTTTTTTCATATACTGCGGTCCCGTGATATAGCAGGACCGCAGAATATGAACCGCGAAAGAGCAGGGGACTACTGTGTGGAGAAAATAGTAATGGTTATTATTTTTAAGTGGTGGGCAGCCTCAATAATCAGTCACAAAGCATTCATACTTGGTTATGCATTTTTAAGTTTTCTTTGCTCCTTGTCTGCTCCTGTGTCTCACAAAATATTCTCTTTTGTCTAGAATAATGTGCGGTGGAGCATGGAGAAGAGTAGGACAAGGTCTCAGAGAATAATTTGGCAGAGGCGTCTTATACAAACAAAAATAAATCTCCTTATCCAATATAACAAAGTCATGATTTAAGCAGGACCAGCCCTTCTGCCATGCAACGGGTTGGCACAAACTCAGAATGCTGATTTAAAGGGATGAATAATGCAAGCACCTGAGGGATCCCCAGTCCTTCATACATTCACATGAAAGTAGCACACACTGGTTTGAGGGTAGAGATGGGCACGACTTAGCGGTATTCCCGTTTCCGTTTCCATTACTCGTATCCGTTACTCTACGGAAACGGTAACGGGAATTACTCCGCCAGAATTCGAGCTCGAACCGACGAACGAACAATTTGGTCTGATTTGTCATGCTCGTTACTTGCATCGCAGCGATCGCGCAATGCCAAGCGGCACAGAAAAAAAGTTTTTAAAAGTTAAAAAAAAACACCGATTCCCGGCCCTAAAAGTAGGCAAAAACTGTCTGAGGGCACCTACCAGGCCAGAAGGGTGTTTTATTTGGGGGGGGGTTCCCCGCCCCCCTCTCCTTGGCTATTGCTACTGCTGCGCTGCTGGTACCAGGCTGGGAGGGCGCATCCATTTGCCATGCAGTGCGGGGAATCCAAAATGGCGACCACAATATTTTTTTTGAAATTGTTGCCCAAAACCCCACCAAAGCACCACAGAAACATGCGAACATTAGCTATTTTAAATGCTTGAATTTTTACAGTAGCAGCAGTGGGTTTTTCTTGCAAAAAAGTCTCCGTTGATTTTATTTTATTTTATTTTATTTTATTTTTTTTTTTACACCTGCACATTCGCAATGATGGGCTCGCCTATGGGAGTGGACCATGCAAATTTTCCACCAATCGCATGGCCACTTGGCCAGGTTGACCACAGAGACTTCTGGGATGTGCCAATCGGGCATAAACAGCCCACCAATCGTAGCCCAAACCCGAACCCTAAGCCTAAGCCTAACCCATACGCCAGTACACTGTCCTTCTAAGTGGGTCAGAGAGGCACCCAGAGGTGCACCCCAATACTCACCCTAACCTCACCCGTAACTAGCCTAACCCTAGCCCTTGCGCTAACCCGTCTTAACCCTAAGCCAGATCTACTTGCATTGCACTACATGCAAGTACGTGAGACACAGCGGGTGCAAAGAGTCTGCCAGTCCGTAACTTGTGGCTCTGGATGACTCCTGAAGCTCCCTCCAGGAGCCCGCTACCCCCCCCCAAACCAGTACTAACGACAACAAAAAAACAAAAAAACGAACCGACTAATTTTTGCGAAATTTCACGAAAAACGGAAACAAGCCGAAACGGACTGCCTCCGACACACGACAACTCGAAAACGTCATTTTCCCTAGTCGTGCCCATCTCTATTTGAGGGTAGTAGTTGGTTCACATAGGTAATTTCATATTTTGTCATCTACAATACCAATTTACATTTGCAAATAGCCAGTCCTCAACTATACAATGGTAAAGCACAGAGAAATTGTGTGATTTAGAGGTAAGTGTGAATTCATCTGATATTACATCCGATCAAGTCCAGTTAGGATTTCAAAGTTAGGAATACTGTTGCTGCATAAGCCTCAGCCAAATAGAAGTGAGATGCTTATGTTCCTTTTTCTGTGCAGTAACAGCAATTCATTAACAATTTTTACTTGACATCAGAAGCTGTATTCTGCAGTGTAAGTTGTGTGTCCTGATTGTACCAAATATTTCCACATTTAAAATAGCATATGGATTTTTAAAAGGGTGACTATATTTTTTTAATTGTACATCACAAGACCGTAATTGATGGGTTTTCCATTCAAAAGTGTTCAGTGCCCTGAAATAAATGCAAATTTCAAACAGAAGGTTGGCTTTTGAAACAAACAAGTGAGAGTCTATGTGAAATCAAGAACTGGAGGCCATTCTGAAACAGATAGACTCACTTCCTTCAATAATAACACCATGTATTCAGTATAACCTTTACCCATCCTTTTATTACAGATTACCTTGGTTCACTAGTATGTGCTGATCTTTAGATAATTTATGTCCCGTTTGTTGTTAGAGTCATTTGGGCTTGGGCTTCCCAGTCACCTTGTTTTGATTTTTTTTTTAAGGAAAGATGGTGTGTTAATGTCTGTGAAGATTCTCAGTCATCCATGTAAGTTTATCTGGAACTTGAGCCATTGCAACTGGACTTCTTTTCTTGAGAGACTAAAACGTTTTGATACTCATGCAAGCAGCTTTGTCAGTCTGACAAAGCTGCTTGCATGAGTAGCGAAACATTTCAATCTCTTAAGAAAAGAAGTCCAGTTGCCATGACTCAACTTCCAGATGGTGTGTTAATGTTTCAACTAATAACTGCCATGTGTCATTAGACAAGATCAGCTACAGCAGAATATGAATGGGAATAAGGGCACAAATGGCTATCCTTTTGAAAGTGATGAAGTGGTAACGTCCACATTCATGTAAGATGTTGATATACATATTTGACCACCACTGCACCTCACGTCAACAGGAGGTTCCTCCTTTGTTTGGATCAGGGCCTGAGTGATTTTTAAGATTGTAAACCAACACAGATACTAATAAGGTCTCTGTGTGAAGTAAGACCCAACTGCCATGCTGAAATTCCACAACTGAGAAATCCTAACTAATGGCTCACCTGATACCTCAGGGAATGGAGTTCCAACTTCACACATTACACAAGAAGCAAGAGATCTGGGAAATGGTGTGGTGACATTAAAACTCTACAGTTAAGCTATATTCACGTATTCAGGTGTTGAACCTAAATCTGTGAGGGCGCAAAGTGCATAATGGTGGAGTATGGGGCAATAAGTGCTAGGTTGTCTCATTGTCCTCAGCGGCACCAGCTTCACCTGTTCCATTCCAGACTGAATTTATTATAATCACCTCCCTGATCTTCCCACCCAATATACAAATGCTGGAGCTGGAGGATGAGTCAGCACAAATAGGGACATAGACTGCAGGTGTGGGGTATGCACCTTATGGCTACGCACTGAAATGTACAGAGCTAATTGTTGATCATATAAACAAAAGCAAAAACATTGGAATGAGTTATTTCCAGTGGGGTAGCAGCGTTAATAGGTTACAGCAAAAGCGACAAAGAGTCTTGTGGAACCTTACAAACAAATGTTGTTTGATGCTAGCTTGTGCAGACTGTGAAGAAGTGGGCTACTGTCCACAAAAGCTTTTGAGATGCCACAAGACACTGTCTCGTTTTTCCTGAAACAAGTTAAAATCCACCCAATTATACCTTATAGAGTGGCTTAAGCAACTTCAAAGGTTCTGGGACATCACTACAAAAATGAAGCCAGTTTAACTTATTTGAACCACACCTTGGAAGCAATGTTTAAATTAAATTAGGTATATGACAATATAACTGTACATTTTAAATTAGGCATATGACAATATCGCTGTACATTTCCCTGGATATGGTTAATGAATGGTCCAAATCCTTGTGGAGTGGGTGGGTTTACACCTATGCAACAGAAATGATCTCACTGGCAGAGTCAGATTGCCACTGACTGAAGACTTCCTTTTGAGATTTTGAGGTCGATGTCAGTTTGTCACATTGTGCATGAAGCTGTGTGCCTCTCAAAAAATCCCAGAAATATACCTTTTTAATCACAGCAGCCAATGGCCTCCTCCCAGTTGCACAGACAAGGCCATGCAACAGGATTTTAGCCACTCTTGGTAACGTTTTGCACTTCTGGGATTAATTCTTATGAGTTTGGGTCTCTGAATACATACATTCCTTTAATCACAATATGTGCATTCTACACATGCGTAGAACAATGTATTTATAGCTACCCATTTGATGGTCCAGATAAATCAAATTATATCTCGAATCACTTTCCCAGGGGAGGGTTGTCATAAATTAATTTAGGCCAGAGAGACAGGCTGTACATACATGCAGACATTGATACACAGAGCAGATAAACGTGAACTTCCTGGATCATGCTGCTTCACTGACTTTTCCAAATTCCTTGCCCTACAGTAGCACCATGTCATTTAAAAAAAAACCTCAGAAGCAAAACCTACAAACAAACCTATAAATGGCTATCCTGGTGTTTTTGGATGTTATCTCAGCCATGAATATAAAATAGGCTTTAATATAACCATCCCTATGTTCTAGATATATATCCATATAAATTTCATTTCTAGGTAATTTTTTATTTTACAAAAGGCAATTATTTTATCAATATAGTTATCAGCTGCTTTTTACACCTTTGCAAAACTAGAGGGAAAAGAATCCAATTGCTTGCTTAAAACAAAAAGAAAATATAAAACCCTAAGTGATTTCAAGTTGGGATCTCCCTAGCTAAGCCTTTCAGTAAATACAGATGCATTAGCTTCAAGTATGGCACTTATATAAATAAGAGCAAAGAGGCGGTGATATATATTCACAGTTAACAGCAAGAAATTCTGTTCCTTTGGTATATGTGTGTGTGGTTTGTTTTCCTTTAGGGTAGGTAAATGCATAACTTGACTGAACTTTAGATCATTCTGTTTTGTTTACACACACAGCAGGGATCTGAGATTTATTTATTTATTTATTTATTTGTGAATTTGGTAGACCACAATTAGCATAATGATTATTAAGGTCTCTGGTGTGAGCAGTCAGGCAAACACAAATTTAAATTTTAGTTTGTTTTTTTTAAAAAAATGGCAAAATGATATTCAGCACAACTGTTCTTTGTGTAATTGGTTTTTGTACAAAAAAAGTTGATAGAAAAAAATGCTCGCTATACATAGTTATCCACTGTGTGAATGTAGACAAACAGTGTGATGTCAGGCATCCATGAGAAGCCCATGGATGTACCAGCAGTCTTTTCAGTTATATTTTGCTGTGCAAATCCACACTCTAGCCTGGCTTTTATGTACATGCTTACATTGTCATATTGCTGCAAGACCCACCCATCCCCACCCCCTGCAAAAAAGCAGCTTCCTTGCAATTTTGAGCTGTGACATTCTGGACAGGTTTGTGCCGATCAAGCAAATAACACAAGTCCTGGTTATGGCTAGAGAGTTGCTGCTCTCAACAATAGCACTCAATCGTTAGGAGAAAAGTAACTGAGCTGTTAAGGCCAGATCAAAAGTGTGTGTGTGGCGGTTTTGCCATCAGTTTTCTATTCAACACTCAGGTTCATGTCTGTTTTAGAAAGTGCTGATCCAGCACCTTAACGGCAATCTTGGTGGTTTGAGGAAACATCTTTGTAAGCAACGTTCTTTCCCTCATGCTAATGTCCACTAGGTGGAAGATACTCAAGAAGAGTCCTCTGGTTCTGACACAACTTCACACATAAGCAGAGTCACTAGACTGAGTCCTGCCAAAGTTAGGTACACTCATACGTGGCAGGTCCTTGTTCCTGATTTCGTATATAGATTTCCGTTTGGCTTGCACTCCCCTCACGGCCATTTTGATCTTTCTCCAGCCCAAGTGGTTGAGTTCGGCTAGGTTGAGCACCACGCAAATGCCACTAACGGCAAACATGAAGACCAAGAAGACAGTCTTCTCCGTAGGCCTGGAGACATAGCATTCCACTTCCTTAATGCAAGGATACCTGTCACATTCATACATGGATGGGACATTGAATCCATACAGAAAATATTGTCCCACCAAAAACCCAATTTCCAGAGCATTTCTGAAGACCACTTGGATGATATAAAATCTGGATATGCCTTCTTGCCGCCTCATCTTTGATTTTGTCGTTCTGATCGCAGGGTTGGGGATTTCCTTCACCTCCAGGCAATCAGGTTCTGCCTCCTTTGTGGAGTTCTCAGTGTTTTGCAGCACCCCGTTGACAATGGTGTTCTTAATCTTTTTACTGTCCTCTCGTTTCATGGAGTCCTGATCTCTGTCCAGAGTGAGGAAGACAGTGGAATACCTCCTTTCCCTCTGCTTGGCAGACTGGTGAACAGAGTATGTTATAGCAGAGGCTAGGCGTGCACACCATGATGATCTGAAATACCCAGTATCGAATGTGAGATATAGGAAATGCTTGGTCATAACATGCCTGATTGCAGCCTGGCTGCAAAGTGTTGCATACAAACATAGTCTGTTCATCGTCGTAAACTGTTTCGCCTACAATGGCCACAATAAGAATCCTGAAGATCACCACCACGGTCAGCAGAATCCTACAAAACAAAGGTTGGATGAGTGTACTTTTACAGAGCAGAGGCAGAATGCCGGGGCGGGGGGGGGGGCTAAAGAATTCATTACTATATACTGGTGGTGGTTACCAGTGGTGGTGAGGGGGGTAACAGCATGATTGAAAAAGGTTGCTTAAATGCACTAGTATGAAATAATGTTATTCCTTAGATGTTATTCCTTATGCATGTTTTTATGGTCACTGTCCCTACAGTTCCTTGTGCTTTTAGGAGCCACATTTGATACCTTTGCTGATGTCTTAACATTCGTTTTTGCGTTCTTAAGGAAAGGAAGATTTGATTTCAACGTACAAAACGAATGATGAACGCTTGGTTTAAATAAAGAGGGTGATTAATACTATAATATTTTCCCAGTTCAATGAGGTAGGAAGTGCTGATTCTCAACAGAGAAAACCGGGAGCTGTCCAGTGCTGATCCTGTGACTTCTTCAGCCTTACAGAATGTGCCAGCTTGTGTGGAGAGGCATTGCTAATTCCTGTGACTGTTTGTTTGTTTGTTTGTTTGTTGTTTTTATCTAAAACAATTGCCTAAGCAATTTGTTCTTCTCCCTCCAGATGTTTACAGCAAGTAGAAGGAAGTGCTCGCCTAGTTTATGAGAGCACAAATCTTGGGTTGACTTATATAGGGCAAGATCTATAACCACAATGTCACTTTTAAGCTGCGGCTTGTGCTCTTCCCCTCCCCTCCCTTTCCCTCGACCTCAGCTGCAGAGCCAAAGAAGTTGCTGGGATCAAAGGCATTGGCATCTCTTCCCCCGCTTTCCAATGGTATGCAGCATATTGATCCACCACCCTAAACCTTAATTGAGAAAAGTCAGGCAAACCAAAGGCAGAGGGAGCTTGCCTGTCCTTACTTTACCCTTGCTGCTTGCAAGCTGCAATCCCCAGTTAGATTATATAGGATTCTCAAGGAATGACTTTCTCTCGCTCGCTCGCTCGCACTCTTTCTCCCAACCCGAACTACCTAAAGCTTAAGTCCTCCACACCTTCTGTTTCCCCTGAACATGCCTTCAGTACTTATATACTTGGCTCTCTTTTCCCACCGGCGGCGCCCGCTGCAACGAGGGCCGCTCAGGAAGACAAGCAAGGAGGGACAGTTGACATGGAGGACGCGGAGAGTCCCTCTGCGCTAGCCCTGAACTCTGCAATCCAGACAAGGGAGGCAAGGCTTGCGCGGAGGGAGGTCCGTCCGGTGCGGCAGCAAGTTTACCAAAGAAACCGTGGGGAGCCCTGCCAGGGAAATCAAATCTGCGACGGGTCAAGGTGTCCGCTTCCATTTCCTTCCCGCATGCCGGCTTCTTGGAAATGCCCCGTCCCGTGTAAGGGGGAAGGGGGACTTCCGCGCCAGGATTTGCAGGATCGGGGCCCAGGAATGGCGTTGGGGAAGGGAGCGAGACCCCCCTCGGTCTTGGCTGCTCCGGTGCTGTTGGCTCTCGCTGTACCAAGTGGCAGCCGCAGCTGTGCTGAGAGCCAGCCGGTCAAAGAGGGCGATGGAGTGGGGAGGGAAGGGAAGAGAAGGGGCCAGCGAGGCGACAGGCTGGGGCTTACCTCCCTATCATAGTGGAGTGCTGCTGGACGGCGGCTTCGAGGAGTCTCTCTAGGATGGTCCATTCCCCCATCGCGGTTCATCGGGAGAGGAAGGCTCCGGCAGCAGCGGCGGCGGCGGCGGGGACGCGGTGTGTGTGTGTGGGGGGGGGGTCCCTTAGGAGCGGAGAAGCGCGATCTCGGCCCGGGCCGCCGGCCCTGCGCTGGGAAGCCCCCACAGCGGCGGCCGGGCGGCCGGGCAGCAGGCAGGGCGGCTCCCGCGAGCCAGCCTGGGCGCCGATCGCCTGGCGCTGAGCAGCCCAGGCGGAGGTCGCCTTCAGTGTCTCGCCTGCCCGCCTCCCGGCCGCCTTTAAGTAGGCTCTGCTTGCGTCACGGGCAGGTTGGAGGGGAGACGCCACCGAGCAGCAGCAGCGCCGCAGCCGGCCAGGGATCGCCGCCGACGCCGACGCCGGTGTGCCCAGGGCTTCATGGGGGTGAAGGGGGCGGATGAGGCGGCACCCAGGCTGGCCCGCTCGCCTGATCTACGCCGACCCTGGCAGGCAACCCTGCACCCCGGCTGGCCCACGTCTCTCGCCAACGGCGGCTGGGGAAGAGGGGAGCGTAAGCCGAGGAAGGGGGCGCCCCCCCCCCGAGACACCAGCCCTGGCGTGCAGCAGGCAGGTAATGACGGGATCGGACGGGAGAGGGGGGCAAGGACGGGAGGGCACCCTGCCCCTCCCCAGCCCACCTGGCCTGGCATCGCTCCCGGCGCCCGGCTCGCCCCCCCCCCCCGCCGCCGCCGCCTACGAGCAGCAACTCCCGGACGTGGCCTGCGCGGCGTCCTTGACAAGGGAAGGGGAGGGTAGCTGCCGCCGCGCCGCCGCCTCCTGCCTCCTCGGAAGGGCTGCGTGGGTGAGCGCGGAGCTCCCGGCGGTGGATCGGACCCCTATCGGCCCCTCCCCGAAAAGGAATCCTCCGCCCAGGCCTTTCCGGGCTCCCCCGCAAGACAGGCGGCGAGACAGTGGTGGGGAGGGTCGTTGCAGATTGCCACAGGAGTGAATGCCACGCCACCTTTGTCTAGGCACCGAACCGGGCGTGACTGGGCAGCGCCTCCCGCCTCCCGCCCGCGCTTCCCACTCGGGGATCAGAGGTGCTTTTCCGTGGCTTAAGGTGTCCCTTCCTCCAAGAGCGGAAAGAGGCGTCCCCTTCTTGGCTGGGAGTCCCTCAGCCTTTCCTGTCCTTGGTGCAATCGGGAGACGAACAATGGCTCCTAAGAGGCCATCCAGGGCCATGGGAGGAGGCCGGGGCTTCCCTTTTATTGGGATGGCCAGGAGTCAACCCACTCTACTTGAAGTTGTAGGAGAAAACTGAGAGGGAGCTCTCCAAGGTTCTGAACCCAGATCCTCAAAAGAGTCTCCTTACCTTGATGAGTTCCTGTCAAGTTCAGGTGAAAACCAGGGGGCATTCACCTCCTCCACAGTGGACACACCAGCCCCCACTGAGTCATGACAACTGAATGTCAGGGGAAACAGAAGGACTTCTTGGCACTATGGGGCAACTGGAGTTCTATCAACTACAGTGCTCGGAAGCCTTGGCCAACTGGTTCTGGACAATGCCTTCCAGAATCCCCTGTCAGCAGGGCCAGGTTCTGCATGCTGCAGTCCAGAAAAGCAAACATTTTAAAGCTCTCCCACTGATGCCTCCAGAGCAAGGAGGATTCCGGGATGGGTATAGCTGGTTTCTGTACCCATCTTGGCATTCAGCAGATACAGCCGATTGTCAGATGAGGTAGAAGGGGAGCAGCTCCCTGGACAGAGCGGTGTGTTTGAGACAACTTGTCTTGCATGGCTTAAATTGCTCTGTTCCCAACACCAGTCTTGGCTGAACCACTACTCTTTGGCCTCAGGGAACAATGTGCAGAGCTTGGGGAATAAGAATTCCGGGATTTGTCATCCAAAACCATCAACATTTCCCAGTTGATCTTGGGCCAGTCCTGAAGGGCCCACATGAGGCTGGCTGCTGACCAGCTGGAGCTGATATGCAGCAGATCCTAGGAAATGTGGACTGCACTATGCGAACATCTGCAATTTGCCTTGTGCTACCAATAAAGAGTACAACTTATATACTGCCCCATTGTGCTCTCTCTGGGCAGTTTAAAATTTAATTAGGCAAGCTACATGTTGCCTTCTCCCAGGGAGCTGGGTACTTAATTTATCAACCTTGGAAGGATAAAAGGTGAGTCAACCTCAAGCTGGCTACGTGAGCCTGCCGGGATCGATCTCAGGTCTTGAGCAGAGTCTTGATGGCAATGCTGCAGTTTTACCACTCCCCAAAAAGTTCTTAGTCAGAAGAACCCTGTTGCTCCTATATATGGCACTTACATAAATAATTGCCCTGTCACTAGTTATTCAGTGAGCTTCTTATTCCATTCCTCACTGCTGCATAGACCAGAAGGGGATGAGAAGATCAGACTGCCCTTTCCTTCCTCTCTTGGGTTATGTCTTTGGGCTGTGTATCTGGGAACAGAGAGAGAGAGAGAGAGAGAGAGAGAGAGAGAGAGAGAGAGAGAGAGAGAGAGAGAGAGAGAGAGAGAGAGAGAGAGAGAGAGAGAGAGAGATATTCTGTTGCCTGCCTATGTGCCCATAATAGTGACTAGTAGAGGACTGCATTCCACAGGCCACTCCAGAGTATGCAAAAGAAGGAAGCTCTGGGTGCTCTTTGTAGTTTCTCATGTTTTGCTACTGCCAGATTTCTCCCCCACTCCTTTTTTTTTGTAACTGCCATCATTTTGTTTTGCTTCTACAGGTTAGCCATGTTAGTCTGATCGAACCAAGCAGCAAAGAGTTATGTGATGGTTGTTGTGAGTTTTTTGTGCAGTTTGGCCGTGTTCTGGAAGTTTTTCTTCCTGACGTTTTGCCAGACTCTGTGGGTGGCATCTTCAGAGGGCAAGGAGCTCAGGGAACTGGGAGTTCTCTCTGTGCTCTGGGTCATGTGATGCCTTCAGGATGAGTAGGTTTATTGCAACAAACCTATTCCTCTGAAAGGTTCCACACAACTCGGCCTCTTTGACACCTTCTGCTCCTTCCTGTACCTTTGGGTTCTTTCGGGGAGAAAGGCGGCATAGAAATAAAATTGTTGTTGTTGTTTTATCTCTGCTGTGGAGGACTGAGCACTCTAGGCCCAATCCAAATAGGCACATACCACCTAGAGGCCCTGGCAAGCAAGCATACAAGAGGTTGGGGGGAAATGCTCATTGAACAAGCAAACCCCTCCATCCACTTGGATGACTGTGTTTTCCTCGGGATGGCCACACCGAAGAGGAAGAATGGGTCAGTGGGCAGATTAGTGAAGTCTTGTGACTCCACTGCCAAAAGACAGTGAATCTCCTCTAGGTTTTAATCTTAAAGCCACTATCATCCAGTATGCTGAACTAATGTTGGGTCATAGTTCTGCATCTTGAATGGTTCCTGTAAAACCCAGATTCTCCATTCCTGTGACATCAGACATCAACTCCAATGGAGAAGGTCAGGAGCTCATATTCTTTCTTCCTCTGAGCTGGATTACCAAGATCATGGTTATTGCAGGGGGCATTGTGGGAGAGAAATGTGACCTGATATATCTCCAATTTATTCATCCCATCTCTTTGTGCTCAGTAGGAAGGATCAGGCCCACTGGGAACATAGTATGATTAGATAATTTTGGAATTTATTATCTCCTGAGGGTTCTATTTACACAATAATGTGCATTGTTTCACTACAGTCTATGGTAGCATGCTCTGGTGCATGCACACAGGAGTGTTAATTTTTATCATGTAATAAGCCAGATCTGCTAGATGGAGGGTGGTCTCCTCATTTGGCTTGGCTAAGTGGATCAGTGAACTTCTCATATATTGTCTTCCCGTGACTCTGGCATACTGCCAAGGGTCCTCTAGAACAGTGATGATGAACGTTTTAGAAAGTGAATGCCCAAACTGCAATTCAAAACCCACTTATATTTCGCAAAGTGCCAATAGGGCAATTTAACCTGAATACAGTGGTACCCCGGGTTACAAATGCTTCAGGTGCTACCCTTTAGGAAAGCAAGGATTGAATAGCAGGCTTTTGAATTCCCCATGGCCACAGCACCCTCACTGTGGCCACAGGAAATTAAAAAGCCTGCTCTTAGATCCTCGTTTTCCCAAAGAGTACCCCTGGGCCAAGAGGCAGATGGGGTGCTACACAATCAGGAAAGCTTGTGGGGGGGGGGAGGAGTGGTGGCGGCTTGTGGGCTCATTTGTAGCTCCATTTTCCTGGACAGTAAACTGGAGCTATGAAGGAGCCCACAACCCGCTGCCTCCCCTTTGTCCAGCTCTCTTCACAGTACCATTTTGAGACTACCATAATGACTCTGTGAAGAGAGGTGGGCAAAGGGGAGGCAATGGTTTTTGGGTTCTTTAGTAGCCCCCGTTTACTCTCCAGCCACGCTGCTTTTGAGCTGCCTAGAGCAGCATGGCTGGAGAGTAAACTGGGTCTACAAAGGAGTCCACAAACCGCTGTCTCCCTTTAACCTGGCTCTCTTCATAGAGCCATTTCAGCAATCTCGAAACAGCTCCGTGAAGAGAGCCAGGCAAAGGGGGGCAGCGGTTTGTGGGCTCCTTTCTAGCCCCAGTTTACTCTCTAGCCACACTGCCTTTGGGGTGCCCAGAGCGGCATGGCTGGAGAGTAAAGTGGGGCTATGAATGAGCCCACAAGCCGTTGCCTCCCCTTCGCTCGGCTCTCGGCACGGAGCACAGTGGCGTATTCCGAGCTGAGGGGGAAGTGCCGTGGCTGTGAGAGGGTGATATCGCATGCCCACAGAAAGGGCTCCAGGTGCCACCTTTGCCACCCATGCCATCGATTCCCCAACACTGCTCTAGAGCCTAGAACTTCATCATGTCTAATCTGAGGTCAATGTGCAGCTCCTGATCAAAGGCCATTTTACTCATAATTCTTTACTATTCCCTCAATTTATACTTTACAATTATTTGTAAAAATTCAAGGCAGCTAATCTACATATCTACATTCTCTCTCTCTCTCTCTCTCTCTCTCTCTCTCTCTCTCTTTATATATATATATAAGCAGCACACATAAAACAACAACATGGTTTCATTGCATTTTAAATATGTTTTCAAATAGCATATTCCTTGCAAGGGTATGTTTTGAAGTGTGCAAATTATGACACCTGTAAATTCACGTTTACAACCTGTTGTACAACATATAGTGCCAGTCATGGAGTTGTACTAGATTGCAGCTCTCTGCTGTATGGACATCCATTGGCAAACCTGGGTTTGTCTCTGGACAATGTTGTGAATTAGGCCACAGAGTGATTATTCAAGGAAATGATTCAGGCTAGTGCTCTCCTAACAGACATGCAGTTCTGGCAATAGAAGGAGTATCAGTCAGGGATGAGGCTGCCAACAACATTCAGTAGTAGGTGAACGAGGCTTATCTGTGTGGCATGATCTCTCTCAGGGCTGAACTATATATTACAGGTAACCTGTCATTACAGCTGAGATCACATTAGTGTTCCAGAGATGGGATTCAGGAAGACTTTTGTATCTCAGAAATCAGACTACCACATCAAGTCATGCTTAGTTCCTGAAGGCCAGACCCAAAACAAAACAAACTAATTTACAAACTACAGGGGGGAAGAAAAGCTCCTGCTGTTACATTCAGATGCCCCCAGTTGTTAAGGAATTCCCTCTTCTGAAGACAATTAGCCTATAACATGTAGTTCGGTCAGTATATTATGATACGATATATCAGACCTGCATCTCATAGACTAATTCTATAACTCTGGATGCTAATGTGATCAGGGGTGTACCAACTACTGTATAAAGGAAATCAGGCTCCATGGACATGACGGTCACAGAGAAGGCTTATTGGTTGGCTTATTTCCTTTCCTAATCAAAAAATGTAATTGAAATTCTCTAATGTCCAATAAATGCCCATCAAGCAAAAACAAAAGAAAAAAATAAAGAAGACGAAAACATGGTACCTTAAAAATTAGCTGCTGTATTTTGATGTGAGATTTCCCATCCAAAAATATCTTCAGACACAGAAGAGGAAGAATTGGATGAAGTAGATAAGAACATAAGAACATAAGAAGAGCCATGCTGGATCAGGCCAAAGGCCCATCTAGTCCAGCTTCCTGTATCTCACAGTGGCCCCACCAGATGCTTTTGGAAGCGCATGAGACTAGATATCTGTCTCCTGATACCACTCCCCTGCATCTGGCCCTTGAAGTACCCTGGTTTTAAGCCTGGAGATTACACATCTCCATCATGGTTTGTAACCTGTGATGGACTTTTCCTCCAGGAATCTGTCCAATCCCCTTTTGAAGGCATCCAAGCCAGATGCCATCACCACATCCTGTGGCAGGGAGTTCCATAGACTAACAACCCGCTGGGTGAAAAACTTTTTTCTTTTGTCTGTTCTTACTCTCCCAGCCCTCAATTTGAGTGCATGTCCCCTAGTTCTGGTATTTTGTGAGAGGGAAAAGAGCTTCCCTCTATCCACTTTACTCATGCCCTGCATTATTTTGTACGTCTCAATCATATCCCCCCTCAGGCGCCTTTTTTCCAGACTAAAGAGCCCCAAATGTTTTAGCCTTTCCTCATAAGGGAGGTGCCCCAGCCCAGTAATCATTTTGGTCGCTCTCTTCTGCACCTTTTCCAGTTCCACTATGTCTCTCTTGAGATGCGGTGACCAGAATTGTACACAATACTCCAGATGCGGCCTTACTATTGTTTTGTATAATGGCATTATAATGTTGGCTGTTTTATTTTCAATCCCCTTTTTGATAATCCCTAGCATGGAATTGGCCTTCTTCTCCACTGCCACACATTGGGTAGACACCTTCATGGAGCTGTCCACCAACACACCAAGATCTCTTTCCTGATCTGTCACAGATAACTCAGAGCCCATGAGTTGATAGATAAAGTTTTGATTTTTCGCCCCAATATGCATTACTTTACATTTGGCTACATTAAAACACATTTGCCATTTCGTAGCCCATTCCCCCAGTTTGGAGAGATCCTTCTGGAGCTCTTCACAATATTCTCTGGTTTTTACCACACGGAAAAGTTTTGTGTCATCTGCAAACTTGGCCACCTCACTGTTTATCCCTGTCTCCAGGTCATTTATGAACAGATTGAAAAGCACCGGTCCCAGGACAGAGCCCTGGGGCACACCGCTTTTTCACCTCTCTCCATTGTGAAAATTTCCCATTGACACCTACTCTTTGTTTCCTGGATCTCAACCAGTTCTCAATCCATAAGAGGACCTGCCCTCTTATCCCCTGACTGTGCAATTTTCTCAGCAGCCTCTGGTGAGGGACTGTGTCAAAGGCCTTTTGAAAATCCAGATAGACTATATCCACCGGTTCACCCAAATCTACATGCCTGCTGACCTTTTCAAAAAATTCTACAAGATTTGTCAGACAAGACTTACCCTTGCAGAAGCCATGCTGATTTTCTCTCAGCAAAGTTTGTTCTTCTATGTGTTTTAAGATTTTCTCTTGGATGAGGCTTTCCACCATCTTCCCTGGGACAGATGTAAGGCTAACTGGCCTGTAGCTTCCCGGGTCCCCCCTCCTTCCTTTTTTAAAAATTGGTGTGACATCTGCTATCCTCCAGTCCCCCGGCACTGTGGCCATTTTAAGAGACAAGTTGCATATTACCGTTAAGAGATCTGCAATTTCATTTCTCAGTTCCCTAATAACCCTTGGGTGGATGCCATCTGGGCCCGGGGACTTGTTAATCTTCAATTTATCAATTAGTCCTAAAACATCTTCTCTTTTAACCTGTATTTGATTTAATTCTTTAGTCAAGAGGGGCCGTTCAGGCAGCGGAATCTGCTCAAGGTCTTCTGTCGTGAAGACAGATGCAAAGAACTCATTTAATTTCTCTGCAATTTCCAAGTCCTCTTTAATCTCCCCTTTTCCTCCCTCACCATCCAGAGGACCAACTGGTTCTCTGGCAGGTTTTCTACTTCTAACATATTTAAATAAGCTTTTATTATTACCCTTTATATTGCTAGCCATGCGTTCCTCAAAATCTTTCTTTGCCTCTCTTATCATCTTCTTACATTTCTTTTGCCAGAGTTTGTGTTCCTTTTTATTTTCCTCATTTGGGGAGGATTTCCATTTACAGAAAGACCTCCCCTTGCGCTTTAGAGCCTCTCTAACTCCACTCGTTAACCATGCTGGTGCCCTCTTGGACTTAAAGAGAAGCCTCGTGGCGCAGTGTTTAAATGCCTGTACTGCAGGTAAAACTGTGCTCACGACCTGGGGTTCAATCCCAGGTAGCAGGCTCAAGGTTCACTCAGCCTTCCATCCTTCCGAGGTCGGTAAAATGAGTACCCAGCTTGCTGGGGGGGGGGGAATGTGTAGCCTGCACACTGTAATTAAAATTGTAAACCGCCCAGAGACTACTTGTAGTGGTATGGGGCGGTATATAAGCAGAACACTTTTTTTTGCTTTTGCTTTAAATGAGCTCTTCTTTCTTTGTGGTATGCACTTGTGCTGGGCCTCTGTTACCGTTGTTTTAAACAGGTTCCATGCACTCTGAAGAGATTGGATTCTTCCAACCTTCCCCTTCAATTTCTTTCTAACTAGTTTCCTCATCTGAGGGAAATTTGCCCTTCGAAAATCAAGGATTTTTATGTCTGATTTGCTTGACACTCAAGGATTTTTATGTCTGATTTGCTTGATAAGGGGCAGTATGACATAAAATATGCTGTTAAAATTGTATCTGACCTGCAGCTGGTGGGAAAATAATTTTAAGGTCCGCATCTGGGAGCCCTTTGCATTGTATTTTAGGGGTCGTGTAAAAGCAGCCTCACTCAACTCTTGCACATTAAGTATTCTATTCAAGGGATGCTTGGCAAACTTTTCTTTATGTGTTTGAAGAAATGCCACAAAAGTCTTTACCCTGGCCTTGGGATCCAATTTCCATGCTTATACACTGCAAGTGTCAATTCTACTGATTACAAATATTTAAGAAATATACACGATGCAAGCAATCCGTGTGGGATGGCATCCTTGCCAGCTGCCTGACATTAATTTTCAACTTGGTATAATAGCTGAATCCCAAACATTTCAGGTTGGTGACCTTCAACTAGATAATTATCGTCTTAGGTAATTCTGCGGCTTGCATTGCACAGTGGGTCAGTGGCTTTGCCTACCCACTTCTAAAAGCACAAAAGGTATTCCAGAGCACTGCAGACCTACTACCTGCTAGCAGATGGTTCATATATGGAAAACACATTATGTCAGTCCTGCCTTGGCTTGGGACAGGCACTGCTGTGCCAATGCAGCCTTCCCTGCTTTACATTTTCATCCTTCCCTTTCATTCTCTGGAGGATTTGATTGAAGTTTGAACATATTGGAAATCCGCAATCAAATGGAGTCAAACTGCCATGCTTTATAAGCTTGCCAAGATTAAAATAAGAGGCTGGGGAAAGGTGTAACACATGGAGGACAAAAGAGATGCAAGCATTTTTAAGCATGCTCTCTCTCTTTCTCTCTCTCTCTCCACCCCCTCCCCCAAGGATTTATCTGCCTAAGACCCCAAAGTTCTCCAACCTGCTGTGCTGTCCAGAATATGTGCTTTGCTGGATGTGGCACTTTTTGCTAGTAAACCAGCCTACATTTTATTCACAATCCTCTAGGATTAAGGTTAGCTTGATCTTCTCTGGCTGACGACCAGCTGTTTCTTAATGAAGCAGCAATATTGTAGGCAGGGTCTCTAAGCAGCCTTTTAAATTATTTTATCAGTGGTAGCCTATGCTTGCTTGCTTTTTTTTTTAAAAAAAATCATCTTTTGCAGGGGATGAAAGGCTTTGGTGCAAAGAAAATGCACGCGGGTGAGCGCAGAGGGCACGGGGCACGCACCGAATCTGCCAACCCAGACAAAACACGCACAGAGGTGCTCTTGGCCCGGCATTCTGTCATGCCTACAGCTCGCAAAGATGAGTGAAACAGGGTCAGAGAGTGAGACAGGGTCAGAGAGTGATATTTATTTATTTATAGTGTGGTGTGGGTACCAAGGAGAGGTTAATCTGTCTCAAAGGAATTATGCCACAGAGATCCAGTATATTTACACCACTTTTGACACAGAGCGTCTAATAGTGTCACCCCTCTAGAGGTTTCCTCAAGCTGTGGTGTCACTGCGTCTGCAATGATCTCAGAGAATTAAGGAAGCTTCCCCATATCTTTATTCCTGGCAGTCTTCACCAACCCCCCACCCTTTCCTCCCACATCTCTTTTGCTGTTGCCTAGTTGTCTGACTCTTGTGAGAATGTTTTACAATAGAACCTAACACTAAACATAGACCATATGTTAATGTGCGTGAGGTGTAACCACACACCCAAGACTCCCAAAGCCAATGAAGGTATTGAATGTTGAACTTGTAAATTTGGTTTTTCTTTCTGTATATCGTTTTATTCTGAAGAAGTGGACATGATCCGTGAAAGCTCATATTAAAATATAATAGTTAGCCTTTAAAATGCCACATGTTTTCGACTTTAGTTTTTGTTTGTTTTTCTTTGGTGTTTGCCTGATATGTTCCCAAATCATGGCCAAGTAGTTCATTTCCTCTCCTAAATGAATGTGTTTCATATGCTCATGAAATGCAGTTTACTTCTGCCTTCTGGTACATGCAGCATGCTCAACAAAGCTGAGTGCAATGCCCTTCAAAGACAGATTGGCTCTGCCATGGAGACAGAATGTCTTGAGCAACAGATTTTGAGTTTCCATGAAGTGGAAGCAACATTGGTTACCTATTTTGTTATTAACATATGTTTAAAGTCATAAAACTATTTTTATTATTTTAAACAGGGAAGAAGAGGGAAATAGTATTTTTATTTTTATTTTTATTTCATTTATTTGAAGGTTACCATGCCACATTTGCTAAAATAGCTTGGTGTAGTTTGGGGTACAAGAGAACCCATCTTCACTTGAATGAGTGGATGGCATCATTTTAGTGATCTGCCTCCGGCATCAAAATATATTTGGCCGACCCTCTTATATCACTGCAATATTTATGATTGTTGCCTTTCAAAGGATCATTTACATTCCAACTATGAGTAATTATAGCAGGCTCAAGGTTCACTCAGCCTTCCATCCTTCCGAGGTCGGTAAAATGAGTACCCAGCTTGCTGGGGGGGGGGCAATGTGTAGCCTGCACACTGTAATTAAAATTGTAAACCACCCAGAGAGTACTAAAAGTGGTATGGGGCGGTATATAAGCAGAACACTTTGCTATAATTTCTAGCTCGGCACAGAATGAAATCAGAGAATCAGTCAGGACATGAGAGAATCAGACAATTTTACCATCTTAGGCTTATCACTCAGATTCACCCGTACCTTGATGGAAACTCCCTGAGGATGGTTGTGCAGGCACTGGTCATGTCAAGGACAGATTATTGCAACATTCTCTACATGGGGCTTCCCTTGAACCTTTTTCGGCGATTGCAGGGGGTGCAAAATGTGGCAGCCAGATTGGTGGTTGATGCGGACAGATTTGACCGCATCACCCCAATTCTGGCTCGCTTGCACTGGCTGCCCGTTGCCTCCATAGATTGGGACCTAAGTATCTGACAGAGTGTATCTCCCAAAGGTCAGAGCTGGCCAAACCCACCAGAGCCTCACAGGCTTTTTCACTTCTGGTGGCCACCCCTAGGGAGGCCAGTAAGGTTGCGACTCATAATCGGGCCTTCTCGGTGGCTGGCCTGACTTTATGGAACAAACTGCCCTGCGAGATTCGCCTGGCTCCTTCCCTCACATCTTTTAAGAGACTTTTGAAAACGTGGCTGTTCAAAGAAGCATATGGCGATCGCTGATGTCTGTTTTATGCCCAAGGGGACGACTTTGCATTTTGTTTTGTCTTTTGTCTGTATCTCATTGTTCCATGCTTCCCACAAACATGTATATACTGGATGCATACCTCACTTCCAACATATTCAAGAGCAGCAAGTGCATTGGATATCATCTGAGGTAGTGGAATGTCTGGCTGCTTCTTTGTTTGGAATCACATCCCATGAACCTCAACAAATGTATTTGAAGACTAGATTCTTACATGGAAATCTGTGAAAGTTCATGTTGCCTACCATGCCCCGTGATATCTGTCTTGTGCACCCTATTGACAAGATGGGAAGAAGACAGATAATTCATTGTCGTCCACACAACTTCATATTGGGACAGGAGTAGAAATACACCAAGTGACACTCACATGTGCGGAAGGTCTTTTTGTGCACACACTTATGTTCACGTGAGGATCTGTGTCAGGGCGCTTGAGTTTTTCAGCTTCTTCTCAAATGGCCAGCTGCTACAATTTATCAACAGCCACAGGGATGTTCTTACTTTATCACATTAGTTCCCAGCGCTGAGTAACTCAGGCATTCTGGGACTGCAACTCCCAGAATCCCTGGCCAGCACAGCTGGTAGTGAAGTTGTCTAGGAGCTGCAGTCCAAGAACACCTGGGGTCTGCAAGGCTGGGAACCACTGTTATACCATCATACATAATTGACACAGGGAGTTTTAACTTTTATCTCCTGAGAATTTGTTGCAGGTGTTATCTAGCACATGGGGAAAAAGGGAATCATTTCCAATTGTATCTGAAATTCTCTCATGACAATGATTTCATTTTGCAACTGTTGTTCATGGTTACAGTTCAGAGAAGCACTCACGACAAGTGCAAATCCAGAAGTGTTGTTTGTTGGGACAAGGGGGAACATTCCTTCAGAGACTAAGGCTGTGGGCTTTGCAGACAGTATTTGCTTTAATCCTTAAAAGTGAAACAATTAGCTGCTGAGATGAAAATATCCATCTAAGATCTCAAAACCATCTGCTGTGCTGTATTTTCGTGCAGTTTCTGTCTGTGTTGTAATGAAGTGATTGCATCAGAGTAGATATGTAATGCATAAAATTGACTGAGGATATCTGCTTTTAGCTACATGTTCTTTGTTTTTAAAGGAAATACATTTCACAGTACAATGTTCTAGTGCAATGTTTTATTTCCCTTCGTTCGATGTTTGTAGACTCCATGTCAGGGTCTTGATAGAACCTGAGATTATGGTTCCAAATGATTTCTGTCAACTCTTGAGGTCTGGGGAAATGTTTTGCAAGAAAGCTATGTGGGAGAAGACTGACTCAGAATTAAACTTTGAACGGAGGTCCGAATTCATTTCTTTTTGTTCACTCAAAGCATCTCAGTATGTTTGGCTTCAGCAAAACTGAAGGGGTGGGTACATTGACAAGTAAAGTGAGAAATGCTCCAAAATTTGGACAGTTTCAATATTTTCCATTGACCAAAGCAAAGTGTGCTGCTTATACACTTCCCCATAGCACTCAAAGCACTCTCTCTTCTGTTTACAGTTTTAAATCATACATTGTGCATGCACATCTGTGAGCTGAGTACTCATTTTACTGACCTCAGAAGGATGGAAGGCTGAGTCAACCTTAAGCTGGCTACCTGAACCCAGCAGGTCATCAGCAGAGTTTTGATAAGGAGTAATGTACTTTAACCATGGTGCTATGAGGCCCCTTTCTGTAGTTTAACCATTAAGTACATGATATATGAGAGAATAAACCCAGGGTCCCCACTTTTATCCTCTCCCATTGGGCTTCTACTTTTCTAGAACTGAATGCATTTGCATCAGTTTAGATGCTGTGGTTCCTTGAGCTCATGGAGAAGGATTTGTAGCTGTTTTATTTCAAGCCATTCCAGCCACCTATAACAACAGTGAGAGATTCAGGGCAGCTGCTGTTTGAATCCTCTCCTCCCTGAGCCTGTGGTCAGGTCTTGCTTGGTTCCTTCTTCCCTTCCCTTCCCATTTCTTCTCTCACCTTTCTTCTTCTTCTTTTAAAGACTTGCAACTGTTGAGTAGAGCAGTGGTGTCCAAGCTTCAGCCCTCCAGATATTTTGGATCACAATTTCCACAGTCCTTTGTCATTGACTTGGAATTCTGGGAGTTGTGGTCCAATACACCTGGAGTAGAGATGGGCATGACTCAAAAAAATGGTGTTTCGTTTGTCGTTTAGGGGGTCCGTTTCGGTTCGTTTTCGTTTTTCGTGAATTTTTTGCAAAAAAAATCATTTTCGTTTCGTTACGTAACGAAATGAAAAAATGAAAACGAAAATGAAAAATTGCTGTTTCGTTAGCATTCATTACAGTTCAATGTATTTGCCGCAATGAAAACAAAACGCACGACAAAATTTCTGTTGTTCCGGTTCGTTTCGTTTCATTTTGGAGACAAAATTCGTTTTTCGTTTTGTTACGTAACGAAACAAAAAACAAAAACAAAAATGAAAAATTGCTCGTTTCGTGCCCATCTCTAACCTGGAGGGCTGAAGTTTGGACAGCCCTAATAGAGCATCTACATGGCCAAAGGGGTGGGATGAGACTAAGGAATTGACTAAGAGAAAGAAAGAAGTTATTAATCAGCTTGTTTTCACTTATGGTAGATGTGTTCTGCTTGTGCCTTCTTCATATCTGGAAGATCAGAACAGAGGTACCTTAACAGGTTGCAAACAAGGTCAAGAGCCAATCTCCTTTGCTCTCTCTGCTGACTCCTGTGTAGTTGGCTGTGGTGAGTTGCCATTGGGAAACACAGCTTCTCAAGTGTGACTTCACAACAGATCCAGTTGCTGTTTTCTGCCTGTGTTGTCACATTCTGAAGCATTTCATTTAGGAAAGAGTAGTCTGGCCTGACTGGACATTTGTGGGAGTGGTTTAAAAACAGAGGAGCAGATTAGGGAATGAGATTTTGGATTGGAAAGGCTGTTGCTTGCTGTTATTTATGGTCTGGTGGCCTTTGACTTATGGTGCTCCTTCATATGAATGATCCTGAGAATTCCCTGTCCTTAGGTTTCCTGCTCACCTTTTGAAATTCAAAGTGGCAGCTTCCTGTCTCATATTTGGTCTTCCTCTCTTTCCATGGCCTTCCTAATGGTCTTGTCTTTCCAGAACAGCATCAGCTTCATTATTTTGTTTGGAGACGTACCTGTCATCAACTGTGTCTGTCACTCAGCATCTCATGCTTAAGCCAGGGAACACATTTTTATGCTCATGAGAAGTGTGGGCAGCAGGTTTTTCTCTCCCCCCCTCCGCTGCCACCCCACCTATTTTCTTCCCTTCGTACGTTGTTACTTCAGGGGAAAATGAGATTATTTGTACTGTGGTCTTACAAGACTGTATGACGTGAGAGACTGTGTCTCTCTCATGAGAGAGCCACCATGAGGTTCTTGGGAAATTTTAACAACAGTTGCAGCAGTGCTCCAGGTGCCATGCTGGAAGGCATGGGGACAGCAAAATTGGGAAAATTGTATTTGCACTATTCCACACACACGTACACACTCAGGGGAGGCACGGAATGTTTGCCCCAGCTGACCCAGACCGTAGCTGTGCCCCTGTGGCAGATTTAGTGGCAGACATGGAATTCCGGCACCATTGGCAACCTCTGCAAGGAAGGCAGTTCTTTCTTAGTTTCAGAGAGTTCCTTGTGCCACTTCACAATATTGACAAGAGCCACTTCCATGCAAACAGGAGGGCATGTTGAGATGGCTCTCATCAAGCCCAACTGTTCCAAAGCATCTGACATGTGTTTGCTCTTGCTGCTAATGTAGCCACAGCCTTACTAGTTTGAACCACCGTTTTCAGTGTCCATGCTAGCTTTATTATTCTGGGAGTTCTAGTTTTAAAAAGTAGTTGTCCCCATCTCTGTTGCTGGCCTGGAGAGATTATCCGCTATAAAAAGAAAGAACGAAACATTCTAGGAGCCAATGGAGAAGTATAAATATTTTGGACATGCCAGTGTATATTCACTAGTAGATTTCTTAATGCTGATAAACATTAAAAAATGAATCATGAGAAATTGACAGGTTGCCCATTCCCCTCATCCCTGCCCCAATCCAGCCCTGTTATTTTGTCACCTAAGGAAGAAATTCCCACAAGTATCTCTCGTGCTCTGTCATTAAAAATAGAGCAACAATTGATTAAATTAAAAAAGGATTGTTTCCCTATCACAACAACCCAAATCAGCCTTCTAAGGCAACTGCTTCACTCTGACTAATGTCAGAGCCGGCCTTTGCTGTCTTTGTGCAGCAAAGAAAGCACACTGAAAAGTGAGAAGACATTTGGGGGTATTTCAGTATGAATTCATTCACACAAAACACCGCTGTGGGACCTAGTGCACTGCCTTGTCTGCTTCTGTCTTCATTCAGATGCTGAGCCCTGTACACGCTCCCGGCAGTTTTTTGTTTCAATATGTTGATTTCGAGCAGCACTGCTTTTTCCGTTAGGTTGACAGTTACACTACCATATGTCTTGGGTATTCCTGGTGCCCTCTCCCCTACCCCCATCTCCTTTCTCACCAGTCTTGGAAGAGAATTCACATTACATTAGAGCAGACCTTGTTAAGCAACGCTGAAGCAGTCCTCTGAAATTACTAGAGTCACAGTGATTGATGTGAAAGTAAACCACTGTGGAGAAGAACTATCGTGAAAAAGAATAATGAGCTCAGTAAGGGACCCAGGGTTTTAAAAAATAGTTTTAAATCTGTTTTGTTGCTCAAGGCCCTGAGGAACTGAATTCCTCAATTGTAAAGAAGCAAGGGAAATGGCTATTTATTTCAAATGAAATCTATGGAACATCATAGCACATGAATATGAGGCATATGCATGAAATGCTGGTTGACAGGAATACAAAAAAGAAAGCACACACATGTTGTAGCTTGGCTTAAGCCTTATAACACAATCTTTCACTAACCATCTGTGATTCCTGATTGGCTAATTGATTGTTGTTTCCTAGATAATTGACTCCAGGGATTTGTAATTGAGAGACAAATATCTATAAACTGCAAAGGGGCCCCAGGTCAATTCAACCCACAGGAAAGTATTTCACTTAAATTGGAACTGGTAGAATTTTGTTTTGCTTTTTCATTTTGTTTGCTTACTTCTTCTCCATAGCTTGAAAGGGTTTTGCAGGAATGAACAATATGTACAGAAGAACTCTCTTCTCAAGTGTAAAAAACCCTGCTTTCCATCAACAAGTTTAAAAGTGAAAGTTGTTGGATGGGGAAAGACAACATATTCTAGCAAAGGAACACAGTGTAACGGGTGTTCACATGCTTTATGGTTGCTTTCATAGTGGAGGGTCTCTTTATGTCATTTATCCTGGAAAGATATTATCAGTGCTCTAATACAGCTTACAGAAACAGCATTGAGGGGTGAGGGAATAGAGAGATATTTATTTGACTTCTATTTTAACTATAGATGCAACTCTCTGTTTTCCAATTAGTCAAGAAATGGAACCTCAATTGTACATTACATTTGAACTTTTCACATTTTTATTCAGGTTTCTAGTAAATTTTATTCAAATCTCTAGGGGGGGAAAGCATACAAAAATGGGCAGGCACTGGAAAAGTGTGCCCCAGGATTCTAACATCAGAAAATAAAAATGCTAAAATTCATTATACTCCACTTAATTATATGCAGCAAATGTGTATATTACGCAGAACTGCGTACAAACACGCATATGTTCAGAGACATATGCGTAGGAAGGTTTGTGTAGACATTTGTTTTTTAAAAACTTGCTAACTGTCAGGAAAATAACCTAAATGAACATCGCAAATCAAAACAGGAGAGATAGCAGCCCTACTGTGGCTTTCAATAAATCTGTGAATCTTAACCATTGATGAGCAGAAGCCAAACAGGCAGTACTGCTTCCATCCTAAGTCTTGCAGGTGGAAAGCTAAATCTGAAGAGGGTCTCTGTCTGACATGATCATGGGTTACAGACTTCTGTACTTTTCAGATTTAGATTTCTACACAAACAATGCCTCTTCCAGTGTGAGTGCAAATAATTGTTGTTGTTCAGTCGTTCAGTCGTGTCCGACTCTTTGTGACCCCATGGACCAGAGCTTGCCAGGCCTTCCTATCTTCCACTGCCTCCCGGAGTTTTGTCAAATTCATATTGGTTGCATCGATGACACCGTCCAACCATCTCATTCTCTGCCATCCTCTTTTCCTTTTGCCTTCAATCTTTCCCAGCATCAGGGACTTTTCCAAGGAGTCCTCTCTCCTTATGAGGTGGCCAAAGTACTGGAGCCTCAGCTTCAAAATCTGTCCTTCCAGTGAACATTTGGGGTTGATTTCTTTCAAGATGGATAGGTTTGATCTCCTTGCAGTCCAGGGGACTCTCAAGACTCTCCTCCAGCACCACAGCTCAAAAGCATCAATTCTGCGGCGATCAGCCATCTTTATAGTCCAGCTTTCACTTCCATACATCACTACTGGAAAAACCATAGCTTTGACTACCCTGACCTTGGTTAGCAAAGTGATGTCTCTGCTCTTTAGGATGTTATCTGGGTTTCCCATTGCTTTCCTTCCAAGAAGCAGGCGTCTTTTTATTTCGTTGCTGCAGTCGCCATCTGCAGTGATCAAGGAGCCCAAGAAAATAAACTCTGTCATTGCCTCCATTTCTCCCCCTTCTATTTGCCAGGAGGTGATGGGACCAGTGGCCATGATCTTAGTTTTTTTGATGTTGAGCTTCAGACCATTTTTTCACTCTCCTCTTCCACCTTCATTAAGAGGTTCTTTAATTCCTCCTCACTTTCTGCTATCAGAGTAGTATCATCTGTGTATCTGAGGTTGTTGATATTTCTTCCGGCAATCTTAATTCTGGCTTGTGATTCATCCAGACTTGCCTTTCGCATGATGTACTCTGCAATCTGCATATAAGTTAAATAGGCAAGGTGACAGTATACAGCCTTGTTTTACTCCTTTCCCAATTTTAAACCAGTCAGTTGTTCCATATCCAGTTCTGACGGTTGCTGCTTGTTCCACATATAGATTTCTTAGGAGACAGATAAGGTGGTCAGGCACTCCCATTCCTTTAAGAACTTTCCATAGTTTGTTGTGGTCCACACAGTCAAAGGCTTTGGCATAGTCGATGAAGCAGAAGTAGATGTTTTTCTGGAACTCTCTGGCTTTTTCCATAATCCAGCGCATGTTGGCGATTTGATCTCTAGTTCCTCTGCCCCTTCGAAATCCAGCTTGCACTTCTGGAAGTTCTCTTTCCACATACTGCTGAAGCCTGCCTTGTAGAATTTTGAGCATAACCTTGCTAGTGTGTGAAATGAGTGCAATTGTGCAATAGTTGGAGCATTCTTTGGCGTTTCCTTTCTTTGGGATTGGGATGTAGACCGATCTTTTCCAGTCCTCTGGCCATTGCTGGGTTTTCCAAATTTGCTGGCATATCGTGTGCAGCACCTTTACAGCATCCTCTTTTAAGATTTTAAAGAGTTCAATTGGAATGCCGTCACCTCCACTGGCCTTGTTGTTTGCAATGCTTTCTAAGGCCCACTTGACTTCACTTTCCAGGATGTCTGGCTCCAGGTCAGCAACTACACTATCTTGGTTATCAGGGACATCCAGATCTTTCTGATATAATTCCTCTGTATATTCTTGCCATCTCTTCTTGATATCTTCTGCTTCAGTTAGGTCCCTACCATTTTTGTCCATCTTTGCATGAAATGGCCCTTTGATATCTCCAATTTTCTTGATTAGATCTCTGGTTTTTCCTTTTCTGTTGTTTTCCTCTATTTCTTTGCACTGTTCGAGAGAAGGCCGCCCTGTCTCTCCTTGCTATTATTTGGAAGTCTGCATTCAATTTTCTGTATCTTTCCCTTTCTCCCTTGCATTTTGCGTCCCTTCTCTCCTCCGCTATTTGTAGGGCCTCGTTGGACAACCACTTTGCTTTCTTGCATTTAGATTGTAATATATTGACAAAAAGAGAGGAACTTTTCTGTAATCAGTTCATGTCCAATATCCTACTGCACTTAAATTTGCTGTTCTTGTGGAGTACAATGGGGCATCTGTTATTCGAAGTCTTCATTCTAAGGCACACAATGGAGAAAAATCTGTAATCTCATTCATTTTTTACTGTATGAAATAAGATGTGATGGAGATCACACAACTAGTGCCAATGAGCAAAGTGTTCTGCTATATACCTCCCCAATCCCCATACCACTTCAAGTAGTCTCTGGGTGGCTTACAATGTTAATTACAGTGTGCAGGGTACACATCATAAGCAAGCAGGATTCTCTGGAAATGTGCAATGGATTAACTTCCTAAAGGAAGCCAGAGGCTTCAGTTTATAAGAACTGGGCAGCTGAGGACAGGGCATTTTGGAGACTCATTTATAGGGTTGCCACAAGTCAGGAGGGACACACACACACACACACACACACACACACACACACACACACAACAACAACAACAACAACAACAATGATGACAACAATGACAACGATGACGACAAGAAGAAGAAGAAGAAGAATTTGTATTTCTTGAAGCCTTTTTTTTAAAAAAAAACCCCCTATTTGCATGATTTATCGAAGTAGTACAAATGCACGCATGCAAAGGGAAACAGAGAGAAGGAGAGAGAGCATGAAGGGAATCCTTCCAAAGGAAATGGAGAAAAAAATGCTGGGGTGAAATCGAACATGAAGGTGATGTCGGCCATCTGTGTAGGAAGGCGATCCAACTGGCATTCAAACACAGGATATGCTTCTTCACCAATTATCTAACCTGGACTTCCATCTCCTGTCTGTGTCTGATGAGCCAGGCCAGAAACACCATGCCTGACACCGAAGGCCAGTGTTGCTGTGCACAGCTAGAGAAATGCACATTTTGGGCCAGTCTATGCCAGGTTTGGATTTGCAACGATCCAGAGGAAGCCTTCTTGTACCTTTTCTGATGCCTTCAGTTCCCATCCCCAGCTTCAAGTTATCTGAGAGACCTTGATTTTTTTTCTAAAATCAAAGCCAAATTCAGCTGGACCTCTGGCTTCTCTTACAAAATTGCTTGCCCTCTGTGGTAGGTCATCCATTCGGGCAACTGGAAAGCTGACACACACAAACACACACACTCCAAGGCTAAGGCTGCTCCCAGTCATCCCACTCCTGCCTGTATCCTTCAGTGGTGGAATGGAGCCACAATGACAGGGTGGAAGATTTATGACTTTCTGAGTAGCAGGAGCTATGACAACATCCACTCTCAACCCTCCATGTGGACTCTGGACAAACCTCATGGTATCTGGGAAAGAAATGAATTTTCTGAGGAACAAGTATCTTGTCACAAGCAACTGTTGTTATAGTGCAAAATATTTGGGAGTGATCTGGTCCTCACGGGGCAAGTAAGAAACATTAGGTTTACAAAAGACCTGTCCTGCATTTGTTGATATGGAATAATCCCACAGCCCACATTTTGGGGGCTTGTTGGGGAGCTGGCTATTGGGGAGTTTAATTTATCACTGTGCCACCGGACTCTGTAACCAATGCAGAAATCCCCTCTATGTCTGTGTGAATGATTGGCCACCCCTCTACCTGCTGTTTCTATGTCCTTGAATATGCCTCCGTGTGTGTGAGAGAGAGGGGGAGGGAGGGGGAGGGAGGGAGAGGGAGAGTACCAACTCTTGTCCCAGCTCCACCCACCACTGGCTTATGTTTTTTTTTCTACCCTCACAAATCACCGTGGGTATAAACTGCATCTCCCTTTTGGCTTCCTGTAACCCGCCACACCACACCATACACTACCTCATATTGTGAATATAGGCGTACCTCAGTTTATGAACGCCTCTGTTAATGTAATTTCAGTTTACAAAAGGAAATCCATTGAAAACACCATACAACTGCTGTATCTGCAGGGGATCTGTTCCAGGACCCCCAGTGGATAGCGAAATCCATGGATACGAGCAAATGCTCTTATCCAAGGATAATGGTGGTGGCAGGGGTGCTGGGGTGAAAGCTTCCACCCCTGACACCTCCCAAATGCTTGGTAATGCAGCTGTGGCGGCGAGGAGGGCTCGGCATCAGTAAGCTTTTTTGTGTGTTTTCTTCCCTCCACATCACCACCATCCAGCTGCACTCTTCGCCACTGGGCTCAGCAACCGAACTCAGCGGATGGCCTGCGGGAGGGGGGGCAGTGGTGGTGAGGAGGGAAGAAAACAAAAGAAAACTTACCGATGCCAAGCCCTTCTCTTCACCGCCTGCCAACCGCCCTCTTCGCCAGCTTGTGGGACCAGCCGGAAGGAGGAGGGCTCAGCATCAGTAAGCTTTCTTTTGTTTGTTTTCCCCCCTCTTTCATCACCATCTTTACGGCTACTGTTTGCGACAATAGCCCGCTTTGCAGTTAATGTTTTCGACAACAGCCTGTTTTGCAGCTACTATTTGTGACAGTAGCCTGCTTTGTGGCTACTGAATTATTATTTTTTAAAAATTTGCCTTAATCCACGTGTGACTCAGTGGTTAATGATTTAGCAGATAACGGGGGTCATACTGTAATGCCTCGGTTTCCCCAGAGTACATTGAGGTTTGTGAATTTTTCTTAATTTGAATTGTCCCAGAGAACACATTAAATTCTTAAACCTAGGTATGCCTGTATTAGTCTATTTCTGTGCTTGGTTTGAGCAAATCTCTCTCTCTCTCTCTCTCTCTCTCTCTCTCTCTCTCTCTCTCTCTCTCTCACTCACACACACACACACACACACACACACACATGTGCGCATGCATGCACACATAAACACAGAGAGGGAGAGAGGGAGCCGATACCTATACAGGAGCCAATTGTATGAAAAACTGGAATTCTACCACATAGATGTTTTCAATGCAACATTTATCAAACGGGAGCGATACAGAGAGAACTATTTTCCTAGTTCAACTACAGTGTGAGTTCAACAAAAGTACTAGTTCATAATGAAGCGGAACTATAGAGGTTACAGCTTCTTTGATGTGTTTTCTTTTATGGCAGCCTTTGTTAAGTACAGTACAGGGTTGTCATGACAGTAAAAGTTACAGGGCTTTATAGCAGGGGTGGCCTTTATCCTCAAACACAGGTTGCTCTGGGGCAGAATTTATTTACACATTTCCATTGCAAATGTGTCCTCATTCTTTTAGCTGACTAATGAATTCTGTGATTCAGAAATAGAAACTTTCCATTTTAGATGGCTTTAAGTCCTTTCACACTTTTCTGTAAGAAACCAGCAACTACTTACCTTTGGGGAAAATAGCTGCACCAAGGATAGAGGAAATACTCTATAGTCAAGAAATGGCTGTTGTTAGTTTTTCCCACTGTTGTAATACTGAGAACACCTCAGCATCTTCCAGGGGTTGGACGTAGAAACAACATTCCAACCTACTGTGCCTCTCCAGTTTTCACCTCAAGCCTCACTTCAATTTGGGTGTGTATGAGATCTTTAGTATTTTACTCAGTTGTTTTTTCGTGTTTTATGCACAATTTTCAAAGTATGCACATTTTGAATGCATTTTGAAAAGCGTGCATTCTTCCCCAAAATGTATTTAAATATTATTAAAACTTATTTTATTCGTATTTTCCAATGATATGCATTTTTGGTTTGGTTTCCAGTGGGTAGGATAGCTCATTTACACCTTAATCTAGAGAAGAAGGAAAAGCTACCCAGTTACAAAGTTAGAGAACCATGTACAGATGGATGGGAAAGGATGGTGCCTGACGTGTTGGAGTTATTGCAAATTCATATGCTGCTTCTAGTAGGTTTTGGCTGGGAGGGACCTTTCTAGACTGGGTTGTTGTTGCTGTTGCTGTTGTATCATTACAGTCGTGACCAACTCTTCATGACCCCATGTCCATGGAAATTTCTTGGCAGGAATACTGGAGTGGCTTGCCAGTTTCTTCCCTGCCTCTGCCATGCCTCTCTGCTCTTTATCTCTTTTGCCCTGCCCTTTGTGTGTTGAGAAGTCAGTCTGTTGGAAGCAGTTTGTCTGTTAAGGGCTGTTGCTGAAAGTCAGTCAGCCATGTTCTATTCATTTGCTGTAGATCTATTCAAATATAAGAAGATGGTATTTATTGGTTCTACTTCAAATAACTCAGAGCAAATTATTGAGACTGTATATGCCAGTTGATGACAAAAAGGGTAGACTAATCTGGGAAACTGGAAGCTAAAATGCTTTGTGAATCCCTCCAGAGCTAGAGAAGTTCAACCAAAAATTCAAAACTCTGCAGCATTATGTTCCCATGGTGCTCCTTTCTCTGCCTCTTTCAGTTTGGGTGCAAATAGAGAGTAATATATTTCCAAAGACAGGGGAACTTCTCTATAATCAGTCCATGTCCAATATCCTAGTCCACTTGAATTTGCTGTTCTTGTGGAGTACAATCAGGGCATCTGTTATTCAAAGTCTTCATTTAAAGGCACACAATGGAGGAAAAAATTGTAATCTTATTCAATTTTTTACTGTGTGAAATAAAATGTGATGGAGATCACACAACTGGTGCCAATGAGAGTAGTGGCCCTGCATCTCACTTCCTGAACAACAACTTGTCAACAAAACAAGAAGACATGACCTCATAATATTTGGGTTTTAACTAGTGCAGAGGCTCGGTTTGTCAGGGATCGTGAGTCCGTTGAACCAGCTACTCATCCAAGCAAAGTGCTTTTGTGTGCTTAACTCTTTAACAGTCTGGATTTGAACTCCTGTCCATTCAACCATGTTTGTGGAACTGAATAAGGATAGTCACCTATTTTCCCCCCTGTAAGGCTTCTTGTCTTTAATAGCTGTATGGCAAACGAATATGGCATGTCTCCTCTCCAAACTACAAACAGTTACACTTAGTGAATTTAGCCAACAAAGATGCCATATATTCCAGTACATGCCATTACATCACATCCAATTCATGGTGATCCTGATAAGGTTTTCCAGGAATATAAGATATTTAAGAAAAGGATCTACCATTAACACCGCCCCAGTGAGTTTCCACTGCTGAAGAGGGATTTGAACCCAAATCGCCCACATCTTGGTACATCAGTCTCTCCCAAACACTACAATACAGTGGTACCTTGTATAAAGGAATTAATTGTTTTGCTTTGTACAAATTTCCCATAGGAATGCATTGAAAACAGAGTAATCCCTAATCACGACCATTTTTCTTTTTTCTTTAAGTTGTTTTTCTGTTAAACAAACAGATTCTTATAGGATGGCTCTACTGTACTTTTATTTCAATTTGTTCTTGAGGACTTGACAAAAAAAAAACCCAAACTAAAACAATATTAATCTCCCAGAGGATGAAAAGAACAAGTGGAACAAATACAGGAATCTCAGGATGCAAGCTAAACCGAAAGATTTATATCCACTCTAGGCCTGGAATCATGTAACCTGTTATTGTTATCTGCTTTATGCCATTTCAAAACAGTCAGTACATGATCAGGAAGGGCTGGTGGTAGCAATCAGTGCTCCTTGGCTTCCGCACTCCTGTTCTCAGGGAGTCCGTGTGGACACACAGATGTTCACAAGTACAGTCTGACCTTCCAAATGGAAACAAATTGTTTGGGGGTGAGGTTTAGTGCAACAAACCCCCTTCATCCACCCCCAGTCTGAAACAGGCTCACCTATTTTTTTAAATACAGATGTGGATTTTTACCTGTGTAGGTGAGAAGAAATAGCATTGCTTGCCTGCCCAGAGTGAAGAGCTTGTGTGGTATTACTAGTTGGACAAACCCAGTGGAACAACCATATAGGGATGCGCTGTGACAAAGAAGGGAACCTCCAGGATATGTTTCCCAGTCACTTCCTATCATGTCGCTATATCTAGAAACTAACTTAGAAAAGAGCCCCCAATTTTCTCTGAGGTAGAGATTCCATGACCTCCTTTAAATTAAAAAGAAAGGCATGGATTTGTCCCTGCACATGAGGCCATACTCTATCTACTTGGGAAAGGCAGAGTTGAAATCTACAATTCACAACATTTGATGAATAGAAGAGGAAGAAACATCCACACTGGCTATTTTCTCTGGAATGGACACAATTCAGCCATTTAGTGTTACAAGGAAACCAAATGATAGCAGGTCACTGAATTGGTTCCTCCTTTTATTTTGCATATTAGCCGCCTTTCTTTATTCACACCCAATTTAGGGTCAATTGTGAAATTAATTTCAAGAGTTATTTTTTTCTGAAACATCCTGTCTGAAGGCACACAAAGCACTTTGTTTACACACCAATGTGAACCATACCCTTTGGGTGATAACACCACAGAATGCCTACATTTGTCCGTCTGTATCTTTGTGTGGCAACTCTGAGGGAGGAAAATGTTGTATCTTGGTCGATGGAAACAGAAAACAGCCAGTGATAGGGAGATGTTTGTGCCAAGATATTTCAGTGGCAAGGGGATGATAACTTCCATTGAGAACAGCAAGCTGATTAGAGCATATAGGGCAGACCAGGTGACACACAGCCTTATTTAATAACATAGAAAATGGAATCACCAAGCAAGGCAGGAATAATTTTTCGGTGGCACATGCCTACCCGCTGTCAGCATCTGCTGCCTGAGATGTAAGTAAGGGCTCCTTGCTTAGGGTGTGGCTACACAGTGGGAACCAGAAGTATGTATTCCTCCACTGTGCTTCACACTAATGGAAATCACTACAGCCATCCAGAGGTCAGTTTACAGGGGTCAGAGGGCTCACTCTGCAGAGTTCCAACAGAAGAAGCTGCCTTAAGGTGCTAACAAGTGCTAATTGGCAATTTCCACTTCTCTCACACACTTTTTAAAAAGACCTTCTTCTAAGTGCCTTAGCTGATAGCATGTTGCAGCACTGAGTTGAAACCTGGAAGTTGAGTCATGGCTACTGGACTTCTTTTTTTGAGAGATAGAAACATTTCGCTGTTCATCCAAACAGCTTCATCGGTCTGAATACGGCTAGTGCAAGTACTCCATCTTATAGTCAGCTTTGACCTCTTGTCACCCTGATCTGAATTAGGCTCATAAGATGAACAATGGCCTGAATAGGCTCGTTAGGGAGACAATAGTATCCATAGCCTTAAGGTGAACAATGGCCTAAGGTGTTGAAACCCATCAAGAATGGGTCGTTAGCTATGGCCTTGGTGGTGAAGGCTTTTTGATTTGTCTGGGTACTTTGGAAAGCACAGCCTGATAAGTAGCAGATAAACTATGCCGGAGCCCACCACCTCTTGTGGTGCAGTGGTTAAATGCCTGTACTGCAGGTAAAACTGTGCTCACGATCTGGGTTCAATCCCTGGTAGCAGGCTCATGGTTCACTCAGCCTTCCATCCTTCCGAGGTCGGTAAAATGAGTACCCAGCTTGCTGGGGGGGGGCAATGTGTAGCCTGCACACTGTAATTAAAATTGTAAACTGCCCAGAGACTACTTGTAATGGTATGGGGCGGTATATAAGCAGAAAACTTTGCTCTGTTGAGGGAGGGGTTTTCAATGCTGACATGAATGGCTTCCCTTACTAGACATGGGCACGACTTGGCGAAATTCTTGTTTCCGTTTCCGTTTCTCGTTTCCGTTACGTAACGGAAACGGTAACGACAATTACTCTGCCAGAACTCAAACTCGAACCGACTAAAGAAAAATTGGGTCTGATTTGTTGTCGTTCCTGGCATCGCAGCGATCGCGTGATGCCAAGCGGCACAGGAAAAAAGTTTTAAAAATTAAAAAAAAAACCGGATTCCCGGCCAAAAATGAGGCGAAAATATGCCTGCCTGAGGGCACCTACCAGAGGGGTGGTTTCTGGGGGGGGGGTCCCCGGCCTCCCCCCCCTCTCCTCTCCTGGGCTGCGCAAAGTGCGCATCCTCGTCAAGTCGCAACTCGCCAAGTGGCGCGGCAGAGAAAAAAAGTTTTAAAAATAAAAAAACTGATTCCCGGCCAAAAAAGCAGGTGAAAATATGCCTGCCTCAGTGAGGGCACCTACCAGAGGGGTGGTTTCTGGGGGGGTCCCCGGGGCTGCGCAAAGTGCGCATCCTCGTCAGGTCGCCAACTCGCCAAGTGGCGCGGCAGAGAAAAAAAGTTTTAAAAATAAAAAAACCCCGATTCCCGGCCAAAAAAGCAGGCAAAAATATGCCTGCCTCAGTGAGGGCACCTACCAGAGGGGTGGTTTCTGGGGGGCGGGTCCCCGGCCTCCCCCCCTCTTCTCCTGGGCTGCGCATCCTCGTCGTCTCGCCAACTCGCCATGCCATGCGGTGCGGGCGGGGGATCCAAAATGGGGCGACCGTAATATTTATTTTGAAATCGCGTGGTCCAAAAACACACCAAAGCACCACAGAAACATGCGAAAATAGCTATTTTAAAACTGCCTGAATTTTTACAGTAGCAGCAGTGGGTTTTTCTTGCAACAAAACTTCTCCATTGATTTTATTTTATTTTATTTTATTTTTATTTTTTTGCACCTGCGCAATGATGGGCTGGCCATGGGAGTGGACCATGCAAATTTTTGGAGCCATTCCACCAATTGCATGGCCACTTGGCCAGGTTTTGACCGAGACTTCTGGGATGTGCCAGTCGGGCATAAAAAGCCACTAACCCTAGCCCGAACCCGAACCCTAACCCTAACCCTAATCCGGTGGTCCCCAACCCCCGGTCCGCGGACCGGTGCCGGTCCGTGGACCGGTCGGCACCGGGCCGCCTGGGGAGGCTGGGGAGGCTCCTCCCCTTTTCCTCCGCCGCCCTCCTCCACCTCCTCTTCTCTCCCATGGGCGGCCGGTGGAGGAGGAAGGCTGGAGGAGCGCAGGAGGAGCCGCCGTCTTTGCCTTTGCCTTTGCCTCCCTCCTCCCCTCCCCTCCTGGCCCCGGCGCCCCGCGCGTGGCACCCGCCTGGCCACGCCGGGAAGCGCCCTCGCGGCACCGACGAGCCGCTGCCGCCTCCTCCTGCTCCTGCTCCGGTTCCTCCTCCTCCTCTTCCTCCTCCTCCTCCTCCCGCCGCCGCCGCCGAAGGAGCAGCAGCAGCAGCAGCAAGGGCAATTGCGGAGGGGTGGCGGCAGCGGCGGCGGGACGGGGGCGATTGCGGGGGGTGGCTGCTGCTGCTCCTCCGGCGGCGGCGGCGGGAGGAGGAGGAGGAGGAGGAACCAGAGCAGGAGCAGGAGGAGGCGGCGGCGGCTCGTCGGTGCCGCGACGGCGCTTCCCGGCACGGCCGGGCGGGTGCCGCGCGCGGGGCGCCGGGGCCAGGAGCCGCGCGTGGGTCTTGCTGCTGGTGCCCCGCTTGCTTTCCCCGGCGGAGGAGGAGGCCCACGGCGGCGGCGGCAGCAGGAGCAAGCGGGGCGCCAGCAGCGAGACCTGCACGCGGCTCCCGGCCCCAGCGCCGGAGGAGGAGGCGGGGGCCCGCCTGCCCAGGAGCCCCGGGTTCCCCCCCACTCCGCCCGTGTGGGGGGGGAGTGGCATGCCCGCCGCCCCAGGCCGGTGAGTGCCGCCGCCGCCGCTCTCGTGCCTCCCCCTCCTCCTTCCCTCCCATCCTTTGCTTTCACCCCCCCCTTTTGCCTCCCCGCCGGACCCCCCTTTCGCATTCTTCCCCCCCTCCCCACCCCCACCCCCAGCTTCGGGCCACAGGAAAATGATCAAAATTTTCCCGGTCCGCGGGGACAAAAAATTTGGGGAGCACTGCCCTAATCCATACGCCAGTACACTGTCCTTCTTAGTGGGTCAGAGAGGCACCCAGAGGTGCACCCCAGTAACTCACCCTAACCTTACCAGTAACCCTAAGCCTAGCCCTTGCGGTAACCCCTAACCCCAAGCCAGATCTGTGTACTCGCATTGCACTACAGCAAGTATACTTCCCATCTTAGTGAGTCACAGCGGGAGCCCGTAGGGGTCCTCTCTCACTTCGTTCCCCAGCCCAAGTGCACTGCAGGCAGTGAGTCACAGAGGCACCCGAAAGAGAGGTGCCTCTGCCTGCTGCAACTGCAACTTAATGGTATGCACATCCAATTGGCTATGCATGCCATTTTGTAGCGGGCCAGAGGAGGCACCCATCCCAGAGAGGTGCCTCCAGGAGCCCGCTTTCCTTTCATGGCGGGCCAGAGGAGGCACCCACCCCAGAGAGGTGCCTCCAGGAGCCCCCCCCCAAAACCAGTACTAATGACAGACGAAAAACCGACAAACGAAACGACAAATTTTTGGAAAATTTCGTGAAAAACGGAAACGAGCCGAAATGGGCCGGCTCCGACACACGACAACTCGAAACGTAATTTTTCCTGGTTGTGCCCATCTCTATCCCTTACTCCTCTCTCAAACCACCTCTCTTCTTTGTCTAATATGTGTACATCCTCATCTTTGAAAGAGTGCCCTTTGTCCTTCAAATGGGTCCTTCAACTGAGCTGAAACATTTATTTAAAGCAAGAAGCAGTTTGGGGACAAGGTCACTCAGTCACAAGTGTCCTTTTCTTTAGAATCCCCATTCCAAAAATAAAGCCATTTCCACAATAGGCTCACAACACTACCCCCATTGAACTTTAACTGGTGTGATCACTGTGCTTTAATTCAAATTTGTCTGTGCCCAAACCAATGTAATTTGCTGTGTAAAAAACAAACCAATGTAGTCACCCCCTTAGTCGAATGGTAAGGCTTGCTCGACCTAGAAAGCATGATTGTAAACCTGCCTGGAAGTGACTACAGCATATCTGAGGTCATGCCAGTCTCCTCCAGAAAAGGCCACAAGAAGCACAACAGTTGAACCTGGTGAAAGGCCTCCCCCAGTACAAAAAGAACCTGAATATCACAGGACATGTCGGGTCAAACTGCACACCCAGACCATATGTGACTACTCCTGAGAATATATATGCACTCCTGCCAAGAACAGGATGTGGATGTTCTCCAAAAGTTGAAGATTGCTTGGGGTTACATGCTGGAAATGAGAGACAGAGCTGAGTGTCATCTGTTTCTTGGGAGTGATTCAGCACTTTTACCATTGAATATACACTTATTTCCCTGCAAATTGGTGTCAAATTGCACTGTAAATCTCTCAGCGGTATTAAAAAGTCTTTCAGAAAGAAGTGCCTTGCTTCACTTACGCCGAACTCCTGTAGGAGCTTTTTGGTTCTTTCAGAAAGAGTGGGTTTTTCTGGTTGGAGCCGAATGTCAACATTGTGTGTGCTCTTTGATTACAGGGCATGTTGGCCTACAACCCTCTGTCAAGGAACATGTCCACTGTAGTGAATAGGAAAGTCAGAGAACTCGGCCTTAATTCTGAGAGTCAGAAAGCTGCTGGAAGCACTGTCATGGGGTAGAAAAATTGCTGTCCTTCCATGAAATGCTACCTCAGTCGTGTGAAGCAGCCATTTCAATCTGCACTTTCAAACAGGAATAGCAGCCTTCCAAAACATGTGGAAAGCTCTCAGACATATAGAGAGGCTCTCCAGGTTGTAAGTGTGACTTTCATCCACAGATGGCAGAAGCACGCAAGGAGACCAAGTTAGAGAGTGACCTCTTATGTTTACTGTGTCCCAACTGATGACGCTTCAAGGAGTCCGCAGGAACTTTCAGTACGATGTATCCAGCCTGCTGCTTCCCTCTAGGCCTGGAGCTTTCTACTGTCAGCCACTTTCTTATACAAACCAAAAAAGAGGCTAGAGGTGTTTTTAAAAGAGATATCAACCAGACAGTTCTAATGCAGCACACACATTTCATGGGACAAAATTTGCCACAGATGAGCTGCTCATTCTCTGAGCAAGAAGGGCAGCGTCCTAGGAAAAGAGTACCATGCTAAGAGTGGCACTTTTCCCACATAACTCTCCCATTGCTTCTTGCTTATAAACACCTGCAAGGAGTTTTATTAAAAGCCCATTGGAATCTATTTGTGCACTGATGCATGAACGTGTCTTTGCATTTTTAAACTAGGATTAACACTCACTTGGACTGATTTTGAAAACCATTCCTAATTATGTTTTTAAAATAAAAAAGCAGGTTGTTACAAATGACAAATAGATGGTCGCTTGTTACATTATACACAATGATCATGATATGAGTGGGATCTCTAAATGCTCACAGGGGCATATATAAATTTTATGTGCAATGTTTATGTATTGATCATCATACTGTACTAATGTGTCGCCAAGTCAATTCTGACTTATTGCAACTATTTCCAGTGTGGTTTTGTTGTTGTTGCTGCTGCTGCTACTGCTGCTGCTGCTGTTGTTGTTGTTCTTGTTGAAGTAGTTTACCATTCCCTTCTTCTGGGCACATCTTTGCACTGTGTCGCTTGTCCAGGAGCACATAGACTGGCTTTACCAATAGGAGGCACTCTCAGCCTCTGGCTCTGCAGGAAGATACCTAAGCCATTGAGCTGCCCAGCCATCTCTTTTATATGTTGTGTGTGTTGTGTTGTTACAGTCGTGACCGACTCTTCGTGACTCCATGTCCATGGAGTTTTCTTGGCAGGAATACAAACCATGATGGAGATGTGTAATCTCCAGGCTTAAAACCGGGGTACGTCAAGAGCCAAATGCAGGGGAGTGGTATCAGGAGACAAGATATCTAGTCTCATGCACTCCCAGACGCATCTGGTGGGGCCACTGTGAGATACAGGAAGCTGGACTAGATGGGCCTTTGGCCTGATCCAGCATGGCTCTTCTTATGTTCTTATGTTAATACTGGAGTGGTTTGTCAGGTATTCCCTGGTGGTCTCCCATCCAAGTACTAACCAGGGCCGACCCTGCTTAGCTTCCGAAATTAGGTGAGATCGGATGTGCTTAGGGCATCAAGGCAGCTCTTTTATATGTTACATTTGCATTATATACTCATGCTCTCGTAAACAAAAGTAAAAACTTATTGGCATTACACAGAGCCAAAGTGCAACACAAAAGAGTTTTATGATCTTTACACTTTGGCAAAAGAAAGCCATTTTGGAGATTGATACTGGAGGTCAGTGTATTAACTCTTGTCCTAAAGCATAGGGAATGGAGGATAGGTAGGAAAATGAGCATAAGGTGATTTCTATCCAGCTGAATCACACATACACATGCCTAGCTTTTAAGCAAAACATTAAGGGACTGATCATCAGGCTTTGATATCTTTTTTCATTTGCCTAAATGTATTTGAAAGACCTTTCTGTGTCAAGGCTGATTGATTGATTGACTGACTGAAAATATTTTTAATCTGCCATTCTCCTTAAGAAGAGATAAGTTTACCTTATTAAAAGACAACATTTAAAGCTAAAAACAGTAAGTGTACAAGTACAAATAAAAGACTGTGAATAAAAGCAACTCCGGAAAACACATTCAACACAGTGAACCATCCATTTAAACACCCCACTCAATCAGTCATTAAAGGAAAGCTTGCCTGAAGAGAAAGATCTTCAGATGCTTGCAGGAAAGACCACAATTATGTGGCTAACCTGATTATAAACCTTGTAATCTTTCTTTTAATTTTTATTAAGAATTATAAAACTACAACACAAAAAACACATAAAACAACAAAATATCATAAAGGAAAATATTAATCAAAACACACACCAATATGACAAAAATATAATGAATATAACAAAAATGAAAAGAAATAAATCTTTACTTTTAGGGACTTCAAACTCGACAGAATCTCTACTGTTTTCCCAAGCTCTGGCAAACTGGACAAACTCCTTGCTGCTCATAGATTTGTATGCAGCTACCTCAGGTGATCCCACTGGCTGTCAGTGTAACATGTGAAGGAGGGAATCCAACTGGGCCATTTATCAGCTTGTCCTCCTGTTTTTACAGCATCTGCTGTGCATTAGAGTTTCCTGGTCTGGTGTCAGCCAATGATAAGAACTGGGTTGTAAAAGCCGTGACAATGACATTTTATCTTTAAAAATTCTACTTTAGGCATATGCTTTAGTACATCAAAGCCTTGCATTCATGACTTTCAGGGGCAAAGCTTGAGAAGGTAGAGAGAGGCAAATTGTCAGAAGAGATTAGTATTCGTCCTTGCTGTATCTTGCCCTAAGAAAATAATTGATGGGCATTTGGAGGATTAAGAAATAGAGCTAATTTGTTATAAATAACTTGCTGATCATATTAACAAAATAGAACTCAGCTTGCTGAACAGAAGTTATGCTTTCAGTGCTTAAATTACACTGAGCTCCACTGGGGAATGATGTATTTTTTTGGAAATTGAACGTTTTGATGCAAAACAAATTGTCACTACTGCCCTCTTTTATTTATTTCCCCAGGCTACTGCTTTTCAAATATTAACATCAAAAATTTCGCTCTTCAAGTTTCAAAAGTAGAGCAGAAATGCAGGGACAGATTAAACTAATAATAAGAGGCTGAGCCGCTTGTTCCACCAAACAGGATTCCTTCGCAGACAATGATGTTTTTGACACTATCTGTCAGAAAGACTTATTACTAATAAGGTTTTGGATGATGTCCACACAAAAGAAATCAAACTGAATGGCATATTTAGGTTGCAAGTCCCAGATCTTGTTTATTTATAAAGCAATAAATATTCAAAGAAGCACAAATAAATTGCACGGGTGTGTGTAAACAAACTGTACAATAACTGAATCAAGTTCAGGGAAGGATTACTGAAAAGAAAAAAAGAACGAAAAAGAGAGAGAGATACTTCAAGAAGCACATCATCCTGAGTGGAAGGTAAGTGGAGACAAGGGTGGGCCGATGCTTAGAAGCACTTGCGGTGGACAATTGATGGACCAGCTTCATCATACTCTTGTTTGCTGATCCACATCTGCTGGAAGGTGGAAAGGGATGCTAAAATGGAGCCGCCAATCCAGACGGAGTACTTCCGCTCAGGAGGGGCAATGATCTAAAAGGAGGAAAAGAAACAATGCTTTGTAGGAAAGTCGTATCAATCCTGACTTTCCATATAACTTTGTTTAACTTGTTGAATCTGGTTGCAATGGCATGCTCCGTTGTAAGGTGTTAGCACACAGTCTTCATAGCAATTTCAAAAATTTGACTAAATCTATTACTTTTTCCATTTTATTTTGACCAGGACAAAACTACCCTGTGAGGAACAAAGAGAACGAACCTGAGATGGAAATGTCTTTTTCATACGGCTTACCTGCATGCACTGGCAAGGCGAAAGCTAGAAGGGCCATGACTTTTTCCTTCTTTATTTGACCTTCTGCAACTATTTGTACTTTTAAAAAGAGCCTTTTCCTTCTAATTTCTACTAACAAAGCAAAGCAAAGTGTTCTGCTTATCTACCACCCCATACTACTTAAAGTAGTCTCTGGGCGGTTTACATTTTTAATTGCAGTATGCAGGCTACACATTGCCCCCCCTCCCCCAGCAAGCTGGGTATTTATTTTACCAACCTCAGAAGGATGGAAGGCTGAGTCAACCATGAGCCTGCTACCTGGGATTGAAGCCCAGGTCGTGAGCACAGTTTTACCTGCTGTACAGGCATTTAACAGGTAGGGATTGAGCTGTAGGGCTGCCTTCTTCTCCTTTCCCCTCAGTATCAGGGAAATGTTTTGTGGATACTCAGCTGTTCCCACCATCTCCCTTTCATACCTACTTTCCATTCTCTAACTCTAGGGTTTTAATGCTGGAGTCTAATTGGCTTCAGATTTTATTTCACTACCTCAGGTAGAATGCCTGATATGGGGGGAAAAAAACCTCTAGGACTTCCAGGATGCTTTCTCGGGGACCATGGGATAGCATGTTACTTTTCAAACCAGAATTTCAAACACATCTTCCCACCTTGATTTTCATTGTGCTAGGAGCCAAAGCAGTGATTTCTTTCTGCATGCGATCCGCAATGCCAGGGTACATGGTGGTGCCACCTGAGAGGACATTGTTGGCATAGAGATCTTTGCGGATGTCAATGTCACACTTCATGATGCTATTATAGGTAGTTTCATGAATGCCAGCCGATTCCATCCCTTGGAATGAAAATACAATGGATTAGGCAGTGAAAGGCATAGGCTGAAGGAGGCATGATTAGTAAGTAAAAACTCACTACCAAACCCACCAAAATTATAAGAACCCATTCATCTCCTTTAGCTACCTTTCTGACAGCTGTCCTGCCAGTTTGCCATAAAATGGGGGGAAGTGGAGACAATTCTCTAATAAGTCATTAGAGGAAAGGGGGAAATTTCATTTATCTTTTCATCAACGGATGATCCAAGAAAGTGGCACAGTGCCAGCGTATTCCTTGCTCCCTCCCTGTTACGGCATCAGAATGCATGTTTCTGCGGAATTCTGAAAGCATACAGATATAATTCTAGGGAATATAAAAACCTTTATCGCTGACAGACATTCTTGGTATGTTATACTGCCTGACAGTTAGAAAACCAGCAACAAACAGTTTTGTGGCAATTTATGTATTATTTCACCTCATGTTCTATGGACTGCAAAAACATTTCATTAGATGTGGCATGAAGTGAAACAGACTCCACTACATGCACAATTATGCCAGTTAAACCTCTGTTAGGCTTTATAGTGGTTGAACACTATCTGCTTTAAGGCAAAAGACTAAGTGAGAGATCCCCATTCCGGGAACTCTGTATAAAAATGTACTACATTACTCAGTACAGCTTCCCAATTTGGAATTGTTTGCCTGGGCAAAAAAAAAAGGAGGGGAGGTTGTGAAATATGATATTTTTGCCACTGTGTTCCCAATGGATGTGTGGTCCTTTGTCCCTCATAGAAAATAAATTAATTTATATAGCTGTCAGCATAGCATAGCTTGGGTGACTAAACTGCCTTGATACAGTATATCGCAATCTGAATTTGCAAACTGACTGCTTAGATACGTTATATCATGATCCAAATTAACAAATTGATCACTCGCTCCGGGAGAACTTCCGAGAAGAATGAGTTCAGCCCTTTTGTTGGAGAAGGGAGAGAAGTGAAGCGGTCATATTTATGACCGCAACAGATGAAAGATGAGCAAGAGCTTAGCTGTGAGCAATGGGAGAAAATACATCAGAAGGAACAATTCGTGGGCGACATTCCAGTCTGTTAGCTGACAGGTGGCTTCCTAAAGTGAACTGAAACTTGATCCAAATGAAGGCAGCAGCTGACGGACAACTGCATTGAAATACATAAGACTTGTATTTTAGCACTTCTTGTATCCATCAGATTTACTTGCCACAGAAGCAGGCAATAACCATCTCAGACGTTTAGAAGACCAGTCTCAGAAAACATGAAACTACACTGGCCTTTTGCAGGCTTCCAAGTTATCTGAGAGGACGTATCAGCAGTGGAATTGCCAACTGACTGCTTAGATCCTCAGATGAAATATTTTTGATCACTCCAGCGTGTTGTAACTTCTATGGAACTCCCTGCCACAGGATGTGGTGATGGCATCTGGCCATGGATGCCTTCAAAAGGGGATTGGACAGATTCCTAGAGGAAAAGTCCATCACGGGTTACAAACCATGATGGAGATGTGTAATCTCTAGGCTTCCTAAACCAGGGTACTTCAAGGGCCAGATGCTGACGGACAGTGGTATCAGGAGACAGATATTTAGCACTTCTTGTCTCATGCGCTCCCAAACAGCAAGCTGGCAATGGGGCCGCTGTGAGATACAGGAAACTGGACTAGATGGGCCTTTGCAGCCTGATCCAGCATGAGAGGATCTTCTTATGCAGTGGTTCCCAACCTTGGGTCCTCATGTTCTTGGACTACAACTCCCAGAAATCCTGGCCAGCATAGCTCATGCTGAAGGCTTCTGGGAATTTTAGTCCAAGAACTTCTGGGGACCCAAGGCTGACATACAGGATGCAGTTATTGGGCAAAGCTATGGCAGCATCTCCATCAAAGGGTTTTAATTGAGTAGCCACTGAAAACCCATTGGAAACTGAATCCACATCACCCAGTAATATAATATTTCTCTTCTAAATGAAAGGAAGGAAGGAAGGCACCCTGTTCCATGCCCCTTCTTGGGCCGCTTGAGAGATGGCTCGTGCACCTGGTCACGCAACAAAGTGCCTGCCAGTGAAGGAGACAGACACTTATGTGATCATCTTTCTCTCCATGTCTTAAAAAAAAAAAGACTAGCCTCAGTCTTTTATCAGCTATGTTTATTCCTACTTTGACATTACCAGTCTAATGGATTTGACATAATCCAGAGTGCTACTCTGAATTTCAGAGCTGAGGACAGTGCTAAAAGATCTTACCAGTGGGGACATGTTTCTACAACGTCCCAATGTCTGGGTTATTTGGATTTTAAAATTTAAAGTACCAAACAGAATGTTCCTTATATAAGCATTTGACAAATGACAGTCTTTCTTTATACCATAGAATCACAGAATAAAAGAGTTGGAAGGAGCCTAAAAAGGCCCCTTTATCCAACCTCTGCTCAATGCAGGATTCTAAATCAAAGCATAGCTGATAGGTTTTCACGTGTTCTCTTGAATGCCAGGGTTGGAGCACTCATCACCTCCAAGTGATGGTTCCTTACAATACTCAATGTGGTATGACCAATAACATGCGGTCACTCTAGTCTTAAAAGAAAAGAGATTCATGCATTTGTCATGCATATCTCTGGCATGGGGTAATTTAATAGTTGATGATAATAGTCACTCGCCATGTAAACCAGTGAGCTGGCCAGAGAGGTAGACCTTTAAGTAGAAATCACAAGGGACCTGACCTATTGGGGAACTGGGGTGGGAATGATAGGGAAGGTTGCCTATCTCCCCACCTCTTTGTTTAATTAGCCATTTGCTGATGGGGATGAAACTTTACATTACTGGTAAATTGACATTAATTTAATCGAGAAGAAAGACCACAGGAATAAAGTGACTGGGGCCTTGGATTAGACACACGTATTTGTCAGAGTAAATGCAGTATCTCTACACAAGACACTATCTCCCTCTAAAAATAGCTGCTTCACTCAACTAATTCCAAGGGTTTGCCTTGTAATAGGAACTCAGCAATGTCAACAAAGGAACTTAGCCAATAATGACAGACAACTCCCAATTTTTGTAATATTTAAGACTTAAGGCTCTGTTATGTCACATTTCTGCTATTTATTAGATACTACAAAGGGCATATAAATCAATTAAGATTCTCACTCTCATAAGGTCATTAACAATTGTTAATGTTAAGCACACACGCAGTGGTCATGTCAAGTCACCCAAACTGCTCTATGAGTAGCAGCACCCAAGTTGTAGAACTTTTTCTGTGAGGAGATAAAGCTTATGTCACCTTTATTGTCCTTTAGATATAGTGAAGACAATGTTATTCTATCAAACTTTTAAGACTCTGATCTTCCTCTTAAATCTTGGTTCAATAGTAGTGAAGTTTGTTCCATATTGTATAACTGACTTGTCCATTGTTCTGTGATTTATGGGTTTGTTTGTTTTTATAGTATATTGTAATATTGTAATATTACTTTGAGAAGGGCAATGATAGATAGATAGATAGATAGATGATAGATAGATAGATAGATAGATAGATAGAAGAGACCAGTTTAAGATCACTTGGTCAGAAATGTTGTAAGTCAGATGAATACTTACCAATGAATGATGGTTGGAAGAGGGTTTCTGGACAACGGAAACGCTCATTCCCAATTGTGATGACCTGGCCATCAGGCAATTCATAGCTCTTTTCCAAAGAGGAGGAAGAGGCTGCAGTAGCCATTTCATTCTCAAAGTCCAATGCAACATAGCACAGCTTCTCCTTAATGTCACGGACAATTTCACGTTCAGCTGTGAAGGCAAACCCAGCAACTCATGTCAGCAAAGGAAAAGCAGAGGCCAAGGAGAAGATGGCAAAAACTAGGAAGGACACTTTTCAGTAAAAGATATTATGGTCCCCTGAGGCATTCTTTGAACTTCTGCTTGGACATCACCATATTTATGACTTTCAAAAAGATTCCCAGGGTGCCTAACCCTAACCCTAACCCTTGGCACTAACTGGTACCAACATTGCTTCCATTTTGGTACAAAATGAAAACTGACAGTTCATCCAAACATTTGGCAAACTGCTGATTTTGTCTTGTTTATTTGTTCAAGTTTCATTATTAATAGTAAACATTTTGTTGCAAAATTATGCCAGCAGCAAGGAAATGGCAAATTGCCACAAAGTATGGTTATTTCCCCTCTCCTTACATCACTACACAATAGATTTTAATTGTCTTAAAGAAATCAAATTGTTTCAGCTCTTCTATTGAATGTACCCAACCCTGAGATCTGTTGATACAGTATATGTTGGGTTAGAATTATATAGCATCTGAACAAAAAAGCACAAGAAAAATCCCTGAGAAAGTGTTTTAAAGATGATGAAAAAAGAAGTGTGGTAGCTCTGAATCTTGGATCCTCCCTCAGGAAACATTTCAAATAATTTTACTTTATATGGCTTGGAAACTACTACATTTAGTTTTGCTGTGCATTTTTGTTAAGTCTTAAAAGTACAGTATATCCTTGTGTTAGTGAATAAATAAATAAAAATGGAATGTTGTAGAATAATTAATGTAATTTATGAAAAGACTATGAAGCCAACGCACACCTGAGGAAGCAAAAAAGCTCACCTACGTGGAATCTAGTTAGTGAAGGGGGGAGTGTCTGGACAGGCCAGTGAGCAGTGCTGGACTCTGGTGGCTCCTTCTGGGGGAAGGAGTTGTGTTTTGGCCATCAAACAAGTTGTGAAATCCCTTGAACAAGCACTGAACACTGACAATTGGGCAAGCTTTGTTCCCCTACAGGAGCAGCTAAGGTAGATTACAAGTGGAACCTATATTTAGCCAGACATGCACAGAACCTTTGAAATCCACAGAACTTGTTAGTCGTAACCATCCTATTGATTTCACTGGATCCAATTTAATTTGCAACAGCGTTCAGCATTTTGCTCATAAGCCTGAATGGAAACTCTGAATGACAAAGAGACTTTCTGGACATGTCTCTGAAATGTGGGGTTACCTCAGTTCTGAGTGAGAAAGATACTTACCAGTGGTCACAAACGAATAGCCACGTTCTGTCAGAATCTTCATGAGGTAGTCAGTCAGATCCCTGCCAGCCAGGTCCAGGCGCATGATGGCATGAGGGAGAGCATAACCCTCATAGATAGGGACATTGTGTGTAACACCATCCCCTGAATCCAGGACAATACCTGTGACACAGAAATGGTCAAGAGTCAACATGTCTCTTGGCAAATTCAGTACCAACTCTTTCAGAAGTCAGGTGACCTTTCAATAAGCAGTTTAGTAAACTAGAAGAATCTTTAATTTCTTCAAAGTAATTATATTTATACCCCGCCTTTCCTGGTTTTTCTCTTCCCTAATTTATCTCACAACAGGTTTGTGAGGTTGGTTAGACTGAGCTGTGAATGTCCCATGGTCACCTCAGAGGTTTTACAGCCACTGTGAGGATTTGAATACAAGTATCTCAACTCATCGTCTAACTACATACTGGCTCAACTAATATTCTTGACCTAAAGTCAGTATTACTCTGGAACATGAGCCTCCCCATCCCAAAGTTCTCTCAGTATCTTACTAATGATCTTGGGGTACCAATGATCCTGCTCCTGAGAAAGATAGATAGATAGATAGATAGATAGATAGATAGATAGATAGATAGATAGATAGATAGATAGATAGATAGATAGATAGATAGATAGATAGATAGATAGAGATAAGAGACACTAATTGAAGAAAAAGGAGGGACACTTCAGGACATACTGTATTTGAAAATGTAGCTCATGTATTCTGAATATAAGCCCTTTTTCAGGGACATTCTGGGAATAACTGATTTGAGTCTTTATGAAGTACAACTCCAAAGTGACTAAAACCATCAGGCTTCTCAAAAAGAGTATGAAGGAAGGGATTTAATCTGCATTAGTGACTCAGCACAGAAATGCATTTCTAGAATCCTGAGTAACATACAACACAATGAAGCAGAGAAGGATATAAGGTTTAAGATTTTTTCAGCATGTGAAACTACAGAGAAATGATAGCTAAGCCAAACTACCCGCCGGCTGTTTACCTGTGGTACGTCCAGAAGCATAGAGGGATAGAACAGCTTGAATGGCCACGTACATCGCAGGCACATTGAAGGTCTCAAACATAATTTGAGTCATCTTCTCACGGTTGGCTTTAGGGTTGAGAGGAGCCTCTGTCAGTAAGGTGGGATGTTCCTCTGGGGCAACACGCAGTTCATTATAAAAAGTATGGTGCCAAATTTTTTCCATGTCATCCCAGTTAGTGATAATGCCGTGCTCAATGGGGTATTTCAAGGTCAGGATACCTCTCTTGCTCTGTGCTTCATCACCCACATAGGAATCTTTCTGGCCCATGCCAACCATGACACCCTACAACACAGAAGAGGCGAGAGAACAAGTCCAACCAAGATGAGATAGGGAAATATACAACAGACAACTTGAACATGAAACAACCAGACAAAGGGAGGAACATCGAGGCACACTGTAAATCTGTCTCTCTACATTATTCAAGTTTACCATCTTATTGAGTCTATCATTTAATTAACTTTGTAATAGTAAAGTTATTTTTTATCGTGGTAGTTTAACAAAAATAAAAATGTGGTTGATGGTAAGCTGATCTACATAACACATTTAGGATCTATTGCCACCTATTCTTTCAGTGGAAGCATTAGTTTATTCCACCAGAAATAATTACAGTAAAAATACTCTCTTACTGAGGGAATACTGAGGAAAACATTTTACTTGTCCAACATTTTTATCATACACAAAATGTACTCTATTATGCACTAAAAATGATTGCTGCTTGTGGTTGAAGTGAACTGCTGCTGTTTGTGAGGGTAGGTGTGAGAATATTCTCAGAAATAAGGAACTTTGTAGCACAGTGGTTAAATGCCTCTACTGCAGGTAAAACTGTGCTCACGACCTGGGGTTCATTCTCAGGTTTCCGGCTCATGGTTGACTCAGCTTTCCATCCTTCCGAGGTCAGTAAAATGAGTAGTCAGCTTGCCGGGGAGAGGAATGTGTAGCCTGCATGCTGTAATTAAAACTGTAAACTGCCCAGAGACTACTTGAAGTGGTATGGGGCGGTATATAAGCAGACCACTTTGCTCTGCTTTGCTTTGAAATTTGGGGAACATAGCTGAGCATTATTAAACTCTTTAGTTTTAAGTGTCATAGCTAGAATGCTTAACATTTTCTAACTTAAACTGGTCATCAACTCAGTGGCTTTGATTTTGTGTCCATGGCAGTGAATTGATCTGCAAAGCTTAACACTGCATAGTTATTTACAAAGGAAGGACACATAGACTGAAATCCAATAGTAAGTCTCAACTAGAGGAGGCCCATAGAATCAATGGGACTTCACCAAATCCCTACTGATCCAATTGGCCTACTTTAGGTAAAACTTCCCACAGGGAAACATTATAATGCATTTCTGAAATTCTCTTGTCAGTATTTATTTATAATATCAGTAAGATGAAGTCAATTCCCTTTTGCAGTAGTTTGTATGGAACATGGATTGTGAAATAAAGTTATTAATATGTAACAAATTAATAAGCAAGACCTTCAGATGTTTTGGATCACAACTCCCACAGTCCTTTGTCATTGGCAATCGAGGCTTGGAATTCTGGGAGTTGTGGTCCAAAACATCTGGAGTGCCGAAGGTTCGCCATCACTGATCACGGTTACTATTTTTTGGTATTACCTTCTGTTGTGTGATTGTTCCCCCCCCCCAAATGTCTTCATTTCATCAAGGATGCATAAGGGGGTTGGAGAACCTATACAGTGGACCCTTGTATAACAAACAGTTTGTATAACATAAAATCTGTACAACGTAAACATTCCGGAGATAGGGGGAAATTTGCTTAACATAATTGCCTATGGGGCGAATCCATACAACATAAAAATGGGATTACTCCATTTTCAATGCATTCCTATGGGAAATTTGTATAAAGGAAAATTTGCTTAACATACTTTCATTTGGAACGAATTAATTCATTTATACAAGGTACCACTGTATGTTAATTAACCTATCAGCGCTGTAGGGTCAGCAACACTACTTTGTAAATGGCTAGATGTAATTATTTTTTAGATGCTTCTAAGGTCTGGTTCAATTCCTATTGCCAGTCTTGCATGGATTCCTCTGTGTACTTGTGTAGGATGGGTGGGAAACACACTGCGTCTGGTGAAGACAGACACAAGCCTCCATTGCCATTTTTGCTACACATGAACTTATGTGGGAGAAAAGTTGGTAGTCTGCCAACTGCCAACTGGTAGACTGAAAACAACTCAAAAAGTGGGAGTTCCTTGCATCGCAATGCTGGGTGGGAGGTGTGCCTTTTTATGACTTTCAGGAAGGGCAGCCAAAAAGGATCAGGAAATTTTTCCGCGAGGCCTTTTAAGATGCTGCACAGGTGACTCGGCCGCCTTGTCCCCGCGTGGCCCCCGGGGCTGGAGGCGGAGAATGTTGGGGCCGAGGGTTTTGATCGCCCTTGCAAGGCCGGAGCGAAGGCGCGTTACCTGGTGCCTGGGGCGGCCCACGATGGACGGGAAGACGGCTCGAGGGGCGTCGTCTCCCGCGAAGCCTGCCTTGACCAGGCCCGAACCATTGTCGCACACGAGGGCGGTGGTCTCCTCGTCGTCGCACATCGTGGGGCGGAAGCAGGGAGCTGAAAGACAACACAACAAGAGCGCCGCCAAGAGTCGTCAAGAAGGGCGGGCGGGCGGGCAGGCAGCGTCGCCTACCAGGCAGAGCCGTGACTTAGCCTGCGCCCAAGATCCCCCTCCACTTCTAAGACGGAGGGGGCTCAGGTTTCCGGCTGGAGCATGGGCTGCAGCAAGGCAGGCTTCTCCCACCCCACCCCACCCCACCCACGCGTCCTCCTTGGCTGCCTTCCCTGAATTTCATCCGCTCCGTCCACTTTGCGGCGCGTGCCTGGCGCTCCCGACACGCCGGCATCCCGCACCTCTCGGTCGGGTGCGATCTGCAGGGCGAAGAGATCTCGGCTGCCGCGGTTGAGAACCACTTGCCCTGGATGGAGCGAGGAGTGGGGGAATTCTCCTGTTTTCTTGCTACACTTTGTGGCACGCGTCCCTTCCCTGGACTTAACGCGTAGCGCGCGTTTGCCTTCTCAAGAGCTTCACGGTTACTATTTTTTGGGATTTTCTTCTTAGTCTCTCTCTCTCTCTCTCTCTCTCTCTCTCTCTCTCTCTCTCTCTCTCTCTCTCTCTCTCTCTCTCACACACACACACACACACACACACACACACACACACACACACACACACACACACACACACGCACACCAACAAACAAAGAAACAGCTGGAGGATGGAAAGGACAGGGTACGACATTAAAAGCAAAAAACTAAACGGCTTAAGCGGCTCCATTCTGTCTAGCAATAAAAAGTCAAGGCGAGACCACCGGTTTTCATGCCGAATCATTATCAAACAAACAAAAACCGAGTGAAGGGAAGGATTCCTATATAGCTCGAGTCCTTAAAAATGATAAAAGGCACACTCTCTTCTAACTAAAATGTTAGCTCCATCTCTGCGCGGCGCGCTCCTAGCGCCCATGCGTGAAGGGAACTACCGTCCTAACTGCCTATAGAACTTCGTTGATGCCCGCTAAGTATTAAGCCGATCGAGTCCTTCCCATAGCATAGAAGCTCCAGTTGAATGAAGTGAGGTTATCCTATGCCAAGGCAGGACTCGCTGGAAAAGACCATGAACAATGCTAGGAGGAGCGGGAAGCAGTAGGAGAGGAGGCAGTCCTATCCTGAAAGGGACTGACTCTGTCAAGATTCGTGTGAGCCCTGATTTTTTTTTCCGACTTGAACAATAGGAGCTTTGGGAGACACCATTAATGTGCCCGCAGCGTGTGCCTGAGTCGGAAGCAACGGGACGGCGTCGAGTAACCCAAGAGGTTTCCTCCCCTCGCTTTGTTCGAGATAAAAAAAATATATCCCGGGCTTCTGCTCAAAAAAACTGGCTGGGTTATGGGGCTCCGAAGGCGCGATCTCATCGCTCCTGTGCCCGAGCCTTGGTCACCCTCCCTCTTTCACGGGCACACAGGCAAGCGCGCAGCGGGATGCCAAGAGCCCCCTAAGCGCTCATCAGGTGCAATGGGACGCTGAGCGGGAAGGCCACCCAGGGCGCTGCTAGGGCAATGCCAGGCGTAGCTCCCCTCCTTAACCCCCGGCGGGATGAGCGCGCCCGGGTTGTGCTGCCGCCTACTCACCAGCTCAGCACTTCACCGCGGCGGGAATCCGGCGAGCGCAAGGTGGGTCCCGACTCGGAGGGAGCGCCAGCCTTTTATACCCGACGGAGTGGCCGGGTCACTTTCGGGCTCCCGAGGGACATGCCAAGCACCTTGCCCTTATTTGGTCGCCTTCGCGCCATTGAGGAGCCGTGAGGCCATTAATGGAGTCGGGAAGGCAAAAAGTCGCCGCCGGCCGAAACACTCGGGGCCCCACAGCCCTTGTAAGGAAAGCAACGGGGGTTTGCATTCGGACAGCTAAACGGGATGGCCAAATAGGGGAACCCGTTTTAAAATGGGGGTGGGCGGGTGGGGGGGAAAGATCATGCCAACCCACTTCTGGAGGCGAGTTAAAAAGAATCCTATAGATCGATGAATGGACGTGCCTTCCTGCCTCTGTCCGTGTATGTGTGTGTGCGAGCCCGCTTTCCATTTCCAAAGAATCTCAAAACTGTAGAAAGATCAATGAATTAAGCTCTAGCTGCCACGGTGTCTGGCATGTGTCACTTCGGGGTGGGAATTCAGCAACTGTACAAAGAGGAGCTAACATTTCAAAAGGACAGCCATGGATTCATTGAACAAATGACAAAAGGATCTGCCTAACTCACACATTGCACCGGGGAGTCTACTATGAAATTCCATTGTTGATTTGTTGATTCCTTCAGTTCATCCCTTGCTGCTTTTGCCTATCACATCTCCTTCAAGGGAGCTAAGAAAAAAATAATCAAAGGAAGGAAGGAAGGAAGGAGTTAAACTGAAAAATGCAACAACAAAATGTAAAACTTCAGCTCAGGTTCAAATGAAGCTTAACAAGCATCATTTTTAAAAAGTTCATGATTAACCATTAATGAAAGCCTCTTTCAGCAATAGCAGCTTAGATGGCTTTAGAGGTTTAAGAAATCACATACAGTGTCCTTGCTCCTCCCTCATGCTAACCATATAAAATTTACAGTACACCTTTACACTGCAAATCTTTAGTGTTCAACTCTTAATGCGTCTTGTGGAAGGTGATGTCACCCAAATGGGTCAGGCTTCCTTTTGCATATGTGCTTATTTATTTATATTTGTTGATCTGCTTTATTTGTAGACCACTTTTCTCCTGATAAATGGACTCAGAGCGATTCATGGTGAGAATGGATAAAATTTCTGTAATGTTACATCCTTTGCATTTAGCCCATTAACAAATGTTCTGATTTTGCAAAATCAAATATTTTTTGTCTTTTCCCAGCATAGGTGAAGTTTTGACGGTATTAAAATATTTCCTAAGCAGTTAGCATTAATTACCTGTGGAGAGAACCCTGATTCTCAATCAGATTGTGAATAGCTAAAAAAAGAAGAGGATGTTACCTGTAGCAAGCAAGCTACATCAAATGGATCCCACTACAGTACCTCAGGTGAAGCACCATATACCTCTGTCCTGATTCAGATGACTCTCGGGGTGGCTGAAATGCACAGGTGATGATACTTTTCTTCTTAGATTCATGCTTCATTTCTATTACATATCTGGGCAACAGCATAAAACGATGGGTGACATACCTGAGATGATGGGAATGACCCACCGAATGGATGTTGTGACATCATGCTGTGGCTATTAGAGTTAGTCCTATGAGAGCTGCCTAAGGACAGGACTCGTGTTTGTCACGTGCGGTGGATGAGTACATGTTGCAAAAAGATGAATGGCTTACATCAGTTGGAAAAGGGGTGTTTTGCAAGAGCCAAGTGTCATGTTAAAATGTCTTGTGAGAAGGAGCCCTTTGAGTGAAGCAGTAAATAACTAAATAAACCCTCTTCAGGTTTTCTCTGTTTCATCATGGGGAAGTGACAAATAGAACTGTCGTGATGGCCTCAAGATGGAAAATGTAACTTCTTGGGCGACAGTGTCCAGTGTTCCACAGACAGCATGTCACTTGCCACCCTGAGGATGTGATTCTGGCAGTGCGAAAAAGCACTTGTCTGCCCATCTCTTCTTCTGTTGCACATTTCTTTCCCCTGCCCTTGAGGCCAAGTCCTGAAGTCTGAAAGGGAATAAGTTTAGTTTAGTTTAGTTGAAATTTATATACAGTAAGACCCCGTATCCACTGATTCATTATCCACTGATTCAGTTATCCACGGTTGACAGAGGAAAATAAATAAATAATTCAGCAGCCACAAAGCAAGCTATTGTCACAAACAGCAACTATAAAGCAAGCTATTGTCACAAACAGCAGCTGTAAAGCAAGCTACTGTCACAAACATCAGCCATAAAGCAAACTTCTGTTTCAAAACAGCAGTCATAAAGCAAACGACTGTCAGGAAACAGCAGTTTGGAGGTGGGTGGGCAGGCGTTCTCTCTTATCCACCATTTTCATTATCCACGGGAAGGCCTGAAACCAATTCCCAGCGGATACCGGGGTCCTACTGTACTGCCTGCTTTCACAGAGGCAACTTGAGGTGGTGCACAGGTTCAAGGAGATAAAAACACAACCACCATAACAAAGGATAATTGGCAAGATCAGAAATGTAAATATATGTTTAAAACATGAACATAAACATAAACATTGGCACCCAGCTAAACAATACAAGAGAATGACAACATCACAGGTCACTAAATGACTCCCTGAAGAGCCAGGTCTTCAAAGCTCTCTTGAAGGCAGGCAGGGACTGCATCAGGTGAATCTCTCTGGGGATGGAATTCCTCGATGACGGGCCAGCCACAGAAAAGGCCCAGTTCCACGTGACTGCTTTGCGGGCCTCTCTAGGAGTGGCTGCCTGAAGCACAAGAGCCTGAGAAGCTCTGGTGGGTCGGGCCACAGCTGATCTGAGGGAGATACGCTCTGCCAGATAATCATATTATAGGTGTAGGTGTTCTTTCTGAGACCTTCATCATGTGTGAAGGATGGGGATTGGGGCAATGATGCATATAGGGTTGAAATTAGGGCCAGTAGCATGCTCCCACTATCTCCCTGCTCCTTCAACTGCTCATTATACACATGGAAAAGGACTGAGGCATTGGGGTGGTGGTGGTTCTAAACTGTTTTGACTATGAGCCCATTGGGAACAAAACTGCTAGCATTTAAAAAACTGTTGTAATGCTCTGAGCACATTAGAGAGTGTGTCATATATACCCAATAAATATGTATATTGCTAGAATTCAGGAATTTACATTCCTGCTTACAAAATGTAAATGGCGTTTTACATGATGGGGGTTCATTTGCCTTTAATTGTACAGGAGGATTTCTTCAATGTGGCTATAATAAAAAAAAACCCTCACCATTTTGTGTTATTTGAATTAAACAATTCCCCCTGTGTATCTGCAATCCAAGCCCATATTCAGTAACAGCAGGTGAGCAGGTTGATCACTGAGGCTGTCACCAAATTGAACTTAACAAAGAGAGAAAGCAACATATGTTTCTGAGGCATTGCACACTGAAGTCTCTTTAAACTTTGATGAACAAGCGGGGATGAGGGGGTGGGAAGGGAATTCTTTCCTTCTGCAATTTGGAAAGCAGGCAGGGTGGGGAAAGAGTTGGCTGGATTACATTAACACATGTCTCATTAAGCCCCCCCCCCCAGTTTTATGCTCATTCAGCTACCTCACAGGGAAGAATAAACAGACGATATGAAAAACAAACACAAAATAAAAAACATTAATGAAATGTGGCCGTTGCTTTCCCGCTCAATTGTCGAAGCAAATATGTCCACAGTTCTTGGGATGGAATCTCCAAGATCCATCTCAACAATTTAAGGATTTTTGTGCTTCTTAAGTTAAAAATAGAAAGTCAAGAGAGGCAGTTGCCGAGTGGGTTTGCCTTGGTATGCAATGGCCCAGATTGTTGTCAGTGTGTATCCTGGAGGAACTTCATTATATGGCAGAGAGCAGAGCCCTTTGGGAAGTCAGCCTGTAAATTATCCAGACGTGTGCATGTCTCCGCCAGACATTAGGAAAGCAAGCCTCCGAAAACAGGAGGGAGAGTTTGATAACAGCTTCTAATTAAAGGCATATTATGCCACAACACACTTGCAGCCTGCTCTTTCTTATCGGCATTTCAGACACAAATCCTATGTATACCTGCAACAGAATAGAACTTAGAAAGGGGTAAAATGGTGCCAGATTCCTACATCCTTCAAGAAACCCAGGTGTGAAAATAGAAGTATAATCAAAGTGGGAACTTTTCTGTCAACAAATGCAGACTTTCCTCTGGGTGTAATTCCCAATCAGCACTGCAATTAGACAGACAGTTCTGGCCTAACTCATATCCCTGGTGTTGTCCTTTGATGGAGAATGGCAGTCAAAGGGGGAGGCCTTTGCTAAAGATAAGAGTGTCAGGATCCCCAGTCACATGGAGAGGCTCCACAGGTAGAAGCCGCAGCTGCCTCCCTCCCTCCCTCCCTCCCTCCTCAGACGGTTGCTCTCATGTGAAGTGATAGGAAGTGGAGGTAGAGTTCTATATATCTCCTCAGGTGTTGACATTATTTGTTCTTCTAGATGTCAAAATGAAGTTAAGTACATTCTCAATTTAGAAATCGGATAGCGTAATCTCATATCAGAGTTGCCTCTGTTGCTAGATGGTGCGGTATTTAAATCTAATAGACCAGTGTTGGCGAACCTATGGCACGGGTGCCAAAGGTGGCACTCGAAGCCCTTTCTGTGGGCACCTGATATCGCCCATTCACAGCCACCTGTATTCAGGTTAAATTGCTGTATTGGCACTTTGCAAAAAAAATTAGTGGGTTTTGAATTGCAGTTTGGGCACTCGGTCTCTAAAAGGTTCACCATCACTGTAATAGACACACAGGCAGGCAGGCAGGCAGGACGATAGATAGATAGATAGATAGATAGATAGATAGATAGATAGATAGATAGATAGATAGATAGATAGATAGATAGATAGATAGAATCTCTACATGGCTGGTGAGGTTCCATTGAGCTCTTCCTGCGTAATGTAACTTGCCCAAGCTCTCTCAGTCATTCAAAGGCTATCTGAGGAAAACGCAGAGCAGAATTCCTATGATTTAATACCAACGTAGTTTTCCAGTTTAATTTAATTTACACATTAAATTTGATCTGGGAAAGTTTAATTTCCTTCAGTGGAAGAGCACTAGAAAGCAAACCCAGCAATTCATTACATCTAAATTGTAACTGAAAATTGCATTGAAAAGCCTCAGATGAATAGGACGTGGTGTGTTCAATGTAAAATGAGAACAGTATCTGGCCTTATGTATTAGAAGTTATTCTCATGGACAAAATCCTATGGCTTTCTCTTTGTGGGGAATAGGAAAACAAGTTTCCCCAAAGGTTATACAATAGGTTGCAGCAAGATGGCAGCGGAGGAATCAGTGGCTTTGAGCCTTTTTATTTGGAAATCAACTTCGTACAAAAGACAGAAAGGATTAATTTGTCAATTAAGATTTATTAAAGACAAAAATGATCTGAAACAACCCACCTACCCACCCCTTTCCCCAAAAAGTTGGTAGTCATGCAAGTCTAAAAACTACAGTTAAAGTGCAGCTTCAGTTCTTTTTATGAGTTTCAAAGTGACAGATATTTGCAGAGACAGCTATTTTATTTATGGAGCCATAGGGCCTCAGGTTCTACTAGAAGCAAATCTTCTGTTCCATGGCAGGCATAGAAAAGCTGATGACATACATATCCAGACCAACTGCTTTGACATGCCTGTATTAAAGAATACAAGGAGGCATTAAGGGTTTGTCTCTGAGGGGCACTTACGGGCATTTGTACTTGAATACAGATGAAGCAGAGTTACCCAGTGTGATGTAAGGGATGGAGTGACATACCAGAACTCAGATGGCTGGGACTGAATCCCCCGCTCAGCCTTGGAAATTCACTACACAGGATAGCAGTAGTAAAACCACTCCTTAAATTGTTCTCCTACCTTGAAAACCCTATTCAGTTTGGTATATATCAGGTATGACCTGATGACACACAACACCTAGCACAGATTGGGCACACATACACACACACACCATATACACACACACAAACACACAAGACTCATATAAAAGGATTAGGTCTTCTCCACAGTACAGTACTCTACCTTCAAATGCTTGCAATTTACTTTACAAAAGAACACAAAGGCCAAAACTAGCTGTGGCACTAAATGCACCATTAGCCGTATGGCCAGATGGGTGGGGTATAAATTTAATAAATGAAATGAACTAATAAGTGAAACCTCAACAATTTAAAAAAATTTAACCTTCCCGCTCCAAAATAGCAGCTATGGGAGGTCATAATTAGGGATCCATTTCATGGGGATTGGAGGTTTAACTTTGTCCTCGCCCCAAATCTACGCAGCCCTGGGAGCATAAAGCAGTGCCAGCTAATACTTGGCAGTGGTAGCAAGGACTCTGGGAGGGCCACACAGGTTCTCCATTCAGTCAATCGAATTTGTAGCTGAGGATTCCAAACTCTGTGGAGGTCTCTCCATCAATAATGAGATGGATGAGGGCCAGCAAACAGAAGCTCGGTCTGAAATCGTGCATATCTATTGTCTGTTTTCCTGTCTTTGGTTGCCATCCCTGCTTTCAGTGTTATTTGTTTGGGCTTTTCAGTGTGATATAAGAATTATAGCAAGATTCGGAAAAACTTTTTTTCTTCTTTTTGTACGCACAGTAATTAAAAGGGATTGTAGAGTATTTTAGGAATAGCTGTTCTTTTGTACATCCTTGGTATGAAAAGGGGCAATATATTTCTTGTAATAATTACCTATAGACTGGAACATGGGGAACCTTTTCTCACAAACGCCACCACCCCATGGAAAAAGAAACATATGTCATCCTCCAGATCAATGGTTCTCAACCTGTTTCTGAACTGCATCTCCCAGAATTTTTCCTCACTATCTGAGCCGGCCAGGATTTATGGGAGTTGCGGTCCAGGAACATCTGGGGACCCACAGGCTGAGAACCACTGCTCCAGATATTAGCAGAACTTTTATTCACAAATTTATTTCAGTCATGTTTTATGTTTGAGAACTGTGATAACTTTGTGCAGGTGTTTTTTACAGAATCAGTAAGAAGGCTTGTTTTCCCTCCCAGGTTACTAAGGCCCCAGTCTCACTACAATTTTGCTGCTCTTTTTGCTGCGAAAGTCTGTGCAGCAAAAGATTGTGCCTTCACTCCGAAGAGCAGTATTTTGGTATCCGGCTGACCACGCCCCCGGAAGCGCACTTTAACCGCAGCATTTTGTACCACCGCTAGGGGTTGTGTTAAAATACTTCTGTTATTGAGGCACACTTTTTAACGCCTCAAACAAGCTGTGACCCCAGAAAATTCACTCCAGTTAGATTCGTACCCTTTTTTCTGCCACTTCCTGTAGTTCTGCTTTGGTCATCGTTTATGCTACTGAATTGGTGGCATACCTGCATGCCGGCACAATTTTTACTGGCTTTCCGCCTGCAATTACAATCAATTTTTAAGAAGAAAAACTGCTACCTGGCTGCAATGCAGGTATTCGCCACAAGGGAAAAAACAGGAAAAGATGCACAGTAAGCAAGTCGGGACGGACGCAGAGAAGTGAAATAGTCCCCTGTGGTGGGGGCACTAACTGCGCATCAAATGTCACGTGACCATGAAAAATTAGTACGCATCAAATTAAGATGCACAGATAATGGTAGTGAGACCAGGGCCCAGGAGACAACATGGTTAATTGCATCAACAGTGAGCAAATAAATCATCCCTCTGTTGCCTTTCTTGGACTAAAGTAGGGCTTATTTAAAGTGTCCTACACAGGAGGCTAAAATGTTAAGCCACAAAAAGCATAACGAAATTAAATACTTTCATATTAAAAATCAATGTATTTTTAATGCAAATGGTGAAAAGATACAGATGGTGATTAGCAATACATACATGTAAAGGAAGGAGACGTGTGAAGGAATGGAATGCTAAATGTTGTGTGAGGTCTTCTCTTCAAATCATAGGTTTGCCTGTTCTGGCGTTCCGCGCGCATTCTCTTCCCACGTGCACTGCCTGCAGCATAGAATCACTGATATCTTCCAGTCCTACTAGAGAAATCATGGGCGACACAAATCCATAGAGGGCTGCCATAGCCATACTGAAGGGCCAAGCAAAAGCAACTAAGATAGTCAACCAGATGAAACTCCACAGAAGGCAGACACAGCTCACTGCACTTTGTATTTGTGGGCTGATATAATAAAGAAACAAAAAGAGTTCAATCAGAGGCATTGAAAGCATGTTACATAGCATGCCACCCTGACCCCGCCAAACGATCGGTTTTTGACAATATAATCTGCATTTCAGATATAAATGATACAAGGCTAGACTATTTTCATAGACCCCCAATAAGTATCGATGGATGCTAACATCTGACTTCCATTGATTCGAGTTGTCTGATACTTTATCTTCCAAGAAGCTATTCTAGGCATTAGGTTGCACTGATTTTATTTATAGTATAAATAAATGTTAGACCATTATGGATTAAAGGCCAAAAATGAAAGGTCAGTTAAACACCTCCTGAAACCACTTATATATTGAAACAAGTACATTTTAATGCAGAAGGTGAAAGGGAGAGAGATTACAAAGCAGGGTGCATGTAACGGCATGTAAAGTCAGGAGACTTGAGATGGAATGGGATGCTAACTGCGGTGAGATCTTTTCTTCAACCAATGGGTCGGCCCGTTCTGACGTTCCGAGCACATTCTCTTCCCACATGTACTGCTTGCAGCATAGAATCACTGATATCATCAAGGCCTATGAGAGTAATCAGGGGCGCCACAAATCCATAAATGGCGGACATGGCCACACTGAAAGGCCAAGCAAAAGCAACCAAGACAGCCAGCCAGATGACACTCCAAAGAAGACAGCAGCAGTCCACTGAAGTTGCTGGCTGTGGGCTGACATAATAAAGAAACAAAAAGATTTCAAGTTGAGAACATTTTTTTTAAAAAAAATGATGTAGCAAACAAGTAAAAACATAAGCTGAAGCAAAGAATATGGAACTACAGTCCTGTATATGTATTGTATAACTAGATTTTTCCCCCCTGATGTGGAGATGAATAGAAAGCTGGGATCTGTTAATGCAGTACTCGATAATATAGGAGCACCGTTTTGACATATTGTTGGACTTTTACCTTCACAGATTACTTGTTCTTAACAGCCTGCTTGCCATTTTTCATATTCATTGCACTTTTGAGTCACTCCTTCTTTTTAGGGGCTTTTGACTTGGTCCACCTATTGCCCATTTTCGCAACCATTTGATTATGCAGCTTCCAGTAATCCAAAAATGGCAACTGGGCCAGGATCACTCCATATAGCTTGGCCCTCAAACTTCAGTCCATTATGTCATCAGTTAGAGCTGCTCGTAGGGGAAAAATCAACTCATGAAAGAGTTACATTTCATGTGCTGTTGGTCACGTGCCTGATTAACACACATATGGGGATGAAACATTTTGGGGCAGCCTTGTTCAATCCAAATATAAGATAATATTTGTAATGCTTGGAGTATTTGGTCATGTTACTGACCCATACAGGCGGCCTTGTCTAGCATCCTGCTCAAAGAACAAAGCTGTGGGATCTTAGTTAATATATTTATGTTAAGATAAATAAGGGTGCAGTCCAAATCTATTCACTTCTGTGAAGCATAACTTTCATCCAAGCTCCTAAACTCTAGACCAGTGGTGGTGAACCTTTGGCACTCCAGATGTTTTGGACCACAACTCCCAGAATTCCAAACTTTTATTGCCAATGGCAAAGGACTGTGGGATATATTTATGTTAAGATAAATAAGGTCTTGTGATCCAAGACATCTGGAGTGCTGAAGGTTCGCCACCACTATTCTAGACCTTTTTGTATTCCATTTCGGACAAATGTGTTCATATAAGGAAGCAATCTCATTCTCAGAGGTTTTTTAATTGTTTACGATAGAGAACAGGCTGTGATATACTGAATATGAATATGAATTTGCTTCATAGGGAATAAAAATCCAAAATACATGGAGCCTATTCATTGTGCTGGCTGGATAGCTCAGTGAGCTAAGTACTGTACTTGGTTGCGGACACAGACGTTGGGAGTTGAGAGTTTGATTTTCCCATTGGGCCTGCAGGGAACTGTCTATGGCCTCGAGCAAACTGCATAGTACCAAGGCACTCATAAGAACATAAGAAGAGCCGTGCTGGATCAGGCCAAAGGCCCATCTAGTCCAGCTTCCTGTATCTCACAGTGGCCCCACCAGATGCCTATGGGAGCGCACAAGACTAGATATCTGTCTCCTGATACCACTCCCCTGCATCTGGTCCTTGACGTACCCTGGTTTTAAGCCTGGAGAGTACACATCTGCACGATGGTTTATAACTTGTGATGGACTTTTCCTCCAGGAATCTGTCCAATCCCGTTTTGAAGGCATCCAGGCCAGATGCCATCACCACACCCTGTGGCGGGGAGTTTCACAGACTAACAACACACGGGGTAAAAAAATATTTTCTCCCAGAAGAAGAGAATGGGAAACCATAACTTGAAAAGGGTTGCCATAAATCAGAACTGACTTGATGGCACATGATTATTATATAGGATATTCATTGTAAAATGAATGAAACAGCAAGATGCAGAATGGCCAGATATAGATTCATAAAATAGTGAATCATAGAATAGTGAAATTGGAAGGGGGCTGCAAGACCATCATGTCCAACCATCTTAGTTTATCCTAGCAGTAGCCAGGGAACAAAGAGAAGGAAAACCAAATAACAAAAAATACATATCTTTTTGTATTTGTGTAGCATTTTTCGTGTCGGAACCAAGCCCTGTTCCCATATTAGCAAAATGCAATGCCCGTGCATTGTAAGTGGAATGGGGTCACATGGAGCTTACTCTTTGTATCTAGCATGGCTATTCCAACCTTCACATTTTGGACAATTATCTGGCGAGAAGCATCTAGTGTTCAGTGCTCCTCCACAGAATGACTCCCTATTGCATCAAGGCATAGTTTCACTCTTCTTCCGGTGAGGTTTATTATCCCAAGAATGAGTGAGTGAAGCTCATCCTTGTGGAAGTCCCTTATAATGGAATCCCTGGGACTTCTGTCTGGCGATCCCAACATCCCCTGGTGACACCAGCTGTGTATCCTGCCATTTTCATCCCATATTACTTTCTGCCTTTCTAGGTCACAGTCTTCAACAGGAAGGAGTAAAGAAGACACCAGAGTCCTTCACCAACCTACCAAAGTTTCATGCTGACTTGTGATACATTTGAGACCGTGTCACATGGGTAGCAGGAAAGAATAACGAATAGGGTTGATGAATTTTGGCAAGCTTCTAATCATATCCCTGATAAAAGCACTACACTTCTTTCTCCAATATATCAGAATGGTATATTGCTGCCTCTGTCTGTCTTTATAAAATGCTACTAACCATCACATACTACTTTTTCTTGGAGCAGCTGTAGTATTTCTTCCATCCATGATAATCTGAACCCATGCTCTGTGGTCCATAGTCTCGTTCAGGTGGTACAGATCGGACTGTTCTATTTCTGCTTTAGCAAACAGTGGATTGTACAAATGCACAGGGACCAGGACTATAAAACATGGCTTTATCCTATTTGCAATTCTGATTCGCATGAAAAGTAAGATTGCAAAGAGTTTCAAACCATGATGTGATCCCATTTTGTGGGTAAACTCTAGTTTCCTTGATGCGAGTAAAATATTTGATTTGCTACTAAACAGAAACAGAAATGCTTGGCCTTTGTTTATGCGTAGCAGAGGAGAGGTGTGCACAAGCCTGATGTTGTTCAATTCCAGAGTTCAACCAGGTTTAGTCTTTGTACAGAGGTAGTGGCAGGTGTATTGGCCAACCTATTTGTCTTTCCTTTAAAAGGGGTCAAAATCTCCTGACACCTCAATTGCATTCAATACCTTCGGTCTTCTCAGACTCAGAGAATGTGAGACACTTTACGCAAGAATGGCTTCTCAACTCTTCCCAGGCCCCCTTAAAGGGTGGAAGAGAGGAAATTTGAATTTTTCATACACTCAGGTAGTTGTTTCAAAGACCTCGGCTGAAATCATATGCACATACATCAAGGTGGATCATCCTCTGAGCACAATGCATCATCCTTCTGAATAAAAGTATTCAGGTCAGAGGCTGGAAAACATACTTTTTGAACTACAGTTCCCAGAGTCTCCTAAGAATTGTGGCTGAAGAGTTGTCAAATTAAATTGTGTGGTTTATTTATCATTTCTCCTTTTAGTTATATATAAGAATGGAGTCTGCAGCCTGGGCCCAAAAGTTAGATTCCCACTGTGTCCCTTGGAATCAGAGCTACATGTACAATGCAAGCTGTATGGCCCCAGAGCACCACCAGACGGAGAGACCAGTAAACCACTCATAAGTGAAAATCCTGAGGAAGACTGACATCAGTCAGAATCCATATGATGGTACATAGAGATGGGGATGAAGTTTTAAAAATGGTGATTTGATGAATTTCCAGTGACAAATCAATGAATCAATGGCTTGATTTGTCTCCACTTTAAAATTCTATAAAAGCCACCCTGGCATCTAGAGATCCCAAATTTTCAGGGATGCTTCCTCTACCTCTCCCCTACAACCCCTGTAAGTGTGGTTAATATTGGTGTTCAGAAGTCTGAGCTATGGGCCTCCAAAGAGCCCCCCCTCCGGAAAGTGTCGCCACAGGCACCTAGAGAGAAGACTTTCAGAGGGGCTTTTCCCAATTCACCTCTACAATCCTTCCAAATCTTGTAAAGACTGGGATTCAGACATCTATGTTATACATCCACAAAGTGGGGCACCCTAGGAAACTGTTCTGTAGAACCTGTGTTGGGGAAACCCAGTCTTCCCCAAACTTAGAGGGATTGTAGTGGAAAGTCAGAGGAAGCTTCTCTGCAAGTTTACAGTCTCTAGCTACCTGGGGAGAACTTTTCTGGGGGGCCGTGTTTGGAGGTGCATAACTCAGACATCAAAAATCCAGTCTCCATCAAGCTTGGAGAGCTTGGTGTCTCTAGATGCCTTGGGGGCATTTGATAGCCCAATGAATTAATGAATTAAAATTATTTAAAATTCATCAATTAATATTCATGACAAATATACCAAAGGCATAATGTGATTCATTCAAAATGTGATTCGTTTTTTAATTTATCCCCATCTCTAATAACATTGTAAAACTTCAGACATGAGGCCTGTATAATAATAAGGTTTCAACCCCAAAACAGAAATTGGCCAAAATTCTGTTACTTAGTGTAGTAAATTCTACTAAAGTAGGTTCATAGAACCAACTGAGATTTAACCAGCAAACTCCTCTGTAACTTCCATTGGTTCAAATAGACATTCTGTAAATGAAATGTACTCTGCTAAAATAGGTCATACCATAATTTGAGAAGTCCTGCTTGCATCGATGACAGTTATAGAAAAGTTGACTTACCAAATTGCCATTGATTCAGTGGCTTACTCTCATTTTACCACACTAAGTGACATGATTTTAGCCATTATTTACTTCTGAAAATGAGAGAAACTTGTGCTGTGACTTTTACAGACTCATGTCATTTAAGAATTCCCTGTTCCAGTCATGAACTATTTCTGTCTATTACATAGAACTTTGAATGAGTAGTAGAAATTAAATCCCACTCAGTTCAGTTTGGCTTACTTCTGGTATAGATATAGTGTACTATAGATCTAAACAGTCTTGTTTCCTTGTTTATGTTTTCTGTTAATTAAACCACATTGTTGAGAACACAGCTAATTTTTAAAAGCTGTATAAACATGCTTAAACATTTAAAAAATTACTACGTTTATGTCAAAAAGACTGCATTTTTCTCACATAAGCCAGTTAACATATGAAATGCCTAAAATGCTAAGGTAAGAATTTAAACTTTGATAAAAGATACAGTGTTGAAGTATCCAGCTAAATCGAGGTCTTAACATGTTCAACACCAAATTCAACAAATACTATTTGTTCCTGATAAATGGACAATGGGTTTCTTCACAGTTTCTGCAGGTTTGAGGCTGCAGTCTTATTGCATATTTATTAAACAACAACCTTCATATCACTGATGAATCTGAAAGGGGGATAATTTTGCTCACACGGAGATCCTTCACATGTGCAATTCCATTGTTCTATGGTTTTTTGTCCTTGATATGAGCATGAATGTCTCTTCTTCAAGCCCATTGATGAATGCATGTGGTGTTTTCCTCTAAGTATGTTGTCAGATCAAGATTCTCTAGAGCCTGAATTTGTTTTTTGTCTTCTGTAGAGCAAACCCACTGAAAACTATAAAAATTGTTATTCTTTTCTAGCCTGGTTTATCAACAAGCCTGCATCTAAACCAAGTTGTTCTGTGTTTTAACTGCTTCAGACTATTGCATCACTCCTTCACGTCACATAATCTTACTGGAGTAGTAACATATATTTTGTGTATGAAATTGTATACATAGTATAGGGGATTGTATGCAAAGAAAAAAACTATACCTTTTAGAAGCCTGGTCTTTCCCTTCTGCCTCCTTACTAAGGAGACCCTCAGTAGCGGGTGATTCTTTGCCTTCTCCCCCATCAAAGTCCTCATACCCTCCTCCTTCATCATAAGCAGACATTTCTTATAGAAGCGGTTCCTCTCAAATATACTGTTAGTCATTGCAAAATAAAAAGGGAAATTTATATTAAAATACAAAAAAAGACTTTAAAAGTATAGCTAATTCATTACAAACAGCTGAACTCTTCAAATCCAAGTGGAATAAAGGCGATGTCTATCTATTAAATTCAATTTAATCATGTACCATCAAGTCAAATCTGTCTTGTGGTGACACTTCTCAGGATTTTCTAAGCATGGACTACTCAGAAGTGATTTACCATTCACTTCTTCTAAGGGCTCACTGGGACCATGCAGGTTGCTAAAAGTCGTAGAGACTGGCAAGAAGCACAGTGGAGAATCAAGCTTCCAACCTCTGATTCCACAATCAGAATTGACTTGATGGCACATCATCATCATCATCATCATCATCATCATCATCATCATCATCATCATCATCATTATTATTATTATTATTATTATTATTATTATTATTATTATTATTATTATTATTATTATTACTTTCTGGCTAAATACAGTAACTCATATTGGGTCTTCAGACTACAGTGTGAGTTAGCTGGTCAATCTGTGTTTTGCAATGAAAGGTATGCGCAAACAACTATGAATGAAAATGCATGGTTCACATTGACAATGAATGCTCGGCACAGGCAATTTACAGTATTTAAAACATTTGAGGACTGCTGGTCTCAAAGACAGTTTGGAAACTTTGATTAGTGTTTGCTATGGGCATAAGGGCAATAAACATTCAGCTAAATGAATTATAACACTAGCAATCAAAAGATATGCAACCATTCCATCTTTCCTTACTTAATGTGTGGGGGTGGCTTGTGGGTTCAGGGTAAGTGGTGTGGGGAAGCTGGAACAAACCCTTTGAAACATGGGGGGGGAGAGATACAAACAGAGACAAGGATGTTTAGACTAAAAACCCTACTAAAATCTATGAAGGAAGCAGGGCAGTTTCCTAGTAAAAGCCTTGCCTGAAAGCACAGTGGGGCCACTTCTTTGGAGCATGTTTCCAGAATGGTTTTGAAGTAGGAAAGCTGACAACCTAAGAAAGCCCACTGTGGGCCAATCGGGCATGGTGGTTATAATTTCAATATGGAACCTGGGAGATCCAGGTTCTAATGTGTACCTATTTATGGGATTTATTGGGTGATCTTGAGACCTCTGCATGGTCCTGCCCAATGTAAGAACAAGAAACAGGAAATCCTCTGGGAAATGTGATCTTACAAGAAATGGCAGGAGGAGCTGAAATATATATAAAGCTTGGCTGACACCACTGGGATCCAGTCAGCCTGGATTAAAAAAAAAAGAAAGCCCTCACATCTTCTTGGAGGCCAGAAAGTCTCACCTACTCTAGTCCTCATAATTTCATGCCAGACTGTGGATAGTGTTGCTAGGCCAGCAACTTTCCCATGCATGAAAATCCTGACACAAGATGGACAGATGATTTGATGTCCTGGGGGTGAAGCAAACATGTAATCATAATGTCACACAATGCTGGTGCATGTCATTTCCTGCTTGGTTACAATTATTACGATGCGTCCAGTTTCATGAGTCCTCTCCTTGTTCCCATGTTATTGGTGCACTGGAAACATGCAACTGTAACACATAGATTTTGTAATGAGCTAGTAATCCCTGGCATTAGCTGGAAATAAGTGTGAATAGATGCTCAAGCTTCAGTGCCACATTTCTCCTCCTCCAAGGCCATCAACCTGAGATATGTTTTCCTGCTTCTAGAGCCAGAGATACCAGCAGTTCTCTGTGATTCACTCTATGCCCTTAAACTTGATAATCTTATCTGAGGTATTATCCAGGGATGCAGACATAAATATATGCCCATACATAAATCTATGCACACAGTTCTGCCCTAACTATTGCAGCAGTACCGCAATGGAACCAATAATCTTGAGAGGAGGTGAGTGCTCCAAGACTGGAGGCATTCAAGTGAACTTTAGACAACCACCTAGCAGGTCGCCTTTGATATATCTTCCTGCATTGAGCACAGGGTTGGACTTGATGTCCTTATATGCCCCTTCCAACTTCATTATTTTATTATTCTATTTCTATAATGAAAAGCACAGGAGCCATAAAGGAACCGTCCAGTATATTGTAGTGGCTATAAATGCAAGCAATGTATAGTCCAGGTTTTAGGAGCTTTATAGGGCAGAAACCACAGATTTCAACAGAACGACCAAGACACTAGATGTGGCATGGACATTGGACAAGCGGGCTATGTCTCTGGGGAAACAAATAGTGATGGACGGGACTTACCTTGTAGATACAGATTCCTAGAATTCTTTTTTAAAATGACTGATTTTGTTTTCGGTTGTTCACTGCAATCTGAAGACATCAGAAGGTTTTTGAAGAAAAAGATTACACAAAAAATCCATGTGCTTCCTCACAGAAACACATAATGCTTGCAGGTTATTCAGCGCATCCTCGTTTCCAGGTAACCAGTATGATGTCATACCTAGGGAAATCTAAAAGACCATATAGCATATCACGCCACTCCCACTGTTTCCTATGGCAGCTGCTCACTTCCAGAAAAGGCATGGGTATGATGGGGTCTTTCAGACAGAGCAATTGTTCTCTGTAGTAATGCACCGTACTTCATTCACTTTTGTTGTTATTAGTAATTTTTCCCTACCATCAATGGGCTGTACAAGATACACTGGTGTGGTGACAATATCTATGGCTTTGTCTCCTTTTTTGTCTCCACTGTTTGTTCTGGGGTGCTTCCCAGTGGAAGTTCATTTCCACAGTCAGAACCTCTGGTGGGAAACTTTTGATTAGTTACCAATTAGCTTCAAATACACAAACACAAATAGTTCTTGAAGAGCTGTTCCAGTAGGGAAGTAGGTTACTACACAATAGTTAAACCTGAAGATTTCCTGAAGATTTTGCTTTGTTTGAAAAGTGGCTCTTAAAAATAATGTTTGCATATTAATTTCTACCTGGTGCCTAGGACAAAGGGCAGATTACTTTGGAAGTAACTTAGAAAACCCCTATGCTCCACACAGACCAAAGTGACCTCCTATACCAGAAATATGAAATTGATAAATTCACAGAGAATAATGTAATCTGCCAAGCCCCATCACTGTTGGTCTTAAAAAAAACAACACCTGAAGATCTGGTTGTTTAGAATTGCTTTTGCTGGCTACTAACGACTACTATCCTCCCCACTTGCTCTTAACTTACTCTCGATCTTTGACTTTACGAGTGATGGCATTCATTTAATTACTGATTTAATTATGTTTTAGTATGTGCTATTAAATTGTATTATTTTCACTTTGCTATATTTGTATTGTATATTGTATTGAACATTTTATTGGGTGATATATAAATCGAATAACTAACTAACTAACTAAATAAATAAATAATCATGTCCACAAGAGTTATGACAGATGCTTATCTATTGGTTTTATGCTCTCTGTCTCTTTCTGCCAGATGTTTGGAAAGGCTTGGAGTACAGAATTTTTCCTTAAATCTTCAATCCCACTCTGGATTCCTTCTAATCTTTTAACCAAACTTTGGCTTCTCTACATACTACAATTAGACAAAAACTGGTTCCCAGGGTGAGGAGCTGACCCTCTTCCCCTTCTAATTTGAGCAATGGTTTGCTGAAGATGGCTACTTGACAGACTCTAAGAATTAAGGCACACTGGAAGTCAGAGAAGGCAAACTGAATTCCATTTTCTAACTTAGGTCTAGAAAGTGTTTCTTTTTCCTCAAAGAAGGGGGATAAATGAACATGCACCACTGACTACAAACAGAATTGGACGTAATTTGCTTGTTCCACATTACAAACATTTCAGTAAACGGATCTATGCAGAAATTACTATACTGGATACATTTATTGGCTGTGTCATAACCTCTCCTCTCTTAAACTTGTAAAATATACTGTATACCACTACCACTTGTCCCTGCACTAATTTTATGTCCTTTCAAACACTGCAAATATGACCTTTATCATCACCTCAAATGAACTGAGATTTAAGACATGCAATATATCTTTAGTTTTGTAATAGCTAAATATCAATTAACTTTCTTGTGTCCATCTTTCAGTTGTCTTATTGTGGATATAGGTTGAAAAAAGCCAGCTATACTGATAATGCTTACTCTGTTAAACACTTCACTTTTTAGACAACTCTGAATCTCCTTTTCACTTGCAAATGAGTAGTAGAAATTTTCATAAGAATCTCCTTTGATAGTTGTAGTACTTAGGCTCTCAGTTTGATAATTCTGTTTCCTCTCCTTTGACACTCATAAGCAACCAACAGGCATCCATTGTTGCTCACTGAAGTTTCCTGCTTTGAAATTCTAAATGAGAATGTTGAAATTCTAAAGTGCTTGTGTGTGTGTGTTGCATTGTTACAGTCATGACCAACTCTTCATGACCCCATGTCCATGGATTTTTCTTGGCAGGAATACTGGAGTGGTTTGCCAGTTCCTACTCCAGGCGCCTACAGGACCTCGTATTCCCTGGTGGTCTCCCATCCAAGTACTAACCAGGGCCGACCCTGCTTAGCTTCCGATATCAGGTAAGATTGGATGTGCTTAGGGCTTAAAGGTGAAAAAACGCCAAGGACATTGGCAAGATGGCATTGATTTGGAAAGTTGAAAGGAAAACCAATATGAAACAAGATAAGATCTTATTTTGCTTACACATTGCGGGAAATCCCCAAAAGATCAGCATGGAACTCAGTAACTATGTTGGTGCAAACGCCATGTCTAGAAGAGCTCCTGTATGAAACTCCTTGTAACCCTCTTCTCAATTAGCTGATTTGTAGTGGCATATATCCAATTGTTGTAAGTTAATTAGTTGTATTTCAGTGGCCCAAATCATCTTACCTAGTTACACTGGTATAGCACAAACAGTGTAACTTTTGAAGGTGGAAGGTCGAGGCAACTTTGATTCTTGGGGATGGAAGAGTTACAAAACTGGTTCCTTCACCAGCCTCCCTCTTTCCCGAGTCCTGTCTTTGGGGCCCCAAGTCCCTTCACTAGCCTCCTCATAAAGTCAGACTTTTCACAGTCTTCAGTTGTCTTCACTTGGGAAGGCTGGAATAGAAACTGTGAAGCTGCCAACAGACCTCATGCAAGTCAGTGACTTCTGGCCTCTTTCAGGGATGGCTTATAACTCTTCCTGGACCAGTTTAAGATTGACCCCTCCTGCAGGTGCCACAGGTGGTTGCACGGGCACTTATACTTGTTTCTCCAAGCACCTCTTCTGCATGAGGGTTAGACAAGAGTCGTGGTGGAGCATGCTGACCATGCTGTGGCCATCTGGGCTGGTATCTTGGCCAGCATGGGCCCTGGCATCCCCTTGGATATATGCAACTTCACCAGGACCAACATCCTTCCTGAGGTCATATTTTTAAAGTTTCTCAGCTAGAAGGTCAGGTACTGGTTCAGCCACATCAGCCCAATATTCTCTCCTGAACCTCCTGTTCCAGCTTCTCCAGACTTTAGCTCTCCCTCCCCCCTCTCTCTAAGTTTATAGTACCCACCCGCTTACACTGCCAACCCTATCCTTTCCCAGACTGTTTCCAGTGACTGCCTGAGGTCCGGTGGTCTCTCTGTCCAGCAGGCCTGCCAGGGGACAATGGGCAAACTCAAGACAGCCCACCTGAGGGACTGGCCATGGCAACCCTTTCACAGGTTATTTCTTAACTTGGGACAAATTGCCCCCAAAAGGCATGTGCTTTGTGTAGCTATGTGAGAGGATTTTGGTTAGTGCCTGTCTTTGGGATACCCAGTGTGGAACTTTTCTGGCATGCTTGCATTCTCTTTAATGCTTGCACTATCTTTGGAATGTTTGCATTATGCCTTTCTTCTGCAACTTCCTTTTCTCCCTTCTAGGTGATACGATAATGAAAGTAGAAAAGCTGTTCATGGACAAAATTATTGCCACAAGCACCTAAAGTAACGAAGACTTCTGAGAACAGCTGCATTGATCCGAGAATGTGTGACCAGCATCAGTGCAAGAAACTTGAAGGCACTGTCTGAAAAGCTGCAGCAGCATGAAGTTATGGCTCAGGAAAAGGAGAGAAGAGACAGCAAGAACAAAAACACACTAATCAATGGCAATAAAAATATTTCGTATTTTAGGATTACAATTATCTAATTCATGTTTAAACCACGTCTGTGGCATTAATGGATTTTCTCCGTGGAGGTTTCAGAGTAACAGCAAAATCTTTCTAATAAGATGTGGCCAGATCAGTTTTTTCACTACCAGTTTGAAAACAAAGTCTTAAGAGTGTAAGTAAGTTTTGAATAGTTCTATGGAGAGGAAAAAAGAAAATATTAAGGCTGAAATCTTGTTTGACACAGATGGATTATAAAGTCCCTCCAGTGCATAATGCAGGATCTCCCTCTGGTACGAGCTTTACACAAGCAGAGATTTCTGTTTAAAACAGCCAATTTATGCTTGTAGCCAGTCCTCAACACCTCCTTCGGCAGGCAGTATAAAGTCAAACTACTCAACATTTGATCAAATAGACCCCAGGCTTAACACTACAATGTCTTACACATAAGCACTGTTAAACCTGAACTTCTGGTTAGTTATGCTTTATATATGCTTGTGCTGGAGGTATGTCAGCTGGCTGCAATGGCTAGTTTTGATAAATGCTGCTTTACTGCAATTCTCCAGGTACTTCAACTGAAGTTACAATCTACCCATCTTTATGCCTTCCTGGATATGGAAAATTGTCATGAAAGAAGCTGTTAAAACCTCAACGTTAATGTGTGGGTATGTAACAACTGGAGAAGACAGAACAAGGAATCCAAAGACAGAAGAACCGTATTTCCCCATTCCAAGCCATTTTCAAGTCAGGAATGTTGTAGAACCATTGCACTTACTTCAGTATTACAACTGGTTTGCGTAGGGATGTGTGGGAAGAAAGCCCTCCTTATGCCTTATTCACACCATGGGAATTACATCTAAGATAAATGAGATGTTCCAGACCAACTGAAAACTCTACGCTGTGACAATGGATTATCTTAAAACCATAATTGTCCCATTTTCCAGGATGCATGATGCTGGGAAGAAGCCCCATCATTACTACTTCTATTTGGCCAATTGTTTTTTCATTATATGATAAAAGGCAAGAATAGGTAGCAGCTCTCGTGTACAAAAAGGTAATATAAACAGATAAGTAGCAAATGCACAATGCAAATATGGTAGACTATGGCAACTAACCTTCTCTTTGAAATGTTCTTCTCAAGAATGCATTGCCCATGAAGTATATTTAATAAAAAAAACATGATGAGCATTTTAGTTTTTACAGTTTTCTCTTTATTGCCTAGTAGTCTAGTGGCGCAGTGGTTAAATTCCTGTACTGCAGCCATGACTGTGCTCATGACCTGGGGTTCAATTCCAGGTAGCTGGCTCAAGGTTAACTCAGCCTTCTATCCTTCTGAAGTCAGTAAAATGAGTACCTAGCTCACTGGGGGGGATGTGTAGTCGGTGTAATTACTTGTAAATTCCCCAGAGAATGCTTTAAGTGCTGTAGGGGCAGTATATAAGCACTACACTTTGCTTTTGCTTTTTAAAAATATTATTATTGCAGAAGTACATTTGAGAGACTTTTGTCTTAGTCCCTTTCCTGTTTCTCTCTCAGATATTGCAGCCTTTGCAGATAAATTTTTAGGGAAAGAAAATATTTGTGAAAACCTATACACACCTGACCACCACTTTAGGCTAAAGCAGCCAGAATTGATTATTTAGATTCTGAAATAGTGGCTGAAGGCCACAGCTAAAGGCCTACAGCTCACTCTTAGTGCTAAAATCTTGCATGAGCCCTATTTGAAATGCAAGTAAGTGGTAATGAATCAGAATACTGTCTACCTTTTAATACATGGACAGATTGTGTTGGGGAGAAGGGAGTGTTTATGACTTGACATAACACATCTCTGCAAAACTTGACAGTACCTCCAGTTAGCAGATACTGGTGTGAAAGGTACAACATATAATAACATACGCATCTTCACTCAATCTCTTACACATAAAGAGTGGTTACTGAAAGTAGTGTATTGCAGGCCTGCACAACAAGTAGACCGCGGGCTCCCAGTAGCCTGCGAAGGGTCCAAAAGTAGCCTACCGGCCACCAATAAAAAGTGAGGGGATAAGTTCTCCACCCCTCCCTCCCCCACCCCAAGGACCACCCCTGCCCCAGCAAAGTTCTACGTCTGCCAGCCCACTGTCCCAGCTGAGCTGGGCAGTTCAAGGGCGGTGGCATGGTCCCCTGCTCCCCCCACCGGGCCAGATGATCAAGCGGGTGCAAGGGAAGTGTGTGCATGGTCAACCTTCCCATAGGAATGCATTGAAAATCAATTAATCCATTCCAGAGGGAACAGATATCAATGCATTCCTATGGGAAACCATTGCTCTACTTAATTTTTTTTTTACTTACGAGCATGTGCTTGGAATGGATAAAATTCATAACTTGAAGTTTTAGTGTAGTAGTCCTCAAGCACTTTGGGCCAGAAAAAGTAGACCTCGGCCTGTTCAAAGTTGGACAGCCCTGGTGTATAGGATAAGAGAAGGATCATTTTCATCTTAGAACTGCAGAGCTGGAAAGGACCATATAAATCACTTGAGTATGATTTTTTTCTTGTTGTTCGTTTATTCAATTATTGTTGTTGTTTCTTTGTTTATTTGGTTTGTTATTATTGTTATAGTTATTGCTGTAAACTGCCTGGAATATGTCCAGAAGATGGGTGGTATATAAGTATTGAATGAATGAATGAATGAATGAATGAATGAATGAATGAATGAATGAATAAATAAATAAATAAATAAATAAATAAATAAATAAAATGTTACACTGGAGCAGGAAATGTTGGTCCCTAATGGTCCAGACCACCGACTTAAAGAGCAGTACGAACAAATAGAGTGTTGAAGTAGTTTTATTATCTATTTATTCTAAGTGATACTTATTACAATTAACATATCAATAAAGTGGCATAAAAATAATGTATCGTAAAATGTACATAGAAAAGTTAAGAATAACAAACAGTGACTGCATTACTATAAATTAATTGCAGGCACGAAGCATTAACTTCAATGAGCAAGTAATTTCTGAATTGGAAGTTGATATACTAGACAAAGCAAAATCATACTTGCAAGGTTTGGTCACAGCAAATCTATTTGTGTCCAAGTTCGAGAATGCTTAAGTCCCGAAAATCTGGCATTGTATTTTAACACAGATCTGTCAGAAATCTGGGGTTTTTAATTTAGATCTCTCCAGTTTGAGCATAGCAACTTATGAAAAAAATGACACAGGAAGGAGAGATGCCAGTGTATCTACCTTTACTTATTTATACAATGACAAACCTAAAACATATCTTCTAAACCCTGAATTACTTTTTGATAGAAACAGGAACATTTTCAGTTGCAAAAATATCACTGGAGACAGAAGAATGTTTGCTGGCTGGCCTTTACACTAACAGAGAGGCTTTCCATTGTGCACGTTCTTCGCGCATACCCTTCCCACGTTTACTCCTTTCAACAGAATATCGCTGACATCATCTAGGCCTATCAAAGTTGTCAGAGGGGAGAAGAATCCATACAGTCCTCCTAAGAAAATGCTTATAGGCCATCCAAGAAAGAAGAGTATGATCAGCCAAATTAGTCCCCACATCATACAAGCAGCATCCATCTTGCACCTGGTAAAATAATTGGATGAGTTAATTTAAAAGGCTCTAATATAGACTCTTTACTGAAATTTTGTATATATCAATTGTGTTGTACATTATATTTTTCCTAATAGTTGAGCATTCTACTGAAATGCACAGATCTACAGAGGAATATTTCACAAATAAAGTTGAAGGTCAAAATCTGTGCCTGGAACATGTAAATATATACAGTAACCCCCCGCCGATCGTGGTGGTTAGGGACCCACCCCACCCGCGATCCACGAAAATCCACGCTATGCGGAAGCGGGTGGGGGGCTGGGGTGGGTGGGGGGCGATTGCGCGCCTCTCCCAAAAGCCTCAGAGTCGCCCGGGGGGCCGTGGAGGCTGACCCGATCGCTCAGCGAAGCTCTCCCAGGCACCTGCAAGACCTTTCGGAGGTGCCTGGGTGGATGGGTGGCACGGAGTGACCCAATCGCTCTGCGCAGCCCGCCCCGGCGCCTGCGAGGCCTTTCGGAGGCGCGGGGAGGGCGACAGAGAGCGACACGTTCTCTCCACGCAGCCCCCGTGCCTTCAAGGAGTGGGGGGCACGCAGAGCGACCAGATCGCCCCCCCCCCACGCGGTGCAGGTACTGCGATCCTGCGACGTAGCGGAACCGCCGTACCTGAACCGCGAAATGGCAGGGGGGTCACTGTACTGTACTAACCTGTAATACAAAGATAAAACAAAAATTGGCACACTGTAACGCGTACAAAATGAAAACTAATTGTATAAAAACATGTGTCTTATTTGATCAGGTTCAAATCATAAAGACATACACCATCCAGTGGACAATCATGCCTTAACCATATTTCAGACTTCTGGTTGCTTTAAAAGCGCAGCATAAATTGCGTTCCAGATGATTATTATTTTTCTTAGTTTTGCTTTCAGAACACAAGGTGATGTTTGGAGATGCCTAAGTCAGTGCCCAGACTAAATGTTAGGCTGTACATTTTTTAAAAAAATCAACTAGGTATCATCAAGCCCTCTCTCCCTAGGAAAAAAGGATTTAGTCTCATGTGGTAGAGGCTTTTGTGATAATTCCTTAAGAATTTCAAAAGCATGTTGGTATGGCAAGATGTGTGTATGGACCACATATGAATAACTGTAGTTCTCTATGTTGTGTTTGTATATTTTTGGCATTTTACTTCATTATTGTGATAATTTAGTTGTTTAGGTACCTGGCTGCGAAGCCAGAGGTTCAGAGTTTGATTTCCCACCGTGTTTCCTAGAAACAGCCAGCTTACATAGACATAATCAAATATTTCCAATTTTCATGGATGTCCCCTAAAGAAGCTAATGGTGAACCACTTGGGAGTACTCACTACCTTGAAAACCCGGGGAACGGGCGCTATAATTTGGAATAGACTTAATGGCACAACTTTAATGTTGCTGCTGCTGTGATAAATATGCATACATATTTTGGGGGCACTGTTGTGAATATACCTAATAGAACTCATAACAATTACTTCATAATAATATTAATACTAATACTACTAATAGTACATAATTATAAAATAAATCTGAAAATAAAAATAGAACTCTACCTTGTCCTAGGATTCACTGCAGTCACCCTTTTCTAGAAGCAGGAAACAAGCTTGTATCAACTCAGCTGTTGCACCTAACAGCAGAATAAAGAAAGTGTTATTTCTCCCAATGACCATAGTTATCTTGCATGACTTTGGGGCATAATACTCAGTCTTACGGAATCTTCTGACTAAGAATTCAAATAGAATAGAGCATACTTTTACTAAAAAGCAACAAAACAGATTGAGTAATACAATTTGGGGTATTCCGGAAAGGATTGCACTGGTGCCAGAAGGATTGCTCCTCCTGGCACCAGTACTTCTACTGCATAACAAAACAAACAATGCTTTTGCACAGCTGGAGATGGTGTGCCAACGACTGCTGCGGCCATTTACAGCCCTACATAATTTGGGAACATCCTGCTTCTTCCAATATTTATCTTCATACATACTTTACTCAAGTTTACTCAACGGGAGAGAACTTGTTTTGTTACTGTCATCTCATTTGTAGAAGGGACACATTCCCAACCTAGAATGCTGCAACCATGGTTGCCACCTTATTTGTAGCAAACAGACCTTGCCTTTCTGTAGCTTGACTCCATAGCTTGACTCCAGTGTGGCATGTCTCTCAGAACCTCTTTATCATTGTGAACTGTGTGGATGCCCTCTATCACAGCCACATTTTACAGGACCTACCTGTATCCTGGCCTTGTATGATGCCGAATGCCTGATGCCTCCAAATCCTACCAGAGTCCTATCAGGAAGAGACAGGTATGTTTTGAATCCTGGCTGCCTGTCAAAAGGACCACCTGTGTCCTGCTCAACTGCTGCCATACCAATTACCTGACAGTCCAATATATGTAAATTTGGCACTGCCCTGCAGCTCAAGATTGTTCACGATGGCAGTTGGTAATGGGGTGCCAGTTTTGCCACAAACCCATGAAAAGCAGTGTTCTTCAACAGATGGTGAGATGGCTTGTCAGCATCTCACCTAGTAATCCTGGCAATGGTATGTTGGCAGCTCTTTTCCTCTACCTCTCCAAGCAATTCCAGGGTAGCCTACAACTTATTCTTGAGTTGTGGCATTGACATTTGCTACTTCCTGCGTAGTATTTGTCCACCTCACTTCCTGCTTCCATGGGCTGGCGACTCAGCCTCTGAATTCTGTAACGTTTATCCTTCACGGTAAGGAAGCCCTTTGCACCATAGTACTCACTTCATTTGCCAGTATCAATGCCCTTCAGGTGATTCAGCATGTTACCATGGAAGAGGTCACCCAAGTCCTGATCAGACTTGAGCACCTTCTTGAAGGGCCTACACTCAGCCATGCAAGCATCTAAAATGCTCCAGATGACTGATTTCTTGGGAACCCCAACTTTATACTATGTGTTCCTAACATGTCATTGCTACTAGTTCCAGTAACTGGTGAGGCAAATGCAGCTGGAGGACCAGTGGTCATGTAAGGGATGCATGTTTCTGAAATAGTGCCCACCCAAGTGCCCTCATTCTCCCCCCTCCCCCACGTATAAAATAATGCAGGGCATGAGTAAAGTGGATAGAAGGACACTTTTCGCCCTCTCACAAAATACTAGAACTAGGGGACATACACTCAAATTGAGGGCTGGGGGAGTAAGAACAGACAAAAGAAAATATTTTTTCACCCAGTGCTTTGTTAGTCTGTGGAACTCCCTGCCACAGGACATGGTGATGGCATCTGGACTGGATACCTTTAAAAGGGGATTCGACAGATTCTTGGAGGAAAAGTCCATCACAGGTTACAAACCGTGGTGGAGATGTGTAATCACCAAGCTTAAAACCGGGGTACTTCAATGACCAGATGCAGGGGAGTGCTATCAGGAGACAGATATCTAGTCTCGTGTACCCCCAGACGCCTCTGGTGGGGCCACTGTGAGATACAGGAAGCTAGACTAGATGGGCCTTTGGCCTGATCCAGCTTGGCTCTTCTTATGTTCTTATGTTCTCAGATGTGTATGCAATTTTCAGAATGCCCACCAACAAAAGTGATAGGCTATGTCTGTTGCTCCTCATAAACGTCTTTCTCAAGAACAGATTTATGACTCAAGAAGCAGTACTGATTATGCTTAAGCTATCAGTGTCAATCTGAGTGTTGATGCCACATGAACTCTTTGGGAGAAAAGTGTTGCAGAATTTTGAATTTCTGGTACATTCCTTGAGCTGCACAGCAGAAGTTCTGGGATTCACTGAGCAGAATTAGCTTCATGTTCTGGAATTAGTCCACCCTTTCTCATCAACTGGCACTTATAGTCTCAATAACTCCCTCTGAGACATTAGTAACAGAAAGAAATAAAAATGTTTCATTTTCTTAGAGGTCTGAAGAAATCTACAGCAATACTAAGCAAACATAATGGCTCAAAGGAACAGGCCTCAACAGACTCACAGACAGCTTCCAACAGACATCAGAGAGGTGACAAAGGCGGAGCATAGAGACAAGGTTCTCTGAATTCAGAGGCAAGCAGGATGTTTTTGATAGTATTGGATACACTGACAGTCACATCAGCCCAGAAAGTCCTTCTCTCCACTAAAAGCAGCATGTGATGTTTTAATAACATCAACAAAAAGTTTTTTATTCACCATATTTCACAAAGATGTCACTTGGGAAACCCATGATGACACCAATCAGGAGACACTGAGTACTCTGCCTCTACTGTCAGTCATGTTTGAGTGTCTTTAAGCTTCAATTCCCCCTCCCCGGAAAACTCGCTCCAGAACGCCTGAGAAACAGGTTTCACTTCCTCTTGAATGCAGAAAACTAGCCTTTTGCTTTCTAATCTAGGGGAGAAAATGGGGTTCCAAATATTGAGAATTTTATTATAGAGATTTAGAACTATCAAATTTGGATTTGGGTATGCAGTACTCAGAAGTATCCAAATACTGCATAGCATTATTTAATGAATTCCAAATATTTCAAAACCTGAATGTGCATCCTTAGCATGAAGACAAAATACAGTGGAACCTTGACTTACATACTGCTTGACTTGCAGCATATTTGACTTGCAGCAAGAAGGGGCCTGTTTGACTTGAGTCGCAGGCTTTGACTTACATCTCGGAGCCCCGGCGCAAGGCACCTGAATTGGGCGGCAGCCACAATCCAGCATCGCGGCTGTCGCCTCCAAACTGCTCCTGCCTTCTTCCTCTCCTCCGGCAGCGGTGGCTTCGGCGAGGCCAGCTCAGAGCACCTGGAGCTCTCCTCGGCCTCAGCGAAGCCGGCGCTGCTGCCGGAGGAGAAGAAGGGCCGGGAGCTCAGGGCTGGCCTTGCTGGTTAGATAGTCGGCTCAGTCTTGTAAAAAATCTGGCTGCAGAAGTCTGGTCCACAATGGAAGCATTTTAGTTGGGGAGCTGTAAAGTTGTGCAACTCTAATGGTGAGCATAGAGTTGTTCAGAACTTGAAACGTCAGGTTAAAAATCAGTAAAACTTAAATGTTAGACATTGTTGCTATGAACATTAAAAAGTGGAGGCATATAACTTGTGGACTATAATTCCACTGCCTCCTCCTCTCTTTGAAGAGACATTTCATTTACATCCCCAGAAGGAATCTCCTATTCCAGTCAAATTTGTGTTAAATTGCTGTTTTCAGGGATCTTTTTCATCATCTGGAACGGATTAATCTGCTTTCCCATTACTTTCTATGGGAAACGTTCGTTTGACTTAAGTCATGTTTGACTTAAGTCTAGACCACTGGAACGGATTAATGACGTAAGTCAAGGTTCCACTGTAGGTCCATGGAAAAGAGGCAGTTAGGGGTGGGCTGGCTGAAGTTAAGCTGAGTGTGCTTGCACCATTGGAGGAGCTTCTACTGCCATGGAATATGCATTAAGGGCGCAACTACACACCAAGAAATGTGAATTCACTTACTGTTAAGTTGCAGCAGAGAATTCAGGTTCCTCTAGGTTTATTTGAATTAACTGGCTATAAGGGGAGGAGAAGAAAATGACAAAATAGTCTTGTCTGCTGCTTGTTAACATAATTCTTTTGTAGCCCTGCGGAGGTGCAGCTAGAAAAAAACTATTTAATAGGTTGTAAACAAGAGCAGAAGCTGCCTAGATGCCCTAAGCACATCCGATCTCGCCTGATTTCGGAAGCTAAGCAGGGTTGGCCCTGGTTAGTACTTGGATGGGAGACCACCAGGGAATAACAGGTGCTGTAGGTGCCTGGAGTAGGAACTGGCAAACCACTCCAGTATTCCTGCCAAGAAAACTCCATGGACATGGGGTCATGAAGAGTCAGTCACGACTGTAATGACACAACACACACACAAACAAGAGCAGAGTAACAATTTCCTCATCTTACTTCTTTCTCTGTCTCTATTTTTTTCTGTCTAGATGCCATAACATAACTTGCCAGCATCAAACTGTTTATTAAAAATGGGAGAGAGAAAAAGAAATGGCATATTCTGTCAGAATTTGAAGGATCAGTGTTCTTTATCAATTTGAATTATCATACCATACGCGTCTGGAGGTGGGGGACATTGTTCCCCTCCCTGTGTCATGGACAGACCATCACCTGCTCTCATTCTCCCTGGCGATCCCGGCCCCTCCCCGCGGGGACCTTCGGCCTTCAGTTCTGGCCCGCCCCCGCAGGCTTATGGACCCTCAGCGGTTCAGTGAGCTTTTCGGGGGCCTTCCTGGTGGTATGACTGGCGCTCCGGCTGAGGCAATGGCCAATCATTGGCATGAAACAGCTGCCAACACCATCGACCGGATCGCCCCCAAGCGCCTTCTCCGTTGCCGAGCCCGGCCCTCCCCTTGGTTCACAGGGGAGCTTAGGGCAATGAAGCAGGTTAGGAGAAGGCTAGAGCGCAGCTGGAGAAAAACCCGGACGGCGTTAAGTAAGGCTGCTGTTGACGCCCAGACTAGTCGCTATACCAACGCGATCAGGGAAGCTCGAACATCTTTTAACTCCCTGAGAATTGCTGAGGCCTCGAACCGCCAGGCGGAGCTCTTCCGGGTGGTTCGAGACCTCAACAATCCTAGTCTGGCAAGGCCTCCTCCTACTGAGTTCAGTAGTGAGCAGTTTGCAGCCTTTTTTCGAACCAAAATAGAGGCCATCCGTGCCGGCTTTGACCCCGGTTGCAGTGGCCCTGCCCCGCCATCCCCAGTCGCTGGTCCGCCTTCATCGCCTCGGTTGGATGCGCTTGGGCCTGTTTCCGCTGTCGAGGCCTCCAAGGCTATGGCGCATTGCCGGCCTGCCTCCACCCCTTTCGACCCTTGCCCTGCCTGGCTAATTAGAGCTGCCAGAGGGACCATGGCCGAATGGGCTTCAGCCATTGCCACCGCCTCCTTCAGTGAGGGGGGTCTTTCCCTCTCGTCTGAAGGAGACGGTGGTGAAGCCCATTCTGAAAAAACCTGGCCTGGCGGTGGATGACTTAACAAACTATCGTCCCATCGCCAATGTCCCGTTTATGGGCAAGGTGATCGAGAGGGTGGCGGCGGTCCGGCTGCAGTCATACCTGGAGGATTGGCAGTGCCTCGATCCTTGCCAGTCCGGGTTCAGGCCCCATCGGGGTACCGAAACAGCTTTGGTCGCCCTGCAAGATGACCTTCTCCGGGCGGCCGACAGGGGTTGCTCTACCCTGTTGGTCCTCCTGGATCTGTCAGCGGCCTTTGATACCGTCGACCACGGTATCCTACTGGACCGGCTCTCTGAGGTTGGAATCGGAGGCACTGCTCGCAGTTGGCTCCGTTCCTTCCTAGAGGGCCGGCCCCAGTATGTTCAGCATGGGGGGGAGTTATCGGCCCCTTGGATTCTCCCTTGTGGGGTTCCACAGGGGTCGTCTCTGTCCCCCATGCTGTTTAACATCTATGTAAGGCCGTTGGCGGGGGTCATCAGGAGTTTTGGAGTTTGCTGTCATCAGTACGCTGATGACACGCAGCTCTATCTCTCCTTTAACACCTCTGCTGTGGAAGCTGTGGAAGTTCTCGACGGGTGCCTGGAGGCCGTCCTGGCTTGGACCGGGGCGAACAGGCTTAAGCTCAACCCCGAGAAGACGGAGGTTATGTTCTTTGGGAGCTCGCCGTCTGGGTTCGGTGGTCCTTTTCCTCGTCTGGGGGGGATCCCCCTCCAGTTCGCGGAGAGGGCGTGAAATCTGGGTGTGCTCCTGGACCCGGCGCTTACCTTGGAGTCCCAGGTGGCGTCGGTGACCAGGTCCGCCTATTACCATCTCCGTCGGATCGCCCAGATCCGCCCGTACCTGGACGCGAACTCTCTGAGAACAGTGGTCCAAGCGCTGGTGATCTCGAGGCTGGACTACTGTAACGCTCTCTACATGGGGTTGCCCTTGAATCTTCTCCGGCGCCTGCAGCGGGTCCAGAATGCGGCAGCCAGGCTGGTGGGGGGGGGTGCGTCGCCACGAGCACATCACGCCAGTCCTGGCCCGCCTGCACTGGTTGCCCGTTGCGGCCCGGATTAGATTCAAGGTCCTGGTTTTAGTTTATAAAACCCTCCATGGCTTGGGACCGCACTACCTGGCAGAGCGTATCGCTCAGCGATCCACCTCGGCCCGGCCCGTTCGGCAGGCGCAAGCGCACTTGCTTCGGGTCGCCACCCCTCGAGAGGCCCGAAAAACGTGTACTCGAAATCGGGCTTTCTCGGTGGCGGCCCCTAGCCTTTGGAACTCCATCCCCTCTGAAGTGCGCTCTGCAGAGTCCCTGCTGGCCTTCCGGAAGGCTTTAAAAACTCATCTATTCCGGGAGGCCTTTGGCGATTGTTATTAATTTTTCCTTCTTCTTCTTTTTTTTTTTCCGCCATCGTATCGCGTACTACCAATAATGTTAGGTTTTATGATTCGTTGAGGTGCCTCTAGGTTTTTCTTTGTATGTATTGCTGTATTACTTGTTTTTTTAATGCATACTGTATTTTGTTTTGTGTCTGTAATACTTGTAGTCCATTGTTGTAAGCCGCTTAGAGTTCAGAATTGAAGATAAGCGGGATATAAATATAATAAATAAATAAATAAATAAATACCAGTTGAATGATACAAATGGATCTGATGGTTAAAACAAGCATAAATCCCAGAAGTGGAGTTAAAAACTACAGAGAGGGAGGGGGAGGCTCCAGGCTGATTTACTTTGGCTTCTGTGTCATGTGGTCAACTGGAAAAATGTGGATCAAGCTGTCCAATCCCATAGGATGTCCTGCATTTTGTTTCAGTGCTGCCACACCCTTAGTCATAGTCTTAAAATGGGGATTGGTGGTACAATGACAGAACAGACTCTGCTAGGCACTGTGGTTGCCTCTATGGCTTGTATCTGCAAAGAGCTGAAGGTTGTATCTATCACTCCACAAGCTGTGCTAGGTCAAACAGAGATGGAATTATTGAACTCCAGTACTTTACCGTCCTTACGTTTCCTTCATATGCACAAAGCAAATGCAAAAATAAAATAGCTTTTCAATCTGGTTTCCCTCTGTGAAGTAACTACTGGATTGAAGAAATATAAAAGGTGCAGCGTGCAAACACTGAAGTGTGCTACATTTAATAAAAAACCATGTAATGGCAGGGTGATCTCTTAAAATAAATTGAGTAATGTAAACATGTGTAATCTTAAAAACTTTTTACAGTGAGAAGAACACATCTGTTGCAAGGAGGCATAAATGTAAGGTACCCCCAGTGATCCATATATGAAACCTTTTTGATACTCACAATTCTGTGTGTAATGCACCCAAACCCTACTTTATTTCCTTCCTCTATAAGATTTTAGAGTAAGGACAGAATGCAATACAGTATAGGATAGATGATATGCTATGCAATAAACTGTCACCAGCATTACTAGACCATATGTTTCAGAAGCAAATTAAGATTAAATTGCTAAAAATTATAAAAACACCAAATGTTATTTCCACAACCTATATCAGTTCACATAATTTATTTTATGCTTGTGATAAAAATGTTGAATGTAGCTTTCTGTGCTGATACAGACACGGTTTCCAGATTTTCACTATAGAATCATGGGTGATATGAACCTGGTATTTTCTGATGTTGTCACTTCTGGACAACATATATCATGTTTAACTACTATACACTGCAGATGGATGCTCCAAAATTTGAACAGCACAATTAATTTAAGCACATCAATGATAAAATATCTTGTTTAGTTCTTCATTACAAACACATCAACAAGAAGCTTACCTTAAGCAGTATGTAACAGCTGAATAGCCTTTTGAAGATCTGGTTTATTTTTGTAGGCTTTATGCAAAAGACAAGCAAACAAGTAAGCTCCTTGAACACCCACAAGCTAGATACACCCTCCAACATTTTACAAGCAAGCCTTTGTTTTTCCTCATGCAAGTCAGCTGATAATCAACAAGTACCAGAAAGGCAGCCACATGTTCAGTAAAATGAGGTCATATACTGAAGCAACAGGAAAAAAGATGGGACTCATGAAATTATAATTGAATGCCTTTGCTTAAATGGCTCATTATTTGACTGCATAGTAACTTCAGTTGAAGGAGCACAAATGAAATCCACCCTTGAACACCTTTCTTAATCAAGTTAAAGCAGAAGGTACAAGAAGGGTCCAGCTAGACATTTTTAAAAAGGCATAATATTCAAGCATTGGGCCCATTTACATGGATGTTACAGAAGCAGATTTTTTTTCTTCATAGGCACTCTTCACAACTTTTCTTATCGGGATCTTTCGAATATAGAGCCTAAAATGCTATTATTAGCTTATTCCTTGCCTCAAAATGCCACGGTCTGAAAAATAAACAGCAAAATGTTCTAAAGAATTCTTAAGGCCCCACAATTCCTTGCTTATATTCATATCTCCTTATATTCTGTGGTAGGTTTTGCTTTATTGTTGGCAAACAACTCTCGTTTTCTTTTATTACTTTTATTGTGTGGTTTTCCCTCCCCATTCATTCATTCATCCATCCATTCATTCATTTGCTCCACCTTTCTCCTTAAAAGGGTCCAAGGCACATTTTAACAATTAAAAGAAAATATTTGAATGCTGAAAACAGGAAGCACACATATATTAAAAATGGAATTAAACAAGTACTATATTTAAACTGGGGGGGGATCAATACTAAAAACATTTAAAAACAACAGAGCATGACAATCCTTTACAAAAAAAAACCTTTCAGAACAGCAACTTATCATGACAGCACCCATTTTGCCTGTTCAACCCTTGCCTACTCTTCATTTTTCACCTCATGTAAAGCCATGGTGAAGTTGCTACACGTTTTCCACCCTACCTTTCAAAAAGCCTGTCCAAAATCTTGATCACTACCTTTAACCCCTGTTTTCTTTACAAAATAACTGAATATTGGCATATTCAAAAATATGAGGGAGAACTACAGAGATTCCAATCGAATATATTACAGTAGATGTTTACATGGAGGCCAAAATGCAAATGATTCCAGAGTACTATAGTCTTTTTAGGGCAAGTGACTCTTGATCCAGGACCTCAGAGACATTCATATTATGAAGGCCCAGCTTCAGACATACCTATTTTAAGCAGCAAGGGAAGCCACCATTAGTATCAGTCCAAGTCTTGGCTAATCTAGACAAGGGGTGGGAGAAGAAACAGTTTTAACAGGCTCATGGTGTGAATCCATGATACTGTAGGCAGGACTCGTGGACTCTAACCAGGCCCTAATTCAGTGTAAACCCAGAGGTAGATGGACTTACCCAGATGGTGCTGGAGGGCAACAGCCTCAGCACTAATGGGAGCGGGATGTAAATAGAAGGAAGGCAATAAATAGTTGGCCTCTTTCCCCTCAGCAAGACCAGCCCACAGGCCCTGCCTACCTCTCACTCTTCTTTGAAAGTTTTGCAGGCTTCTTACCAAATAGATTGATCCGAGAATGTGTGTCCAGCATCAGTGCAAGAAACTTGAAGGCACTATCTGAAAAGCTGCAGCAGCATGAAGTTATGGCTCAGGAAAAGGAGAGAAGAGACTGCAAGAACAAAAACACACTAATAAATGGCAATAAAAATATTTTGTATTTTAGGATTATGTTGAGTCCACAATAGGCTATTCCTACTATACGCTGCTGAATTTCCCAAGGTCCAATGAACGAAATTCAACACAGAGAGGTCCAGGAAAAATTACCGGTTTATTAGGCCTAATAAAGAATGGTAAGGCCAACTAACCCACAGCAAGGCAGTGCAGGATGGTCAGCCCAGAAAAAAGAGTGCACCCGGGTTTTATACTTCCCTCCCCCTCCCATGAGGTGCATGCAATCCCTGGACCGGGCCAGAGGTGGTCCTCAGGGGACATCCAATTGGGAAAGTCCAGAGGGTCTCCTGGGGGAGGTCGCAAGGCGTTCCCAAGTCCTGAAACAGGATTCCAGATTAACCTGTTTGCCAGGTGTGGCCAGGACTCCTCTGTTCTTTGATGGGCCATTCAAGGTGTGAGAATGGAACGGAAGAAGGTGAGCATTGTCCAAGGGTCTGGGTAATCTCTGGGTAATTAACAGGTCAATGGGGGAGCTGGAAAGTCAATAGGAAGAGTCCTAAGGCTGCCAGACAAAGTTCCTGGTAGATGTGGAAGTGAAACAATAGGGAGCCTCCAGGCTGAAGTTAATCCCATTGTCTATGAGGAAATTCCTCCCTCTCCTTGAATGATGTAGTCGCTTCTGGAAGATGCAGCCATGCCAAAGAGTCACCATTTTCCTCCTTCTCTCCCCATGGTTCTTGCCCAACATGGTGGTCCCAAGCATAGAGAATGGGGGGGGGGAGTACCCAGGAAAGCATGGTGGGGTGAGAGGTTAAGAGGAGAGCAGGGGGGTGCCCTTCTAGCTCAAGGTGGCGGGGAGGGGAAGACAAGAGAAAGAGAGGGGGGACGAAATCTAGTGGAGGGGGGGAAAGGAGAATCCAGGTGTGTATGAAGCTTTGTTAGTGGCTTAGGCTCTTCAGGGTCTATGGTGAATGATGTTGTTGTATTTCAATTAATCAAAGCCTCCTGGTTCAGCAACAGTGCCACTCAGGCTGGGAAAAGACTGCAGAGCAGTTTGCCTATTATTTCTATGGGAAGGTTCCAATTTGTTTGGGGTTTTCGTGTAGTGCTTGTGCATGGTGTTGTGTGCGGTTTTGGGGTGTTGGGAACCCCAAAAGCATCTCGTAAAATATTTCATTTTATTTTTTTCTTAGTGACACTACAATTACAATTATCTAATTCATGTTTAAACCACGTATGTGGCATTAATGGGTTTTCTCAGTGGAGGTTTCAGAGTAACAGCAAAATCTTTCTAATAAGATGTGGCCAGATCAGTTTTTTCGCTACCAGTTTGAAAACAAAGTCTTAAGAGTGTAAGTAAGTTTTGAATAGTTCTGTGGAGAGGAAAAAAGAAAATATTAAGGCTGAAATCTTGTTTGACACAGATGGATTATAAAGTCCCTCCAGTGCATAATGCAGGATCTCCCTCTGGTACGAGCTTTACAGAAGCAGAGATTTCTGTTTAAAACAGCCAACATGCTTGTAGCCAGTCCTCAACACCTCCTTCGGCAGGCAGTATAAAGTCAAACTACTCAACATTTGATCAAATAGACCCCAGGCTTAACACTACAACGTCTTACACATAAGCACTGTTAAACCTGAACTTACTTCTGGTTAGTTATGCTTTATATATGCTTGTGCTGGAGGTATGTCAGCTGGCTGCAATGGCTAGTTTTGATAAATGCTGCTTTACTGCAATTCTCCAGGTACTTCAACTGAAGTTACAATCTACCCATCTTTATGCCTTCCTGGATATGGAAAATTGTCATGAAAGAAGCTGTTAAAACCTCAACGTTAATGTGTGGGTATGTAACAACTGGAGAAGACAGAACAAGGAATCCAAAGACAGAAGAACCGTATTTCCCCATTCCAAGCCATTTTCAAGTCAGGAATGTTGTAGAACCATTGCCCTTACTTCAGTATTACAACTGGTTTGCGTAGGGATGTGTGGGAAGAAAGCCCTCCTTATGCCTTATTCACACCATTCAAATTACATCTCAAATAAGATGTTCCAGGCCAAATGTGAAAACTTTGTGCTGTGACAATGGATTCTCTTCAAACCATAATTGTCCCATTTTCCAGGATGCATGATGCTGACATAGGAAGAATTCCCACCATTACTACTTCTATTTGGCCAATTGTTTTTTTTTTTTCATTATATGATAAAAGGCAAGAATAGGTAGCAGCTCTCATGTACAAAAAGGTAATGTAAACAAACAGATAAGTAGTAAATGCACACATGCAAATATGACAGACCATGGCAATGGTGGCGATCCTTTGGCACTCCAGAAGTTTTGAACCACAACTCCCACAGTCCTTTGTCATTGGCAATCCAGGCTTGGAATTCTGGGAGTTGTGGTCCAAAACATCTGGAGGGCCAAAGGTTCGCCACCATTGGACTATGGCAACTAACCTTCTCTTTGAAATGTTCTTCTCATGAATGCATTGCCCATGAAGTATATTTAATCAAAAAAAACCCATGATGAGCATTTCAGTTTTTACAGTTTTCTCTTTATTGCCTAGTACAGTGGCTCTCAACCTGTGGGTCCCCAGATGTTCCTGGACTACAAATCCCAGAAGCCTCCACCACTCGCTGTGCTGGAAGGGATTTCTGGGCGTTGTAGTCCATGAACATCTGGGGACCCACAGGTTGGGAACCACTGGCCTAGTAGAGTCTAGTGGCACAGTGGTTAAATGCCTGCACTGCAGCCATGACTGTGCTCATGACCTGGAGTTCAATTTCAGGTAGCTGGCTTAAGGTTAACTCAGCCTTCCATCCTTCCAAGGTCAGTAAAATGAGTAGCTAGCTCACTGGGGGGGGGGATGTGTAGCCGGTGTAATTACTTGTAAATCCCCCAGAGAGTGCTTTAAGCTCTGTAGGGGCAGTATATAAGTACTACACTTTGCTTTTGCTTTTTAAAAATATTATTATTGCAGAAAGACATTTGAGAGACTTTTATGCTTGGCCACAAACAACTTCTAAACATAATCCTGGCAAAGACGAAGAGGAGCCAAATCGAATCATTCATAGTCGTAAGAACACATGACATGGGCAAGATGTACAGTTAGTATGGTAACTTTCTGGACCACTTCTAATTTGCTTTCCAGCAAAGGTATAGGGACTCAGATCACATTGGTCTTCCCTGTTGGACAGTCTACTTCTGAAGACAGGAAGAACGCTAGAGACTTTGCATGGTTCGTACAGTTAGTTTGGACACTATGGATCACACCCTTTTGCACCATCACATGGAAGATATAGTAATCCCAGCCTTGAGCTGTTTTGGTTTTTATTCATTTATTAGAAGACAACTATTAGAGATGCCTATTCTGCCTTGTAAGACATGCGAGGTAGCTTTCCACAGAGCTGTGTTTTGTCATTCATGTTTAACATTTACATGAAACACTTAGGAGTCGACGTCTATAGCTCTAGGCTGAGACTCATTACAATATACAGCTCTGGATTTTGTTAAGATTCAAACTACACAAGGGTGATATTTGTATACGTTTTATATTTAAAAGCAAAATGCAGTTTCAGAGGGACATCCTGGAGCAGAACACTGGGATACACATCTATATCTCTTACATAGGGTGACAGTGATAGGTGAGAGTAAAAAGGTTCCCCCCGCACATGCGTGCTAGTCGTGTCCAACTCTAGGGGCGGTGCTCATCTCCGTATTCAAGCTAAAGAACCAGTGTTGGGCAAGTCCATGGCCATGTGGCCAGCATGGCTGCAAGGAAACACTGTTTTGCCGTGTTACCTCTTTATCTACTTACATTTACATGCTTTCGAACTGCTAGGTTGGTAGGAGCTGGGGTTATCAGCGGGAGCTCGCTCTGCTGCATGGCACCCTGGATTCGAACCACCGAGCTGCCGACTTTGCAGCGAACAGTTTTTGGATAAAAAGAAAAAGCACCAGAGAGGAATGAAGATATCTCTAGTCCCATTCCTGTTTTCCTCTCAGATACTGCAGCCTTTGCAGATAAATTCTTAGGGAAATAAAATATTTGTGAAAACCTATACACACCTGACCACCACTTTAGGCTAAAGCAGCCAGAATTGATTATTTTGAATCTGAAATAGTGGCTGAAGGCGACAGCTAAAGGCCTACAGTTCACTCTTAGTGCTAAAATCTTGCATGAGCCCTATCTGAAATGCAAGTAAGTGGTAATGAATCAGAATACTGCCTACCTTTTAATACATAGACAGATTGTGTTGGGGAGAAAGGAGTGTTTATGACTTGACATAACACATCTCTGCAAAACTTGATGGTACTTCCAGTTAGCAGATACTGGTGTGAAAGCTAGAACATATAATGACATACGCATCTGCACTCAATCCCTTACTTACACATAAAGAGTGGAGAACGAAAGTAGTGTATAGGATAAGAGAAAGATCATTTTCATCTTAGAACTGCAGAGATGGAAAGGACCATATGAATCATTTGAGTATGATTTTTTCTTGTTGTTTGTTTATTCAATTATTGTTGTTGTTTCTTTGTTTATTTGGTTTGTTATGATTGTTATAGTTATTGCTGTAAACTGCCCGGAATACGTCCGGAAGACAGGCGGTATATAAGTATTGAATGAATGAATGAATGAATGAATGAATGAATAAATAAATAAATAAATAAATAAAATGTTACACTGGAGCAGGAAATGTTGGTCCCTAATGGTCCAGACCACCGACTTAAAGAGCAGTACGAACAAATAGAGTGTTGAAGTAGTTTTATTATCTATTTATTCTAAGTGATACTTATTATAATTAACATATCAATAAAGTGGCATAAAAATAATGCATCATAAAATGTACATAGAAAAGTTAAGAATAACAAACAGTGACTGCAATACTGTAAATTAATTGCAGGTACGAAGCATTAACTTCAATGAGCAAATCATTTCTGAATTGGAAGTTGATATACTAGACAAAGCAAAAACATACTTGCAGGGTTTGGTCACAGCAAATCTATTTGTGTCCAAGTTCGAGAATGCTTAAGTCCCGAAAATCTGGCATTGTATTCTAACACAGATCTGTCGGAAATCTGGGGTTTTTAATTTATATCTCTCTAGTTTGAGCATAGCAACTTAAGAAAAAAATGACATAGGAAGGACAGATGCCAGTGTACTACCTTTACTTATTTATACAATCTAAAACATATCTTCTAAACCCTGAATTACTTTTTGATAGAACCAGGAACATTTTCAGTTGCAAAAATATCACTGGAGAAAGAAGAATGTTTGCTGGCTGGCCTTTACACTAACAGAGAGGCTTTCCATTGTGCACGTTCTTCGCGCATACCCTTCCCACGTTTACTCCTTTCAACAGAATATCGCTGACATCATCTAGGCCTATCAAAGTTGTCAGAGGGGAGAAGAATCCATACAGTCCTCCTAAGAAAATGCTTATAGGCCATCCAAGAAAGTAGAGTATGATCAGCCAAATTAGTCCCCACATCATACAAGCAGCATCCATCTTGCACCTGGTAAAATAATTGGATGAGTTAATTTAAAAGGCTCTAATATAGACTCTTTACTGAAATTCTGTGTATATCAAATGTGTTATACATTATATTTTTCCTAATAGTTGAGCATTCTACTGAAATGCACAGATCTACAGAGGAATATTTCGCAAATAAACTCGAAGATCAAAATCTGAGCCTGGAACATGTAAATATATACAGTACTAACCTGTAATACAAAGATAAAACAAAAATTGGCAGACTCTAACACGTATAAAATGAAAACTAATTGTACAAAAACATGTCTTATTTAATCAGGTTCAAATTATAAAGACATACAGCATCCAGTGGACAATCATGCCTTAACCATATTTCAGACTTTTACTGGTTGCTTTAAAAGCGCAGCATAAATTGCTTTCCAGATTATTATTATTTTATTTCTTTTGCTTTCACAACACAAGCTGATGTTTGGAGATACCTAAGTCAGTGCCCAGACTTAATGTTAGGCCAGGCATGTCCAAAGTTAAGCCCGGGGGCCAAATGCGGCCCGTTTTCAAATTTCACGTGGCCCGTGACCTCTTCTCCCCACTGGCTCAGCCTATCACGCATAACCGCCAGCTGACACACACCCCCATACCGGATGGAGATGTCAGCTTGCAGTTTTATGGTTTGCCTGCCTTCCCTGCCTGCATCTGTCCCCCTAGCCACCTGTCCAGCCAACCCACCTCTGGCTCCGTTGCTGCAGCATCCTCCCTGCTTCCTTGCATGTTATAGAGACTTGTCCAAAGTCTGGCCTGGGGGCCAAATGGAACTGAATGGTCAGCCCCCACAAATTTTCACCCCACAAATCTGGCCCTCCTTGCGAAAAGTTTGGACACCCCTTGTTAGGCCGTACATTTTTAAAAAAAAAATCAACTAGGTATCATCAAGCCCTCTCTCCCTAGGAAAAAAGGATTTAGTCTTGTGTGGTAGGGGCCTATGTGATAATTCCTTTAGAATTTCAAAAGCATGTTGGTATGGCAAGATGTGCGTACGGACCACATATGAATAACTGTAGTTCTCTATAGGTTGTGTTTGTATATTTTTGGCATTTTACTTCATGATTGTGATAGCTTAGTTGTTTAGGTACCTGGCTGTGAAGCCAGAGGTTCAGAGTTTGATTTCCCACCGTGTTTCCTAGAAACAGCCAGCTTACATAGACATAATCAAATATTTCCAATTTTCCTGGATACCCCCTAAAGAAGCTAATGGTGAACCACTTGGGAGTACTCACTACCTTGAAAACCCTGGAAACGGGCGCTATAATTTGGAATGGACTTAATGGCACAGCTTTAATGTTGCTGCTGTGATAAATATGCATACATATTTTGGGGGCACTGTTGTGAATATAACTAATAGAACTCATAACAATTACTTCATAATAATATTAATACAGCACTAACACTACTAATACAGAATTATAAAAGAAATCTGAAAATAAAAATAAATAGAACTCTACCTTGTCCTAGTATTCACTGCAGTCACCCTCTTCTAGAAGCAGGAAACAAACTTGTATCAACTCAGCTGTTGCACCTAACAGCAGAATAAAGAAAGTGTTATTTCCCAATGACCAAAGTTATCTTGCATGACTTTGGGGCATAATACTCAGTCTTACGGAATCTTCTGACTAAGAATTCAAATAAAATAGAGCATACTTTTACTAAAAAGCAACAAAACAGATTGAGTAATACAGTTTGGGGTATTCTGGAAAGGATTACACTCTTTTAGATGAAGTAGCCTGCATAGGATAGGATTGCTCCTCCTGGCACCAGTACTTCTACTGCATAACAAAACAAACAATGCTTTTGCGCAGCTGGAGATGGTGTGCCAACCACTGTTGTAGCCATTTACAGCCCTATATAATTTGGGAACATCCTGCTTCTTCCAATATTTATCGTCATACATACTTTGCTCATTGGGAGAGAACTTGTTTTGTTACTGTCATCTCATTTGTAGAAGGGACACATTCCCAACCTAGAATGCTGCAACCATGGTTGCCACCTTATTTGTAGCAAACAGACCTTGCCTTTCTGTAGCTTGACTCCATAGCTTGACTCCAGCGTGGGATGTCTCTCAGAACCTCTTTATCATTGTGAACTGTGTGGATGCCCTCTATCACAGCCACCATCATTATCATCATATAAATTTTATTGCGTGGCTCACAGAGCCATTGCAAAGTGCATCAAGTAAAAACAGTACGATAAAAATATCAATAAAATAACAATACAGATAGGTAAAAAGGGGGCTGAGGGTACAGAGACCTAGATATCAGTTTGACTATTAGAAGTAGTTAAAACAACTTTCATTTTAATAAGTAAAGAACAGAACCTTGCCATTCGGAACATAACAAATTTAGCTCTATCACAGAGTAAGATTTTGAGCTTTTCTTCGTCAGATCTACCAGGATATTTTTCTAAGATGAATTTCAAAAGTCTTTCATGATGGATTCCAAATAGTGGGCAATAAAGCACAGCATGTACCAAGTTCTCGACGGATTTATTATCACAAGACCTACCTGTATCCTGGCCTTGTATGATGCCGAATGCCTGATGCCTCCAAATCCTACCAGAGTCCTATCAGGAAGAGACAGGTATGTTTTGAATCCTGGCTGCCTGTCAAAAGGACCACCTGTGTCCTGCTCAACTGCTGCCATACCAATTACCTGACAGTCCAATATATGTAAATTTGGCACTGCCCTGCAGCTCAAGATTGTTCACGATGGCAGTTGGTAATGGGGTGCCAGTTTTGCCACAAACCCATGAAAAGCAGTGTTCTTCAACAGATGGTGAGATGGCTTGTCAGCATCTCACCTAGTAATCCTGGCAATGGTATGTTGGCAGCTCTTTTCCTCTACCTCTCCAAGCAATTCCAGGGTAGCCTACAACTTATTCTTGAGTTGTGGCATTGACATTTGCTACTTCCTGCGTAGTATTTGTCCACCTCACTTCCTGCTTCCATGGGCTGGCGACTCAGCCTCTGAATTCTGTAACGTTTATCCTTCACGGTAAGGAAGCCCTTTGCACCATAGTACTCACTTCATTTGCCAGTATCAATGCCCTTCAGGTGATTCAGCATGTTACCATGGAAGAGGTCACCCAAGTCCTGATCAGACTTGAGCACCTTCTTGAAGGGCCTGCACTCAGCCATGCAAGCATCTAAAATGCTCCAGATGAGTGATTTCTTGGGAACCCCAACTTTATACTATGTGTTCCTAACATGTCATTGCTACTAGTTCCAGTAACTGGTGAGGCAAATGCAGCTGGAGGACCAGTGGTCATATAAGGCAGTGCTCCCCAACCTTTTTATCGCCGCGGACCGGTAAATGTTTGATAATTTTTCCCTGGCCCGCTTGTTTTGATTTAATAATTTTAACCCTCGTCCCACATCCCCACTCCCTGGGGGACAGCATCTGTTCACCATGGCTACCCCTTGACACCTGGAAGAGTTGCATGTGCAACGCAAAGTGTCGGTGCACCAGCAGCACAAAGAAGAAGCAGGTTTGACAGCAACCTCCCCTACCACTATGTAAGTCAAGTGAAGTGACCTCCCCTTTTGCGAAATGCAATCATGGAAGTGAGAGCTCACCCTGTTCCATGGGATTTACTGCCAGAGAAGCAGGCCCAAGACTGCAGTTTTATATTCCCCAGTGGAGGTGGGACTCGTGGGATCATCGCATGCCACCCAAGCAGCTCATTTCCATACTGCCAGGATGCAAATAAAAAGGCCCATCTCCTTCGAAGGCAGCTGGATCCCCACTTGCCACCAGGGCAAAGCCACCTAGCCTGAGCACTCCACAAGCACGATTTTCTCCCAAATCGAGGGAATGTCTAAAAACCCTAAAAACCCAAGAGCCAGGGCAGAGGATTCAAGGCCAGCTCCACTGCAGGCCCTGAGAAGGTTTCTCCAGGAGGATCCCCAACGATCCCCGCCTGAATTGCGGATCAGGCCACCCAGTGACAGGAAAGGTCCCTCCACCTCTCCCTTCCCCACCCACACCCTCCACACCCACGGAATCCCCTTCCAACCCCGGATCCGCGCGGCACCCGCCTGGCCGCCCCGGGAAGCGCCCTCGTGTCACCGACGTCCACGAAGAGCCGCCGCCGCCGCCTCCTGCTCCTACTCCTGCTCCGGTTCCGCCTCCTCCTCCTCCGCTTCCTCCTCCCGCCGCCGCCGCCGGAGGAGCAGCAGCAGCATCGGCGGCTGCAGCCGCCATCTTTAAACACTAAGAGGAGTCTTTGGGGGGAAGCGGTGGGGAGGGGGACGGGGGGAAGGCCGGGCCACCACAATAACAATCCTCCACCAAAGCCTTCAAGCTCCCGGGCGTGGAGCAGCCTGGGAGTCGGAGTCTCTCTCTGGGCGTCTTTGCCTTGAGAGGAGTAAAATGGTGGCTGGAAGAGGGACTGCGACTCCCGTGGCGCCACACTGAAATGATTTGAAGTTCCTCGGGCGGCCCGGTGCCGATTGATCCACGGACCGGCACCGGTCCGCGGACCGGGGGTTGGGGAACACCGATATAAGGGATGCATGTTTCTGAAATAGTGCCCACCCAAGTGCCCTCATTCTCCCCCCTCCCCCACGTATAAAATAATGCAGGGCATGAGTAAAGTGGATAGAAGGACACTTTTCGCCCTCTCACAATATACTAGAACTAGGGGACATACACTCAAATTGAGGGCTGGGGGAGTAAGAACAGACAAAAGAAAATATTTTTTCACCCAGTGCGTTGTTAGTCTGTGGAACTCCCTGCCACAGGATATGGTGATGGCATCTGGCCTGGATACCTTCAAAAGGGGATTCGACAGATTCCTGGAGAAAAAGTCCATCACAGGTTACAAACCATGAGGGAGATGTGTAATCACCAAGCTTAAAACCGGGGTACTTCAAGGACCAGATGCAGGGGAGTGCTATCAGGAGACAGATATCTAGTCTCGTGTACCCCCAGACGCCTCTGGTGGGGCCACTGTGAGATACAGGAAGCTAGACTAGATGGGCCTTTGGCCTGATCCAGCTTGGCTCTTCTTATGTTCTTATGTTCTCAGATGTGTATGCAATTTTCAGAATGCCCACCAACAAAAGTGATAGGCTATGTCTGATGCTCCTCATACATGTCTTCCTCAAGAACAGATTTATGACTCAAGAATAGAGATGGGCACGACTTGAAAAAATTTTTTTTCGAGTTGTCGTTAGTCGGGCCGGTTCCGTTTTGGGTCGTTTCCGTTTTTCGCGAAAATTCACAAAAATTAGTCAGTTCGTTTTTTCGTTTTTTCGTTTTTGTTAGTACTGGTTTTGGGGGGGTAGCGGGCTCCTGGAGGCACCTCTGTGGGGTGGGTGCCTCCTCTGGCCCGCTATAAAGGGAAAGCGGGCTCCTGGAGGCACCCGTGGGTGCCTCCTATCCTCACCCACTAGGAAGGGGAAGCAGGCTCCAAGAGACCCCTCAACATGGGGGTCTCCCCTCCTCACCTGCTGCCGCCTGCTGCAAAATGCCATGCATAGCCATATGGATATGCATACCAGTTGCAGACAGTGAGACCAGTGAGTGAACCCAGAGCCATAGGGTGAAGTGATGCCTAAGGCTCTTGCACCGCCATGTCTCACAAAGAAGGGAATCGTACTTGCGTGTAGTGCAATGCAAGTAGATCTGGCTTAGGGTTAAGGTGGGTTAGTGCAAGGGCTAGGGTTAGGCTAGTGACGGGTAAGGTTACGGTGGGCTAGTGGGTTGCACCTCTGGGTGCCTCTCTGACCCACTAAGAAGACAGTCTGTGACGTATGGGTAAGGAGTCAAGGATTAGGGTTAGGGTTAGGGGGCTAGGGCAGGTTTTAGGGGGCTTTTGGCACATCCCAGAAGTCTCCATGGCCAAGTGGCCATGCGATTGGTGGGATGGCTCCAAAAATTTGCATGGTCGTCCACTCCCACATGGCTGGCCACTCGGCCAGCCCATCATTGCGCAGGTGTAAAAAATAAAATAAAATAAAATCAATGGAGGACAGAGGAGGAGAGGTGAGACATTTTGTTGCAAGAAAAAACCCACTGCTACTGTGAAAAATCTGGGCTTGTACCTTGTAAACTTCTCCCTTGTTTTGTAGGCCTTGAATGTCAGGGTTTTCCCTTATAACATGAAGAAGAACTTCCAGAGTAGTTATAAACAAAAGAGGGGAAAGGGGACATCCTTGCCTAGTACCTTTGTGTATATTTACTTTGTCTGTAAGGTGACCATTGACTACAATCCTGGTATTTTGAGTAGAATAGATTTGGTCAATAGCTCGCAACATTCTATGGCCACACTGAAGGTAATCTAATTGAGTTTTAAGTAAAGACCAGGATACATTATCGAAGGCTTTCTCAGCATCGATGAATGCAAAAGCTACTTGCTTCTCAGGGTGAGATTCGTAATATTCCAACACATTGAGAAAAGTTCTAATATTGGATTGGAGATTCCTTTTCGGAAGGAAACCAGTCTGGTCGCGTGGTATCAGAGAAGGTAAAATCATCCGCCATCTATTAGCCAGAATGGTTGCAAAAATTTTGTAATCCACATTTAGGAGGGCAATTGGCCTGTAATTCTGTATCAAATCTTTGGATTTCCCTTCTTTGGGAATCAGTGTCGTATGTGATGATTTCCAGGAATCTGGTATATCTTCGCCTTCAAATATAGATGTAAAAAGATTTTTCATATTTCCAGAGATTGTCTCCGAATTTTTTTTATAAAATATGGATGGTATTTGGTCAGGTCCAGGCGCTTTATTCAATTTTTGATGATTAATAGCTTCTGTTATTTCCATCATTGTGATAGGAGCATTCGTCTGGGCTCTCTGTTCTTCAGTAAGTTTTGGAAAGTTGGCTTGTTCAAGATATTGGAAGATAGCATCTTTGTCAATCATCTCCGGCTTGAATAATCTTTGGTAATATTCCTCTATGATTTTTTGGATTAGTAGTTGCTCTGTCTGATTTTCCCCAGTTTTGTCTTTGAGTGAAAATATGAATTTTTGTGATTGTACCTTTTTTAACCTATACGCTAACCATCTACCTGGTTTGTTAGCATTTTCCACAAAATTCAGTTTGGCCATTCAAATAGGGTAAAATACTTGGGTATTACTATATCTAACCGATGTAACTCTTTATTCAAAGACAATTATGTCAATGTTATAAAAACAATCAAAGCTGACCTCGAAACTTGGTCAAGACTTCAGCTATCCTTAATGGGCAGAATCGCTGCAGTTAAAATGAATGTCTTACCTAAACTGCTTTTTTTGTTTCAATCTCTGCCTATATTGCCAAACTTTAAGATTATTTCAGATCTGGAAAAAAGTATACGTATATTTATATGGCAAAAGAAAAAAGCAAGGATTAAAAATATTTATTTGCAGGATAGAACCAAATTTGGTGGTTTTGCCCTTCCTAATTTGGTACTATATTACAAGGCTGCCGCCTTGACTTGGATTAAGGATTGGATCTTGATGACAAATAAAAGAATATCGCAGCTTGAGAGTTATGGTCTTGATAAGGGCTGGCATCACTATTTGTGGCATAGGGGAAATTTACCTACCCTCTTTAAAAAGCACTGGATAAGGAATGCCTTAGTTAAAATATGGTTAATGATCAAAAAACAATTTTATTTCAAAGCACCTATGTGGCTATCCCCACTGGGAGCAATTTACAGCTCCCAGGCAAGTGGAATCTCAAATGTTATAACTTACAGACACCTTCTGAATGATGACTTCTCATTGAAACCACTAGGGAAATTAGTATCAGAGGGTTATAATCTGGATTGGTGGAAATATCAACAAATACATTCACACTTCAAAGAGCTTTCCAAAGAGGGTGGTTTTATGACTACTGATACCCCATTTGATAAAATACTTTCCTCTGGTGACTCCAAGCTTCTTAGTAAATTCTATAGCATATTGTTAAATGAAAAAATGATTGATACACTGGTTAAAGACTGTATGATAAGATGGGCAGAAAACTTAGGTTATACTATTCATTTAAATAAATGGGACTCTCTGTGGAACACAGTTAAAATCTTTAAATCTATTTCGTTCAAGGAAAATTGTTATAAGATGTTTTATAGATGGCATTTCGCGCCTCATCGTTTATCCAAGATGTACAATTGTTCACCTAAATGTTGGAAATGTAATTATGACTGTGGAACCTTTTATCATATGTGGTGGACTTGTAAAGAAGCTAAGGCGTATTGGAACATGGTAAAACTTTTCTTAGAAAGATCTTTGAAAATTAAAATAGAGTTTAGACCAGAACTATTTCTGTTAAATATAGTAGATATAAATATTTCCTATGATCAGAGATATGTACTTCATCATGTAATTGTTGCTGCAAGAATTCTGTACGCGAAACTCTGGAAACAACCAATCACGCCAACAGAGAAGGATCTTCATGGAAAGATAAGAGAATGCATCGAAATTGATAAACTCTCTGGTTATCTAAAGGGAGACTACGACGAGATTTTTCGGGAAAGATGGCAAGAAGTAACAAATTTATTAGTATTGTGATAACATCTGGCAATTTTAGCAATATGTCTAATTACTATTTCTATTTTGCTTGATATACTCAATGTAAGTCTTAAAAACTGTATTCCCCCCCTTTTCTTTTTCTTTTTCCTCTTACCTTTACTCCTTCCCTTTGTCCCCCCCTTAAAAATCCAATAAAAATTTATTTAAAAAAAAAAGAAAAGAAAAGAAAAATCTGGCAGTTTATAATTTTCGCGTGTTTCTGTTGTGCTTGTGTGTTTTTGGACCACGATTTCAAAAACAATATTGCGTTCGCTGCCCCATTTTGGATCCCCCGCCCGCACCGCATGGCATGGCGAGTCCGGCTGCCCAGGACGGGGGGGAGGCGGGACCCCCCCTCCAGAAACCACCCCTCCGGTAGGTGCCCTGCGCCCTTAGTCAAGCAGGCATTTTTCTGCCTGCTTTTTTGGCCCAGGAATGGGTGGGGGGAGAGTTTAAAAGTTTTTTTCTGTGCCGTCCGTGCCGCTTGCTTGCGCTTTAATTACGGCGGCCGGCGGCGAGACTGGGCTTTTTGCTGGCTGCGAGCCTGCGGCGAGTCCCACCAGAGCAGCCCAGGATGGGGGATGGGGGGGGAGGCCGGGGACCTCCAGAAACAACCCCTCTGGTAGGTGCCCAGAGGCACGGCAGGTATTTTTCCGCCTGCTTTTTGGCCGGGAACCGGGTTTTTTTAACTTTTAATAACTTTTTTTCTGTGCCGCGTGGCATCGCGCAATTGCGCGATGCAAGGAACGAGCACGACAAATCAGACCAAAATTGTTCGTTCGTCGGTTCGAGCTCGAAGTCTGGCGGAGTAATTCCCGTTACCGTTTCCGTAGAGTAACGGAACCGAGTAACAGAAACGGGAATACCGCTAAGTCGTGCCCATCTCTACTCAAGAAGCAGTACTGATTATGCTTAAGCTATCAGTGTCAGTCGGAGTGTTGATGCCATCCTTCCCTTTCTCTGGCACATGAACTCTTTGGGAGAAAAGTGTTGCAGAATTTTGAATTTCTGGTACATTCCTTGAGCTGCACAGCAGAAGTTCTGGGATTCACTGAGCAGAATTAGCTTCATGTTCTGGAATTAGTTCACCCTTTCTCATCAACTGGCACTTACAGTCTCAATAACTCCCTCTGAGGCATTAGTAAGAGAAAGAATAAACATGTTTCATTTACTTAGAGGTCTGAAGAAATCTACAGCAAAACTAAGCAAACATAATGGCTCAAAGGAACAGGCCTCAACAGACTCAGACAGCTTCCAACAGACATCAGAGAGGTGAGAAAGGCAGAGCATAGAGACAAGGTTCTCTGAATTCAGAGGCAAGCAGGGCGTTTTTGGTAGTATTGGATACACTGACAGTCACATCAGCCCAGAAAGTCCTTCTCTCCACTAAAAGCAGCATGTGATGTTTTAATAACACCAACAAAAAGTTTCTTATTCACCATATTTCACAAAGATGTGACTTGGGAAACCCATGATGACACCAATCAGGAGACACTGAGTACTCTGCCTCTACTGTCAGTCATGTCAGAGTGTCTTTTAGTTTCATTTCCTCCAAAAATCGCTCCAGGATGCCTGAGAAATAGGTTTCACTTCCTCTTGAATGCAGAAAACTAGCCTTTTGCTTTCTAATCTAGGGGAGAAAACGGGGTTCCAAATATTGAGAATTTTATTATAGAGATTTAGAAATTATGTCACACTATCAAATTTGGATTTGGGTATACAGTACTCAGAAATATCCAAATACTGCATAGCATCATTTAATGAATTCCAAATATTTCAAAACCTGAATGTGCATCCCTAGTATGAAGATAAAATAGGTCCATGGAAAAGAGGCAGTTAGGGGTGGGCTGGCTGAAGTTAAGCTGAGTGTGCTTGCACCATTGGAGGAGCTTCTACTGCCATGGAATGTGCATTAAGGGCGCAACTACACACCAAGAAATGTGAATTCACTTGCTGTTAAGTTGCAGCAGAGAATTAAGGTTTCTCTAGGTCTATTTGAATTAACTGGGTATAAGGGGAGGAGAAGAAATTGACGAAATAGCCTTGCCTCCTGCTTGTTAACGTAATTCTTTCCTAGCTGTGGAGGCGCAGCTAGGAAAAAAAACTATTTAATAGGTTGTAAACAAGAGCATAATCTTCTTTCTCTCAGTCTCTATTTTTTTCTGTCTATTTTTTTACCGTCCTTACGTTTCCTTCATATGCACAAAGCAAATGCAAAAATAAAATAGCCTTTTAATCTGGTTTCCCTCTGTGAAGTAACTATTGGAATGAAGAAATATAAAAAGTGCAGTGTGCAAACACTGGTGTGCTACATTTAATAAAAACATGTAAAGGCAGGGTGATGTCTTAAAAATAAATTGAGTAATGTAAACATTATGTGTAATCTTAAAAACTTTTTACAGTGAGAAGAAAACATCTGTTGCAAGGAGGCATAAATGTAAGGTACCCCCAGTGATCCCATATATGAAACCTTTTTGATACTCACAATTCTGTGTGTAATGCACCCAAACCCTACTTCATTTCCTTCCTCTATAAGATTTTAGAGTAAGGACAGAATGCAATACAGTATATGATAGATGATATGCTATGCAATAAACTGTCACCAGCATTACTAGACCATATGTTTCAGAAGCAAATTAAGATTAATTTGCTAAACATTATAAAAACACCAAATGTTATTTCCACAACCTATATTAGTTCACATAATTTATTTTATGCTTGTGATAAAAATGTTGAATGTAGCTTTCTGTGCTGATACAGACACGGTTTCCAGATTTTCACTATAGAATCATGGGTGATATGAACCTGGTATTTTCTGATGTTGTCACTTCTGGACAACATATATCATGTTTAACTACTATACACTGCAGATGGATGCTCCAAAATTTGAACAGCACAATTAATTTAAGCAGATCAATGATAAAATATCTTGTTTAGTTCTTCATTACAAACACATCAACAAGAAGCTTACCTTAAGCAGTATGTAACAGCTGAATAGCCTTTTGAAGATCTGGTTTATTTTTGTAGGCTTTATGCAAAAGACAAGCAAACAAGTAAGCTCCTTGAACACCCACAAGCTAGATATTATTTGACTGCATAGTAACTTCAGTTGAAGAAGCACAGATGAAATCCACCCGCCAACACCTTTCTTAATCAAGTTAAAGCAGAAGGTACAAGAAGGGTCCAGCTAGACATTTTTAAAAAGGCATAATATTCAAGCATTGGGCCCATTTACATGGATGTTACAGAAGCAGATTTTCTTTCTTCATAGGCACTCTTCACAACTTTTCTTATCGGGACCTTTGGAATATAGAGCCTAAAATGCTATTATTAGCTTCTTCCTTGCCTCAAAATGCCAAGGTCTGAAAAATAAACAGCAAAATGTTCTAAAGAATTCATAATGCCCCACAATTCCTTGCTTATATTCATATCTGTTTATAATCTGTGGTAGGTTTTGCTTTATTGTTGGCAAACAACTCTCGGTTTCTTTTATTACTTTAATTGTGTGGTTTTTCCCTCCCCATTCATTCATTCATTCATTCATCCATTCATTCATTCATTCATTTGCTCCACCTTTCTCCTTAAAAGGGCCCAAGGCACATTTTAACAATTAAAAGAAAATATTTGAATGCTGAAAACAGGAAGCACACATATATTAAAAATTGGAATTAAACAAGTACTATATTTAAACTGGGGGAAAAATCAATACTAAAAACATTTAAAAACAACAGAACATGACAATCCTTTACAAAAAAAACCCTTTCAGAACAGCAATCAGTCAGTCTTTGTCTATTTGCAAAAAGATACCAAAGATGGAGATTTTGGCTTAATACTTGTTTTCTTAGTCATTACTTCTCCCTTCCAGACCTTCACTCTGCTTAAAGAAACTTATCATGACAGCACCCATTTTGCCTGTTCAACCCTTGTCTACTCTTCATTTTTCACCTCATGTAAAGCCATGGTGAAGTTGCTACACGTTTTCCACCCTACCTTTCAAAAAGCTTGTCCAAAATCTTGATCACTACCTTTAACCCCTGTTTTCTTTACAAAATAACTGAATATTGGCATATTCAAAAATATGAGGGAGAACTACAGAGATTCCAATCGAATATATTACAGTAGATGTTTACATGGAGGCCAAAAATACAAATGATTCCAGAGTACTATAGTCTTTTTAGGGCAAGTGACTCTTGATCCAGGACCTCAGAGACATTCATATTATGAAGGCCCAGCTTCAGACATACCTATTTTAAGCAGCAAGGGAAGCCACCATTAGTATCAGTCCAAGTCTTGGCTAATCTAGACAAGGGGTGGGAGAAGAAACAGTTTTAACAGGCTCATGGTGTGAATCCATGATACTGTAGGCAGGACTCGTGGACTCTAACCAGGCCCTAATTCAGTGTAAACCCAGAGGTAGATGGACTTACCCAGATGGTGCTGGAGGGCAACAGCCTCAGCACTAATGGGAGCGGGATGTAAATAGAAGGAAGGCAATAAATAGTTGGCCTCTTTCCCCTCAGCAAGACCAGCCCACAGGCCCTGCCTACCTCTCACTCTTCTTTGAAAGTTTTGCAGGCTTCTTACCAAATAGACTTCTTTGGCAATGATATTAACTGTAGCAACTGGGGCCAACTGGGGCATTTAAACAACATTGCAGCGTTTCACTTTTTTTGTGGGGCTTTATTTTATTTTATCTTTCAGAAACTGACTGCACATTTGTTTCAAACCCCAGAGTGATATTGGGCATTTCTAGCAGCTAATCTGTGGCAGTCCTTTCCCCAGCAGTATTTGTAGGGAGAAAAAAACTGGGGACAAGGAATTACAAGTAGAGTTTTGTGGGGCCTCTTGATGCACCGGTTTCAATCTCCAGTACTGGCCAGGGACTGCTGCTGTTTCCAATGGAGATGTGGCATTTCCTCCAAAGAAGTGTGTGATTGTATTCCCTTGTTGAGTTCTATAGCTATAGGCCAGCAATAAAAAACATAGTTTTTAAAAATTTTCTCTTCAAGGGGTGTAAAAACACACTAATTCACTTACATAACCTGCACAAGCTTAGGACAAGTGATGTTACTTACAAACCAATTTGAACAATGTGACTAAAAATAATACTTCCACTTCAAGTAGGCAATCTGAAGCCATAAACAACGTGTCTCACTTTGCAGAGAATTTCCGTCTGAATCTCTTTAGCGCAGGGCTCTAACATGTACAAAAGATAGGTTAGCATCGACGTCTCCACATTTTGACCAGCTGTCAGCAACTGAAAGCCCAAGGCTGCTGTGCTGTTCTATAGGCATATTTGCAGTATCTGCGTAGGAGGTTGGTTAACAGCCAGAGGTCACCTACACTGGGAGGAGAGTCAAGACAGTGTACAACCCTGCCAAAACAAACAAACATAGAAACAAAGAATAACCTGTCAGCAAAAGGGACAAGTTCAGCCATCTAGTATAAATGACATCCTTATACTGTACCACTGAACAGTATGCACTATTAGGTTGTAGAGCTGGGAATCTGGGGTATAACATGCACTGATACACTCAGAGAAGCTGGAATGAGAAAGTACAGTATCACAGGATATTTTACTCCCTCACCCTTTAAAAAAATGATCCTAGCATGCTTTCTGCAGTTTCTTCAGTGTGGCTGCATTCCAGGTTTTGCTGCAATGTCATTGACATTGAGATTTTTTACTCTAAGGTTCTTCTTAAAGGCATGCAAGTGAAAAACAAAAGCAGGAGAGTTACAGAACATTATGATTTTACAGAATGCCTCTAAAACATATTGTGGATGTATTAAAATACTATATGAAATCATAGAATCATAGAATCATAGAGTTGGAGGAGACCTCAAGGGCCATCTAGTCCAACCTCCTGCCATGCAGGAACTCCATCACAATATTTCTGACAGACGGCCATCCAGCCTCTGCTTAAAAACCTCCTAAGAAGGAGACTCCACCACCCTTTGTGGCAGCATATTCCACTGCCAAACAGCTCTAACTGTCACGAAGTTCTTCCTAATGTTCAAATGGAATCTGTTTTCCTGTAGTTTGAAACCATTGCCTCGAGTCCTAGTCTCTGAAGCCATGGAAAACAAACCTGTTCCCTCTTCAATATGACATCCTTTCAAATATTTAAACATAGATATCATATCCCTCCTCAGCCTTCTTTTTGAAAGGCTAAACATTCCCAGTTCCCTAAGCCGTTCCTCGTCATTTCCTCCAGATCTTCAACAATCCTGGTCACCCTCCTCTGCACCTGCTCGAGGTTGTCAACATCCTTTTTAAATGGAGGCAGAACTGGACACAGTACTCCAGGTGGGGTCCAACCAGAGCAGAATAGAGTGGTACTATCACTTCCCTTGATATAGATACTATGGTTCTGATGATGCAACCAATAATCGCATTGGCTTTCCTGGCCGCCTCATGACACTGCTGACTCATGTTCAATTTGTGGTCCACCAAGACTCCCAGATCCCTTTCACAGGTACTATTTTCCAGCCAAGTATTCCCCATCCTATATCTGTGCAATTCATTCTTTTTACCTAGATGTAGCACCCTACGTTTCCCTCTGTTGAAATCCATTCTGTTAGCTTTGGCCCAGCACTCTAATCTGTCAAGGTCCTTTTGGATTTTCATCCTATCCTCTAGAGAATTAGCAACCCCTCCCAATTTGGTATCATCTTCAAATTTAATTAGCATGCTCTCTATTCCTTCCTCCAAGTCATTAATAAAGATATTGAACAGCACTGGACCCAGAACAGAACCCTGGGGCACCCCACTGGTCACGTTTCTCCAAGCTGAATAGAGGCCATTTATGATTACAAATCCACCTAACAGTAGCACTATCTATTAGAGATGGGCACAGAATGAACATTTTTTTCGTTTCCATTACCGTTTGTCATTTCCCTTACGTAACGAAACGACAAACGAAAACTGTGATGAAAATGCAACGAAACGAACAGAACCACGAAAATTGTGGTCATTACATTTCGTTTCTGTTAATGGCGACGCGCAATGAAATGAGCTGTTTTAAATGTTAAAAAACGCCCTGGATATCCATAAAAACTCAGCGATAATTATTTATATTGTCTGATAATACCTATCAGGGGGGTTGGGGTCCTTAAAACGTTTGTTTTTGTCTTCTCCCATTGCGATGTATTTTTCTTTTTCCTTTAAAATGGATGTCGCACCAGGCACAAAATGGAGGCAAGCCATGTGATGGGATCATGTTCAACCAATAGCATGCCCAGGTTGCAGACTGGGCGGGCAGGTCTGGCAGCCACAGAGGGCATAAAAAGGTCTGGCAGCCCCCGTCCTCCTGCAGTCTCTGGTGGGAGTTAGGGTAGGATTGCTGTCTCTGCGACTCTAGCTTCAGTCCTACAGCCTCCCTGTGTGTATGTGTGCTGCGTACCTCTCGGTGAGTACCCTCCCCTGCCCTGCAGTGCAGTCACTCTGTGGCTGCCTTGCACCCTGGGCAACGCCCGCCGCTGCCTTTGCAGCCTCCCTGCATACCTAGTCTATACTGTGTCTCTGCCAGCATCCATTTTTTTTTAGTGTTTTCCCTCTGGTCTAGGGCGTTGGGGGATGCCTGCGCACGGAAATGCTTTAAAAATCGCGCAAAAAGCGGGTAGAAACGACAAACGAAAAAACGAAAAACGGTAACGAAATTTTTCCAAAAAAATCACGACAAACGGAAACGAACCGAAACAGACTTCTCAACGACAAACAAAAAACCGAAACACCATTTTTTTGTTTCATGCCCATCTCTACTATCTATCCCACTTTCTACTAACATCTTAGCAAGAATACCATGGGGAACCTTATCAAAGGCCTTACTAAAGTCCAGATAAGCAATATCCACAGCATTCCCCTCATCCACCTGGCCTGTAATTCTATCAAAGAAAAAGATCAAATTAGTCTGGCATGACTTATTTTTAAGAAACCCGTGTTGACTTCTTCTAATGACAGCATTGTTTGTTAAATAATTACAGACTGCCTGTTTAATAATCTGCTCTAGGATATTTCCAGGAATTGAAGTCAAGCTGACTGGGTGGTAATTATTTGGGTCCTCTTTATTCCCTTTTTGAAGATGGGGACAACATTAGCCCTCCTCCAATTGATGGGGACTTCCCCTGTTCTCCAGGACTGCTCAAAGATTATTGCCAATGGTTCTGAAATTACTTCTGCCAGTCCTTTTAATATCACTGTGTGTAATTCATTTGGCCCAGGAGACTTAAATTCATTTAATGTTTCCAGGTGTTCCTGTACTAGCTCTCTACCTATTCTATGTTGCAATTCCCACCCTACCTCATCTACTCTTTGTCCCAGCGGATCTCTTTCTTCCATTTTGGAGAAAATGAAGGCAAAGAAGGTGTTAAGTAGTTCTGCCTTATCCTTGTCTCCTGTTAGTAACTGGTTATCATCGTTCAGTTCTACAGCTAGATAGAAAAACTAGCTTTATGAGATTATTTTGGGGGTTACATATCTGAAATAATCTCCAAAAGTAATGTTGCCACGTTCACACATAATAACCATCTCCTGCATGATATTGATTACTATGTGTGAAGAGCTCAGTTATATTTCCAGCAAGAACTTTGTTCAGATCGGTGGGTCAGATGAAAGGAAAGCAAGTGGAAGCAAATGGGTGCCATAACCTTTGAGTGTTATGGCTTCCAAAGTTCAGCTCTACAATGTTCTGGAAAAGTCTGTGTGTGTGTGTGTGTGTGTGTGTGTGTGTTGTGTTGTGTTGTGTCGTTACAGTCGTGACCGACTCTATGTGACTCCATGTCCATGGAGTTTTCTTGGCAGGAGTACTGGAGTGGCTTGCCAGTTCCTACTCCATGCGCCTACAGCCCCTGGTATTCCCTGGTGGTCGCCCATCCAAGTACTAACCAGGGCCAACGCTGCTTACCTTCCAAAATCAAGCGAGATCGGATGTGCTTAGGGCATCTAGGCAACTTGGAAAAGTCTCTACATGAATGCAAAGTCCATGTATGCGAGTCAGAGAGACCAAAAATAATAAAAAAAATGCATGCGGAATTAAGTAACTAGGTATAGGTAGAGTTGTAAAATTTCAAGAATTGTTGAAGCTCGGAACCCCTCCCCCCCACACACACACAATTTTCCCCAGGAAAAAACCCAATGTTTGAAAAAAATGGAAAAAATGCTACATTAGCAGTCCCGTCCTTTACAGCTTGAAAGTCATTCTTTTACTAAAGAAACATAAAATAGTACTATGGGCAATTTGACTTGCATAAAATTATCACAGCTAGCATATTAAAATATAGTGTATCAAAATAATTAGTACAAATAGCATTTACTTTTTAAATAATATTTATTTGTAATTGTAAGTAACAAATGGAGTAACAACCTCCTGAACTGTACTAGTTTATGTGAAACAAAAAGCCTCTACGAAACAATGTCTCAAAATCCAGAATTAACCATTATTCATATTTCCTCTCCAGAGTATTAAATAATAATAAAATAAATACCTCATTCTCATAAAAACAATTGAAGAGGGGGATACGAGTTTGAGTGGCTTTTTAGTGGGATGGTGTTGGGGGGGGAGGCTCAGCCAATGTCACTGTACACTGGTTGTACAATGACAATAAACTTTATTATTATTATGTATAGAAGGGAGTGGGACTAAGTTTCAATGAATGGACACGAAATTTAATCAGAGAGATTATAGAGATTTGGAACTATCAAATTTGGATTTAGGTATACAGTATTCAGAAGTATCCAAATACTATATAGCATTATTTAATGAATTCCAAATCTTGTTCTTGCATTGGAGAGTTCAGTTTGTAACCTAGGACTTGCTTGTTCTCAGTGCACAAAAATTAAATACTAAGCATATTTTTAGAAATGATTTGGAAAATATTTGAACACCCTGTCTTAAAATATTTTATTCATCATGTTAAAATAAAATATTCCACAATCATTTTCTCTTTTTCTTTTCTTTTTGGAAAAAAATACCAAAAAGGCTTCAGGAAAAAAATGGGAGGAAAAACCCATTTATCCCGAATTATTCTGGTTTATTTCTGGGCCTTCAAATCTCTAGGTATAGGGAAAGAATGGGGACATGGACTCAAAACTCTATTAAAAAGAAAAGCTCCATCAAGGCAAGATGAAAATATGACAGGATAATGTTTTTGCAATGTATTTGTGCCATCTCCTCCAAATCTGATTTTGTTCCTCTGCAATCAATTGCAAAATTTTGATCTGGTGAAATTTGCACAATCCTTTCCTTTCTGTTGATTGGTGTATGGTGTGTTAAAAGCTTAGAAACCTTTCTAAGAAAAAAATTGTGATGTGAGGGTCTGAAATTCAGAGTTAGTAGCTCTCAAGAAGCAGCCATTTCCTCTTCTCTGTACTGTCTTCATTTTGCAAAAGAGTTGCAGTCTTTCTCCCAGTAGCAAAAGAAAAACATAAAATTCCAATTAAATTTTTTTCTCTGTTTGAACATTTGCTTTAATGAACTGATGGTATCCTTGGTTATTCCCCTGAATCCCCCCCCAAAAAAAAATTACTATGGAATAAAACTTCTGGGATCACTTCTGCAACCAATTACAGGAAATATGTTTTTTTAAAAAACACAAGATTTTACAGAATATATTCTCCATTAAAATAATATTTCGCAAAAATACTTCTGTCACCTTATGTTTTGTTGTTATGTGCAGTCAAGTCACCCCCAGCATTTTGAGACATTATTAATGAGCAACCTCTAACATGTCCTGTTAATATTTCTGTTCAGCTGTACCAAACTCAAAGCCATAGCTTCCCTTCTGGGGTCCATTTCACATTTGGTCTTCCCCTTTTCCTGCTGCATTCAGCTTTTCCTATCATTATTGCCCCCCCCCCCAAAAAAAGGTCTTATCATTTCATGTTGTGTTTGAAGTGTGATAGTCACAGGTGCATCCTTGTTTTGGTTCCAGGGAGAGTTCAGGCTTGATTTGGTTTGGGGCCAAATTATTCATCTTTCTGGTGATTCTTGGTCTCCACAAAGCTCTCCTCCAGGACTACATTTCAAATGAATTTTTAAAAAACTGTTGCTTCCTCAGACTGCCATGTTGCCAGTATTAAAAGGGCCATCTCTCTCTCTCTCTCTCTCTCTCTCTCTCTCTCTCTCTCTCTCTCTCTCTCTCTCTCTCTCTGTGTGTGTGTGTGTGTGTGTGTGTGTGTGTGTGTGTGTGTGTGAGAGAGAGAGAGAGAGAGAGAGAGAGAGAGAGAGAGAGAGAGAGAGAACATGTACACCTCAAGGCATGGGACTTCACATGTTTTAAAACATACCCTAATAGGGCTATAGTGTGAATCCTGGACAGGCCTTCTTTAACTTCAGTTAAAGGAATTCTTTCTTGATGTCATATGATTACATTTACTTTTATGGCCTTGAGATGCAAACATGCCAGTGCCCATGATGATTATCCAGTGGAAAGTCCTAAATTTCCCTAATTATCACAACCTCCCGCCCCCATCCTAAAATGTACACCATTCCAACACAAACATCATAATTCCATGGAACATGAGTGTCCCATAATATCTAGATTCCGCAGGATATAAGTTCCATCTTTTTTCTTCCCATTCTGTTTTGAAACAGTTTTCTAGCAACTTTTCTAAAGGCAAAAGTGATGAATTATTTGTCTTTTGTACAGTTTATGAAGTCATACATACAAAAAGATGTCCTTTGAGCTGTTAAAGAAACCATCAACAACAATAAAGAAATAATAAACAATTTATTTCTCTCAGACACTTAGCAATTGTATAATACCTTTGAACAATTACTTTTTTCCAGTAATAGTAAAATATAACTGAAGGCCAAACTAAACTTTATTAGATCTCACTTCTGTCGCAACTCGGAAAGCAGTCTTCACCAGGACCATGTCATTGGAGGAAACAGTAAAAATACCATTGGCTTCTAAAAAGCACATTGGGCCAAGGCATAAATAAGAAGTTGTTCTGGGAAATAGACCTTTGGCTTGATCTTGATAGCTTCAGCAGTTAGAGCTTTTATTATTTTTTCTTCATTCTCATAGAAACATTATAAAAACAGTTGCTGACTAATGTATACCAAAGGACTACTGTGACAGATGTTGTTTAAAATAGTTTTACCCCACTTTTCTCCTGAAAGTGGACCCAGGGTGGCTTGTAGCATGGAACATAATGGAACAAACTCCTAGAGCAGTGTTGGTGAACCTATGGCATGGGTGCCAAGGGGGCATGTAGATCCCTTTCTGTGGGCACACAACATTGCTCCCTCACAAACACGGCACTTCCCCCGCCACTTGGAGCACACCACTGTGCTCCATGCAGACAGCCACGCGAAGGGGAGGCAACGGCTTGTGGTCTCGTTCGTAGCCCCAGTTTACTCTCCAGCCATGCCACTTTTGGGATGCCCAGAGTGGCGTGGCTGCAGAGTAAACTGGGGCTATGAATGAACCCACAAGCTGCTGCCACTTCCCCCTGGCTTTCCCGATGATGTAGCACCCCATCTGCCTCTCTGTCTAGGTAGCACCCTTTGGGAAAGTGAAGATCAAAAAGCAGGCTTTTGAATATCCCGTGACAACAGCACCCTCACTGTGACCACGGGAAACTGAAAAGCCTTCTCTTCAATTCTTGCTTTCCCGAAGGGTGCTACCCTTCAGCAAAGCGAGGATCAAAGAGCAGGCTTTTGGGATGCACCCTCGCTGTGGCCGTGGGAAATTCAAAAGCCTGTCGTTTGATCCTCGCTTTCCCAAAGTATAGCACCCGAAGCATTTGTAACCCAGGGTACTATTATATGCAGGTTAAATTGTCATATTGGCACTTATTAGAAAAAATAAGTGGGTTTTGAATCACAGTGTGGGTACTCAGTCTCTAAAAGATTCACCATCACTGTCCTAGAGGCATCCCAGTCAATCATATTGTTGCAAAACAACATCTAATACAATAAAAGAGGAGTATTTAGAATGCTAGGATTGGCAGTTACTTATTTGGACACACACAGGCATAAAAAGCATGTCCCAGATACAATCTGTATTGTGCACAGGAGGATCATCAGCATAAACTCTGGTAACACTAACACTTTATGTAAAATATGTTTAAAATTATTAGCAATACATTTGCAGGTCTCTGAATACACAGTTGTTACAGTTGTCTTGCTAACAATCTAAATCAAACATTTTTGCTTCATGTAATATGTCTTTTTTTAAATAAAGATTTTTTGGGGTAGTAAGACAGAAAGAGTAGATGAGTCAGAAGGAGCAGCTGTCCTCAACGCCTCCTTTTATTGCATAGTTTAGTCTGACAGGATGCCAGTGGGTGAATGTTGTATGAGTTGGGTGTAATTTAGGACATATGACATACCAATGAAATTTGACCAGGGTTTATGTTTGAGAAGAGATCTTCTGTGTGTCAGAAGCACCACAGTGCATATCCTATGGGAAGAAAGACAACATACATACATACATACATACATACATACATACATACATACATACATACATACATACATACATACATACATACATACATACATACATACAGTTTTCACTAACAGGCAACATCTGGAGCATATTGGCAGGTATTTCACAGTACTGTATATATTCAAGGACATCGGCATATGTGTGAAGCTAGTATTTTTGTCTGCACTCACAAAACACTGACAGCTTGTCTACACAAGCACATTCGGAACAGGCTAGTGTGGGCTAAACAGGGTTGGCTAGGATCTAATAGAAGTCTAGTATGCTATTTGGTGCCATCTTTATGTCCAAATGCCATGCACCACTCAAGCAGCCCTCTTTGGTCTGGCTTCCTTAAGAAAGAAAGCAAAAAAGGAAAAACAATATCTGCCCTTGCTGCCTCTTTTCCCCTCCTGCTTCCAGGAGGAAAATTTCTAAGGCATGCAGCCCACCAGCACTGCCCAAATTTGCTAATATTTAAATATTTTTTGTCCCTCTGCCCTGTGCACTGGCCAGTATTTCGAGGTGGATTCAACTGTGGCCTCTTTATAGATCTAAAATTCCAGGAAACTCACAGAAGAGAGCCCCCACCCCTTTCCCTTTCCTGTGTCCTTCTGGCTCTGAGAGGAAGATTTCAATTTTTAAAAAATTAACTGGTGCAGCTTATTGTCTGTTAAGTTCTTTCCAAGCAACTCAGTTTTCTGTGTGGCTAGCCACTAGACTTTCTTGAGGTTCTGTCCATTTTAACAGATAGTTCTTCCTTTCCTCATTACTGCCCTGACATTCTCTACTGTTCCTTTGAAATTCACAGATGTTTCAAAAGCAACCTCTTCCGTGATTTCAATCTGAGAGACATGGGAAGGCAGCCATTGAGAAAAAAAGATGAAGGCATAGCATACACAAGTGTTAAATGTACAAAGGTAAGATGCAGATAAAATAAGGAACATAAAAATAAAACAAATAACTTGGTCAGTTCCATGTTGGAAACCAAATATGTGGAGTTTAGGAATAATGTGAGTCATTAGCTATCACTGAGTATTAAAAGTCCACATAATATAAAAATAAAAATAAACATGATAATGAAAATGAGAATAAATAAACATTAAAAATTAAAAACAAACAAACATCAGAGGCAATTGCCAATGTAGCTGCAGTTTTTCGTGTTTTAATGAAAGATGGCAGCACCTAAAAGGTCAAATTCACCCATTGTGACAAACTGACTTCTCTTCAAGGGTCACAGGAAGAGTGAATAGTGACTAACTCATTTTTCCTGTCCTTAAGATTTCAGTCAACTGGAATTTCCACAGGTTACACTGGACTAAAAGGAGTGAGATGGCTGCTCATGCAAAAAACTGAACAGAAGTCTGTTGCACTGTCTGTCATTTTAGCTGTGAGACCTGCAAGACTAATAGACAATATTTATAAGGTTTGTATGGATAGAGATCATTAAGAGGAATATATAGAAATGAAAATTTAAGATAATAGTTGATCAATACATTTTATTAAAGCCAACCAAGGTAGTAGAACATCTCCTGTATGGAAAGGGTACCAAAATGCTGATGGGTGACAGAGAAAAGGTGGGACTGGTCAACATCAGGATGATATTATTATTCATGAGGCTGAAGCCTATGGCCCTGCCAACTGTTTTTGCTGAAACACAGTTTTCTTTTGCTGTAGTGGAGTGAAACATTGAAATGCCAGAGGGACCCCAAAGCACCTAAAAAACTAAAGGACTGGCCATGGGATAATACAGCCCAGGTCAACATCTACTTTGCTTCCTGCTCAACACCTGCTTCTCCTTTTCTTTGAAAAAAGGACATTCTGAAAACATAATAAATGAGTGAGAGGTTGGAGAACAACTTAAGTGTAGAGGTGGTATGGAAACACCTACTTGATCTAAATGAATTCAAGTCTGAAAGATGAACCACGTGCAAGGAATTTGTGTATGTGATCTAAAAGCCTCTGTCTGTAAACAATTTGAAAAGAATACGGTAATGACTAACTCTTAGTGTGGGTTTCTCAGAAATCACCCACACCAGACTTCCTTTTGGCATCTTTATCTTGGGGTTCCCAGAGGCTTCCTAAGGACAAACAGGGATCTTTGGGGAGCTTCAGAACTTAAAAAGAGGGATAGCAATTTAAAAATGTTAATCAAATTACAGATTTCTGTTGCCAGATGATGATTTCATTCTGCTTACATGGCATAAATTTATGCCAACAGAATTTCCGCCACTGATGTTCATGTCTCTGTCTTCTCCAGAGTAAACATACACAACCCCATCCATTCCTCACAGAGTTTGTTTTTTTTCTGGACCCATCTCCTTGGGGCTGTTTTGTTTTGTTTTTCCCTTCTCTTTTGGCACTAGTTCCCAAAACTGTAGAAATGCAAAGATGGAAGGGACCCCCATGGATTTTTTTAAATAATTTTTTATTAAATTTTAAACTACATACAAACAACATAAGGAAATAAAAAAACTACATTAAACAATATAAGTGTACCCCCATCCCCCGGGACCATCCATGTATTCTTCTTCGTTGCTCCATCTTCTATTATTCTAGTAATCTTAAAGTTCTCTTCTCCAGAATTGTCGTGAGATATTCGTGGACTCTTTCCCTTTTCCTTCGACTAATACATAATCTATAAATTTACCCCAGATATCGTAGAAAATGTCTTCTTTCATTTCTCCTCGTTTGACCTTTAAACTGCAAGACAATTTATCATTTATAGCTATATCCCAAAGTTCATTATACCAGTCTTCCATCTTAAGTTCTAGTTTTGACTTCCAATTTTTTGCTATGCTTAATCTAGCAGCTGTCATAAGATGGATAACTGAATTCAGCTAATTAGGAAGGCAGAGTGGGGAACTGAACACTCAATCTTAGTTGCTCACCTCGCTAAATGACTGGAAACACTAGATTCAACAAACATACATCTGAGGACTGTATTCTTAATCGGAGTCAAAATCCTGTAGTGTAACTTACACATGGATAAAGGAATGAGGATATTGCTAGCATAGAGTTCAGGGCTAGCAAGTCCCGCATCCAAGCAGTCTCACTGTGTGTAAGTCAAGGGGGTCTCGGGATCAACGGAGGAGCTCATGTGACAGGATTCTGACCAGGATCTATAAGAGTTTTGAAAGATGATATAACTTTGCAATAGGTATATGAATATTAATATTTAATTGTGTTGAGAGAAGCATGGTCAATTAAAATCCACAAGTTACTCATAGTTGTGTTACTGGCCAAAATCCTGTTGATAACCATAATAAGTCACACTATTGGAGGCCCAGTGAATCAAAGGGGATTTTGTGAGCAAACTCCTCCATATATTCCTTGGATTCAAACAGACCTACTCTGTGGTTTCCAATGATGAGTAAGCCACAGTTAACAGTAGGCCTATTTGAATCAATTAAATTTATGGAAGAAATGACATCAAATTCTTATCGATTTGCAGGCTTACTCTAGTGCCAGTTACTGTGCCAAGCAACTATTTTGATCATTGCATAATAAGTGTCTATTATGATGCTGAGTCCTTGAGGGAGGGAATGGGTAGTTGTATTTTAGCTGTTGTTAGCCACTCAGAGTAGTGCTCTTAGGCACTAGATAGGTAGGATATAAATTTAGCAAATAAGATAATAAATAAATAATATAATATAATATAACTTTCATTAGGACATTTGTTACTTTACAGTAATACTCTGTAGTTGAAATCCAGTTGCAAGCTGCAACTATAGTAGGCTCCCACTGAATCAGTGAGGATTTGGTGATTCAAGATGCATAGATCCATGCAAGTTCCACTGATCCAATGGAGCCCCGTGGCGCAGTGGTTAAATTGCGGTACTCCAGCTAAAACTGTGCACATGACCTGGGGTTCAATCCCAGGTAGCCAGCTCATGGTTGACTCAGCCTTAAGAACATAAGAACATAAGAAGAGCCATGCTGGATCAGGCCAAAGGCCCATCTGGTCCAGCTTCCTGTATCTCACAGTGGCCCCACCAGATGCGTCTGGGAGCGCACAAGACTAGATATCTGTCTCTTCATACCACTCCCCTGCATTTATCCTCCTGAGATTGATAAAATGAGTAACCAGCTTGCTCGGGGGATGGGGGGCAATGTGTAGCCTGCATAATTAAATTGTAAACCGCCCAGAGAGTGCTTGCAGCTCCATGGGGAGGTATATAAGCAGAACACTTTGCTTTGCTTTGCTTTGCTAGTTGTGATTTACTGCTGTATTTTAGCCTGCATATTGAAACCTGAGGCCTAGATACAGCATTGAAGAAGTGGATTGTGTGACATTCAAATAAATTTGGTTAGTCTAAAAGATGCCAATTTGTTTCTAATACATTAATATCTAAGGAATAGTCCTTTTAATAGTTTGTCCTGCCACTCGAACAGTATTTGAAACACTAAACCATAGCACCCTCCCTATCGCCCATTCCTCTCCCTTTACAGCGATTATAAGCATTCTATCCCCTCCCAGACCAACAACCTAAAAATAGTTCTCTTGACAACAGAGATGTCAAATTTAAGCAGCAGGATGCTGAAGCGCCTTGCGAAGCATAGCAGGGCTACTCAAGTTCTGCAACCGGGTAATTCAGGAATTCATAGCTGATAAATGGACATGCCCTGTCACATTTATCTTTAGTTAGGGCTGAAGTGCCAAGACTTTTATTATTAGACAGCTTTTCACCTGGGTGCTGTTTAGTTCTCCACAATATGAGTACTGTGCTGACAGAAATCTCATCTAGTAGCCTGGGGTTCTCTTCAGGTTCTCCACAGCAGGTGGCACAGCTCCAAAACATCTAATTGTCCTCAAATTCTCTCGTTTGCCACTAGATATCTATGGATGTTTTACTATTCCTCATAATTGCTACTCAGTCTGCCAGAGTCTGTGAACATTTCTACAGCAAACACCAGTGATTTCAAAACCTCAGTTTCAGTTTAGGCCCTCAGATGAAGTGGCAAATATTTTCAGTGGCAGTTGGTCCATTAGAGACACTAATTGGAAAAATGTCCTACAAACATTCACCCCTTGCTTTGTGCATACATTTGGGTGATGTAGTCTTCTCAAGACTTCCACCTGGCAGTATATGAATGACTGAATTACTTCAAGCTGTTTCATTCACGAAATGTAACTTCCAGTAGCTGTTCCTCACTGTGTTTAGTTTTTAAAAACTCACAGAAAATAAGTTTTTTCAATACTGGAATATTTTTAGAAAATAGAAAGCAGACAATTCTCAGCCAAGTTGGTCACATGTTGCCTGAAGGCCTTGTACTATTCATCCCTGATTAAACATATGAATGTTGGTTTGCAAAACTGTATTAAGCTCTCTTTCAGTGATAGGTTAAAAGCTATGATTTATTTCCTTCCATGATGGAACATATGGAGCCAGATCCTTTCTTGAACAATTCATGCATCCACATATGACTAAACTACTAAGCCAAATACTATGAACCTTGCAGAACAAAATAATGTAAACTGACTCTGATTAATAGCAGACATCTTTATCCCATCTGATGATGCAATGAAAGCTTATGGTGCTTCCTATTTTTGAATGCATGTAACATCACAATTAATCCTACTATGAAGCAATGCCTAAAGAATACAGGTGAAACTTGAAAAAATAGAATATTGTGCAAATGTTCATTTATTTCACTAAAAATAAAATAAAAGTTTAAAAATTGCTCCTTTCCCCCCACACCATCGGATGGAGGAAATGAGCAATTTGTTTATTATTATTATTATTATTATTATTATTATTATTATTATTATTATTATTATTATTATTATTATTATTATTATTATTTTGCTGAGCTGCAAGTGTCAATCAGCTGTAGCATGAGCTTGGGGCTAGCAAAAAACCCCACAAAGTTTAAAAATTGCTCCTTCCCCCCCCCCCATTGGGAGGGTGGGGGGAGCAATTTTTAAACTTTTTTTTTGCCAGCCCCAAGCCCACACAGCTGAGCGGCCCTTGGGGCTCAGCAAAAAATAAAATAAAATAAAATAAAATAAAATAAAATAAAATAAAAATCCCCCGGTTTCCCTGTGCCTGATGGGGTGGAGGGAAAGGTGGGATTTTTAAACTTTTTTTGCCTCCTACAGATGATCGGTGCTTGGGGCGGCAAAAAAAAAAGTTTACAAATCCTGCCTTTTCCCGCCCCCAATTGGAGCGGGAAGTTGACATAAACACCCCCCCCACACACACAAGAGTATACAGATGAAAAATTAAACAAAACAAAAACAAAAAATGAAACAAAATGAAACAGAAAGGAACTAGACGAAAAACGAAATAGCGTTTTGTGCCCATCTCTGCTGAGTACTTGGTCTGGGCCCCTTTTGCAACAGTTGCTGCCTTAATGCAGTATGGCATGGATGCTCTCAGCCTGTGGCACTGCTAAGGTGTTATGGAAGACCAGGATGCTTCAATAGCACCCTTCATCTCTGCTGCATTGTTTGGTCTCATGTCCCTCATCTTTCTCTTGACAATGTCCCATAGATTCTCTATGGTTCAGGTCAGGTGCTGGCCAATCAAGCACAGTAATCCCATGGTCATTGAACCAGGTTTTGGTACTTTTGGCAGTGTGGGCAGGTACCAAGTCCTGCTGGAAAATGAAGTCAGCATCCCCGTAAAGCTTGTCTGTGGAAGGAAGAAAAAAGTGCTCCAAAATCTTCTGGTAGGCAGCTGCGTTGACCCTGGACTTAATGAAGCATAGTGGACCAACACCAGCAGATGACACGGCTCCCCAAATCAACACAGACTGTGGAAACTTCACACTAGACTTCAAGCATCATACATTGTGTGCCTCTGCATTCTTCCTCCAGACTCTGGGTCCTTGGTTCGCAAATGAGATGCAAAAATTGCTCTCATCAGAAAAGAGGACTTTGGACCACTGAGCAACAGTGTTCAGGAGCAGCTTGGCAAGAGGAATACGACATTTGAAGCCCATGTCCAGGACCCATCTCTGTGTGGTGGCTCTTGATGCACTAACTCCAGCCTCCGTCCACTCCTTGTGAAAGTTCCCAACACTTTTGAAGGGCCTTTTCCTGAAAATCCTCTCCAGGCTGCGGCCATCCCTGCTGCTTCTGCACCTTTTTCTTTCAGCCTTTCCCTTTCCACATGACTTTCTATTGGTGTGCTTTGATACAGAACTTTGGGAACATCCAACTTCTATTGCAATCTGTACATTTTGGGGCTTTCCCTCCTTATGGAGGGTGTCAATGATGGTTTTCTGCACAATTGTCAGGTCAGCAGTCCTCCATTAATTGTGATTCCTACTGAACCAGCCTGAGAGACCATTTAAAGGCTCTGGAACCCTTTGCAGGTGTTATGGATTAATTAGCTGATTAGAGTGAGACACTTTGAGCCTAAAATATTGAACCTTTTCACAGTATTCTAATTTTCTGATATTGTAAATTTGGGATTTTCATAAGCTGTATGCCAGAATTACCATAATTATACCAAAGTAAGACTTGACATACCTCGGTTTGCATGTAATGAGTCTATCTCATATATTAGTTTCACCCTTTGAGTTGACTTGCTGAAATAGATGAACATTCACATGGTATTCTATTTTTTCAAGTTTCACCTGTATGAATAATAATAATGCAGAAAGCCACCTTACTGGGATAATAATAATAATATAAAATCCAATAATAAATAATAATAATAATAATAATAATAATAATAATAATAATAATAATAATAATAATAATAAACCTATTTTCATGCCGCCTTTCTCCCTGAAGGGACCCAAGGCGGCTTAAAACAATAAATGCAACATAAACAATATCAAAATATCAAACACAATGTTTAAAAACAATAAACACACTATAAAAAGAATACTAAAAATAGCAGTAGCAGCAGAATTTAAAAGGCCCCCAGCCGATAAAACTGAGTATTACGATGTTAAAAATAAAGAATTTATAAAAAGCTGGAGGCTCAGAAGGCTTGCCTAAATAAAAAAAAGTCTTAAGGCCTCGCTTAAATGTTTCCAGGGAGGAGGCAGTTCTTAGCTCAAAGGGGAGGGAATTCCATAATACCAGTGCCACTATAAGAAGGCCCTGTTTCTTGCCACCACCGCACTTAACTCCCTGGGTGGTGGCAGTCATAGAAGGGCCTTCTATGATGACCTAAGGAGATGGGCCGGATTATATGGAAGTAGGTGGTTTCTCAGATATCCTGGTCATGAGCTGTACAGGGCTTTAAAGGTCATAACCAGCACCTTGAATTGGGCCCGGAAACAAATGGACAGCCAATGCAGTCGCTAGAGAAGCGGCCCAACAGAGTCAAACCACCTAGCTCTAGTAACTACATGGGCCACCGTATTCTGTACCAGTTGTAGTTTCCGAACTGTCTTCAGGGGCATCCCTGCATAGAGTGCATTGCAATAGTCTAACCTTGATGTCACTGTGGCATGGATCACCGAGGCCAGGTGTGCATGATCCAGGTACAGCTGCAGCTGGCACACCAGCTGAAGCTGGGCAAAGGCCCGGCCACGGTCACGGCCGCTACCTGAGAGTCCAGGAGCAGCTCTGAATCCAGGCAGACCCCCGAGCCTGAAGATGTAGAACGATTTTAATAATATTTTTGCTGAGTAATTCTGTTGGCTTTACCAGCAAATCTATGGTACATCCATGGCAGCAAATACAGCAATACCTCTTAAGATGAATTCAATTCGTTTTGTGGTTTGTTTCATTAAAAAAAATTATCTTGCGAAACATAGTTTCCCATAGGATTTTTTTTTTTACATTTTGTAATGGCTTTTCATCTTGCAAGGCATCCCATAGGGAATTTTTGTTATGCGAAGCAACCCTATTCCCGGATTTTGAATATTATTAATATATCTTATGAATATTTTGTCTTAAAAGGTATTATTGTAACTTGAGGCTTTGTTGATAGTCAAGCTTAGAGCATGTTTGTCAGTGGATTTATTGTTAAAAATCACCTGCAAACATTGATGTCTTATCAACTGTAAATTTAGAATATATAAAAGGAATTACATTTCAAAGCTGACAGACTTTGAATAATGCAGGAAATCAGTATTAAAGACACATTCACTTTTTTTCTTTCACATTTACACAAATTCCCAGTGGCTACAAATCAAAACTTTACAGAGATCTTTTGATTGCATAAACCCTGAATCTCATGTACATGTCAGACACATGTCTTCTCTTCAAATGTTTTTAAGAAACTGTGCAATTTCACTTCCATTTTTCTCTGGATATTGCATGACAAACACTTTCCAGTTAGAAAGGTCAGCATGAAAAATAAGCAGTGCCTTTACATTTTATTTTTTTGGTAGATCTGACTCAGCAGAGCACATTATCATGAGCTTTTTTCCTATAGAGGTTGATGACTTGATTCATATGCTTTGTTACAAATAGAGGATCGTGTAATAAAGACCATTCCTACAGTGTACTGATTCAGATCACAGATACAGGATAAGACTAACAGTCTTTCAAACAGAAAACTGGTGGGAAGGAATGATGGCCTAGTCTCTTCAATATGTTGACTTTTGATAATAGGTAAAGGTAAAGGCTCCCCCTGCATATGCATGCTAATCGTGTCCGACTCTAGGGGCGGTGCTCATCTCCGTATTCAAGCCGGAAGACCCAGTGCTGTGCAAGTCCATGGCCATGTGGCCGGCATGGCTGCAAGGAAACACTGTTTTACCTTCCCGCTTTTTACGGCGGTACCTATTTATCTACCTGCATTTACATGCTTTCGAAGTGCTAGGTTGGCAGGAGCTGGGGTTATCAGCGGGAGCTCGCTCCGCTGTGTGGCACCCGGGATTCGAACTGCCAAGCTGCAGACTTTGCAGTCTACAGTTTCGGTGCCTTAGTCCACTGAGGAAATTAAAAAACAAACAAACATGAAATCAACCAGACATTCCACTCTTGTTTGCAGTGACACAGTCAACAAACCATATTACTGCTGGCCTGGATCCAGACTATTTTGTGTGCAAAGGGGCTGGCATAACAGCAGCTCCCTTTCCTCACAGCAGTCCCATCCCCCACTCCAAAGGAAGGTTGGGGACTTTGTTGAGTGGAAGGAGTTGTGTCACAGGGAAGGTCTCTGAAAAATGGAGATGAAAGGAGAGCCAAGGCTCACTAATGTAGAGCATAGACCCCGTCCCTACTGTTTATGAAGCCATATGTATATATTTTCATTCTTCATAGTCTATCTGTATGATATTCAATGGGAAGACACGTTTATAGTACAAAAAAAGATGACTCAAACAAATTGTCTAAAAATGTTTTACTAAATATCCCATATACAAGTTTACAAAAAGAGACACAGTTCTACCTACAGAGCTTCAATTACAACCTCTTTAATGGTTCCTTATGTTTATGTTGGAGATTTGAGATGTAAAGTTTGCATAAGAGAAACTGCCTAACTCTTGGTGGCAAATTGTCAGACATAAACAAGCTGCTTGTTGTACAACTTCTCAAAAGCTGCTTGCACCTAACTGGGCAACTGGGTGTACGACCCTAATTGCAACCAGCAACTGGTTAATGAGCTGCCAAGGCTTCCCCTTATGATTGGGTAAACGGCCAACAGGATTATGGCCAATACTTCAAGGATCATAATATTTACGTCTGTTCAGTAGACATTTGGTCCATTGTAAGGGGACAAGTACGGGACTTCATATGCATGGTTTTTTTTTTTCAGGCTTGTGTTTGAAAGGCAAAGTTCATTTCTCAGTACTCTCCTCTGTTTCACTGTCTTCACTATCACTATCTCTTCCGGGATGCTCAGGCATTTTCCGATGTTCCTCCTCTTCCTCTCCTGCTTTTTGTTTTTCTTCAAAAGTATTCTGTTCCACAGTTTTCAGTGACATGGTTGTGATTTCAGCTTCTGTTTCCATTTCAGCTTCCTTGCTTTGAATTATTTCCCCTTCCTGGGCCCGAAGTGTATCCCTTTCTTCCACAAATGCCGGAGGGGGCAATAAATCCTGCTGATAAGAAAACAAATTGTTTCACTTTTATGTAGGGATTGCTTCCCACAGTAACACACTTCAGACTGAATTAGTCATGCTAGATCAGAAGATTTTACTGCAAAGTATATATGCCTGCAAAGTCAGACGTTGCTTCTAAGGAATACCCTACATATTGCTTGCTCTCCACTAATTACTGCTGACTTACATGACAGGTGTATGGGGTTTCACAAGGGATTCAACACATGGGAGACCAAAATGGAAGATATAAGCTACATGCCAAAAGTTCAGTGGGACTCACTGCCAGGTACCTGTGCATAAGGATAGGGCATTTGGGTTCACTTTGATAATTTTTTGTGGTTGTGTTCCTAAAGACAACCTCAGATAGATTATACCTATGAATGAATGGGAGAAATCCCTTCCATTTAATGTCTGTGAAGATTCTCATTTCTCAGTCATCCAGGCAAGGTTATCTGGAAGTTGAGTCGTGCGACGGACTTCTTTTCTTGAGAGATCAAATAAGAACATAAGAACATAAGAAGAGCCATGCTGGATCAGGCCAAAGGCCCATCTAGTCCAGCTTCCTGTATCTCACAGCAGCCCCACCAGATGCGTTTGGGAGCGCATGAGACTAGATATCTGTCTCCTGATACTACTCCCCTGCATCCGGCCCTTGAAGTACCCTGGTTTTAAGTCTGAAGAGTAGCAAAAGAAAATTATAGAGAAGAGAAAGCCTTCTTGTGTTGGTCATTGAGAAACAATGGTTGCATTAGTTACCATGGTTTCATCCTACTGACACTGTCTTCAATGTCCTGCCATCATGGTTTGTAACCTGTGATGGAGTTTTCCACCAGGAATCTGTCCAATCCCCTTTTGAAGGCATCCAGGCCAGATGCCATCACCACATCCTGTGGCAGGGAGTTCCATAGACTAACAACACAGTGGGTGAAAAAATATTTTCTTTTGTCAGTTCTTACTCTCCCAGCCCTCGATTTGAGTGTATGTCCCCTAGTTCTGGTATTTTGGGAGAGGGAGAAGAGCTTCCCTCTATCCACTTTACTCATGCCCTGCATTATTTTGTATGTCCCAATCATATCCCCCTTCAGGTGCCTTTTTTCCAGACTAAAGAGGCCCAAATGTTTTAGCCTTTCCTCATAAGGGAGGTGCCCCAGCCCAGTAATCATTTTAGTCGCTCTCTTCTGCATCTTTTCCAGTTCCACTATGTCTTTCTTGAGATGCTGTGACCAGAATTGTACACAATACTCCAGGTGCGGCCTTACTATTGTTTTGTATAATGGCATTATAATGTTGGCTGTTTTATTTTCAATCCCCTTTTTGATAATCCCTAGCATGGAATTGGCCTTCTTCACCACTGCCACACATTGGGGAGACACCTTCATGGAGCTGTCCACCAACACACCAAGATCTCTTTCCTGATCTGTCAAGGATAACTCAGAGCCCATGAGTTGATAAAGTTTGGATTTTTTTGCCCCAATATGCATTACTTTACATTTGGCTACATTAAAACACATTTGCCATTTCTCAGCCCATTCCCCCAGTTTGGAGAGATCCTTCTGGAGCTCTTCACAATCTTCTCTGGTTTTTACCACACGGAAAAGTTTTGTGTCATCTGCAAACTTGGCCACCTCACTGTTTATCCCTGTCTCCAGGTCATTTATGAACAGATTGAAAAGCACCGGTCCCACGACAGAGCCCTGGGGCACACTACTTTTCACTTCTCTCCATTGTGAAAATTTCCCATTGACACCTACTCTTTGTTTCCTGGATCTCAACCAGTTCTCAATCCATAAGAGGACCTGCTCTCTTATCCCCTGACTGTGCAATTTTCGCAGCAGCCTTTGGTGAGGGACTGTGTCAAAAGCCTTTTGAAAATCCAGATGGACTATATCCACCAGTTCACCCAAATCCACATGCCTGTTGACCTTTTCAAAAAATTCTAAAAGATTTGTCAGATAAGATTTACCCTTACAGAAGCCATGCTGATTTTCTCTTAGCAAGGTTTGTTCTTCTATGTGTTTTAAGATTTTCTCTTCGATGAGGCTTTCCACTATCTTCCCTGGGACAGATGTAAGGCTAACTGGCCTGTAGTTTCCTGGGTCCCCCCTCCTTCCTTTTTTAAAAATTGGTGTGACATCTGCTATCCTCCAGTCCTCTGGCACTGTGGCCGTTTTAAGAGACAAGTTGCATATAACCGTTAAGAGATCTGCAATTTCATTTCTCAGTTCCCTAATAACACTTGGGTGGATGCCGTCTGGGCCCGGTGACTTGTTAATCTTCAATTTATCAATTAGTCTTAAAACATCCTCTCTTTTAACCTGTATTTGATTTAATTGTTTAGTCAAGAGGGGCGGTTCAGGCAGCGGAATCTGCTCGAGGTCTTCTGTCGTGAAGACAGATGCAAAGAACTCATTTCACTCTGCAATTTCCAAGTCCTCCTTAACCTCCCCTTTTCCTCCCTCACCATCCAGAGGGCCAACTGGTTCTCTGGCAGGTTTTCTACTTCTAACATATTTAAAGAAGCTTTTATTATTACCCTTTATATTGCTAGCCATGTGTTCCTCAAAATCTTTCTTTGCCTCTCTTATCATATGCTTTACATTTCTTTTGCCAGAGTTTGTGTTCCTTTTTATTTTCCTCATTTAGGGAGGATTTCCATTTACAGAAAGACCTCTTCTTGCGCTTTAGAGCCTCTCTAACTCCACTCGTTAACCATGCCGGTGCCCTCTTGGACTCAAATGAGCTTTTCTTTCTTTGTGGTATGCACTTGTGCTGGGCCTCTGTTACCGTTGTTTTAAACAGGTTCCATGCACTCTGAAGAGATTGGATTCTTCCAACATTCCCCTTCAATTTCTTTCTAACTAGTTTCCTCATCTAAGGGAAGTTTGCCCTTCAAAAATCAAGGGTTTTTATGTCTGATTTGGTTGACACTCTTCCTCCAACATGCATGGCAAAGGAGAATGCAGCATGGTAACGGTTCCCCAGAGGCTCAGTGACATTCACATCCCTGACCAGGTCCTGAGTATCACACAATATTAGATCCAGAGTTGCCTGTTCTCGGGTGGGCTCCATGACAAGTTGCTCTAAGGCACAATCATTCAGCAAGTCGAGAAACCCAGTTTCTCTGTCTTGCCCAGAGCTCGCATTGGCCCAGTCAATGTGGGGATAATTGAAGTCCCCCATGATTACTATCCTATCCCTCTTAGCCACCTCCACGATCTCTCTCCTCATTTCAAGGTCCCCCTCAAGTTTTTGATCTGGTGGACGACAGAATACCCCAACTATCACATCACTCCTTGGACCTGGTAGTTTAACCCAAAGTGATTCTATGGTGGAGTCAGACCCTCTGTCCATCTCCATTCTGCTGGATTTTACCCCTTTTTTGACATAGATGGCCACTCCTCCTCCAACCCGCCCCTCTCTATCCCTTCTATAGAGTTTATAGCCTGGGATTGCTGTATCCCACTGGTTCTCCACATTCCACCAGGTTTCTGTTATGGCTATTATATCAATGTTATCCCTAGCTGCCAAATGTTCAAGTTCTCCCGTCTTTGCTCGGAGGCTTTGAGCATTGGCGTAGAAGCACCTGTATAGTGGGTCCCGCAACAACAGCTGCTGTCTTGTTCTCCCCCCCCCACATTTCAGCCTTACGAAGCTGCTTGGATGAGTAGCGAAACATTTCAATCTCTCAAGAAAAGAAGTCCAATTGCCATGACTCAACTTCCAGATACTTCAATTTTAACGTTTCCCTCATTTTTCACCTTTATGCACTTATGTGTCAGATGGCCTCATAGTAATAGATATTCCAACAAACAGCTCACCTTTTTCTCTCATGCTCCTTGCCTGAGTCACTGTGCTGTGGGCTTCCAGACTGTGCTTTCCCCATCCTCTTTTTGCCTCGCCACCACTCCTGGGAGCCCCCTTTCTCAGAGCAGCCAGCCTGGCTCTTTCACACACCCTCCCTTTGCCTTGTTGCTACCACTTTTTTGATCAGCCAGATTTGCTTGACCCCTTCTTCTCTCTGCCACCACCATCACATGGGGGGGGGGGGGGGAAGGGACACACAATCCAAAATGAATTGATCTAATTGGAAAGTGAAACAAACACCAGCAATAGAAGAATGGCTAGTTAAAGTGCTGGACATGACAGAAATGACAAATATGTCAGATCTTATAAAGAACAAAGTATTAACAGATTTTAAAATACGTCTGGAAGTTGAGTCATGGCTACTGGACTTCTTTTTTGAGAGATAGAAACGTTTCGCTGCTCATCCAAAAAGCTTCCTCAGTCAGAATACAGCTAGTGCGAGTCCTCCATCTTATAGTCAGTTTTGACCTCTTGTCACCCTGGTCTGAATTAGGCTCATAAGATGAACAATATGGTAACTTGGAAGCCTTTAGTTTACTGGACTTCACATTAGACAGATTAAAAAATGAACTAATGAGATATGGCTTTGAATTTTAGAGCTTTAGATAAGACTTATAGATAAGGCAACTTTAAAACTTGGGAATGGACTTGTAATTATGTAGCAAAAAGTAAGATAATAATTAGAAATAAGGGAAGAAGTAATTGTACGAGGAACTATGAGAGGACCCAAAGCATCACTGAGTGAAGACATGGTAAAACTGTTCTACCCATTTGTAAATCCCTTTCCCCTCCGCTCCCTTCCCCTTTCATCTTTCTCTTTACCTTATTAGAAATTAAACAAAAATTAACAAAATAATAATAATAATAATAATAATAATAATAATAATAATAATAATAATAATAATAATAATAATAATAATAAATAATAATAATAAAGAATTGACCTGGCAAACACCTCCAAAGAAATTGAGCTGAAAGAGAAGCAAACGTGTCTTCTTCCATGCACATCTCAACTTGTGTATAAGATTGCAACATGAAGCTCATGGAGTCCCAAGAAGACCATTAATGTGATTTCTCTCATATAGTAGTAAACTTTACATGGCCATTTAATATAGTGAGCCTAGGGGAAGATCTTGGGTGCCTTACTTCCTCTCTTTTCAATGTCTATGGTATGCAAAACACCTGAATTAGGAAATTTCCTCTGGACCTCTCTCTCTCTCTAAGGGGCACCTTTAGTGTAGAATGAAGGTAGAAACAAAATGATTAGTGGGACCACAATGACTAAACTGTTCCTGAGAGAAGAGAACATCACATTTCTGGCATTTCAAATTCACTTGGATAAAGGGGATAAATATATTATTTAGCTTCTGATTTCAACTGAAAACAGTTTGAACTAGCCAAATATTAATATTATATTTTCCCTTTCCCCCACTTTCTTTTTTCTGCCTCTGTACTGAAACCACACCATTTTATCACTAGGGATACTGAAATAATAGCACAGTGTCCTATTTCGAATATCCTAAACTAATATATTCCATTGTTTTAAGAGGGCCCTCTTCCATATCAACATTAAGCATGAGATCAAACATTCAAACTCACATTTCTCACAGCCAAAGAAAGATTTGATATTACCCTGACCAATTTGGATAACAATAATCCAACTCTGAAATTACTGTATCTGGAACTGGTAGTATGTGGCAAAAAGGATTTGGGGGAGAGACTAATTATAGGCATTCAGAAACTCTGAATCTCAAATTAGGAATTCCTTTGTCCTTGGCAAAACATCTATTTCACACTGTCAGATAAAAACTAGGACTCCTTCTGTGATGCAGCTGGGACAATTTTTATCCATGCCTGATTACTGTCATTCAATTCTTTTTGTAAGCTTGGAATTAATATGATACTAAAAATAACATCTTACGAGTACCATGGAGAACAAAGCATTTGCTGCAGGTCTATGGGAGTAAAGTATGAAGTTAGTCAATCACTCGACATTGTTAGCAGGGTTTAAACAGAAAATTATCTTGTTGCTTTCATCTTCAGAGCAATCAGTCACTGGAACCGCCATTCATATTAACAAGGCTGTTCTTATCGAGTACTGGAATTAATTTGAAGTAAAAATAAAATAAAGTAAAATAAAATACAGTTCTATCAGAGGATAATAAAAGGCATTAAGTGGTTTACTCTTCCTCCTTTACAGAGACTTTTCGATCTCTTTCCCTCAAAACACAACTCTGAAGTTTTTAAAATCAGAACTACTGCCAAAGTAATTTGTGTGTTTGGTTCAATACTTAAACTTTGAATAGGGTGAAGACACTGGTACAGTCCTATTCCCTTTTAGTCACATATATCTTCTGTGCATGGGTAAAGAGCATAAAGTTGTAGCTACCGGATAATTGTTGTGCTCTGGCTGAACTCTGGTTTACTATCATAAATGGGCATGAACGAACCTAGTCTCCCCCTGGGCTTGAGCATTCCATCTCTCCTCCTCCTTCAGCACCACCATGAGAACGGTTCAGAAAATGTTCATTTCCACTTCTGAATACATACAGTTTACCATAGGTGTCTAGCTGGCCACTGTGGAGGAAAGGATACATGTAGCTTGGAAAAACTGTTGGCCATGATGAGGCCTACAGCACTCAAAAGTTGCTTTTCTAAGGTCTGAGAATATTAGATGCCTAATAAGCTCTTTTTCTATCGTTGATGGACAGAATCAGAGCAAATATTTATTCAGTCCGGAATCCTGCATTCCACAATGACCAACCAGATGACCGGGGATTCCACAAGAAATGTATCAAAGTCTAACGGGATGTTCTACAGATACATGCTATTTTTAACATGGAGATTTTATTTAGCCATCATGCGCAACAACCACTTCTATACCTACCCCCCAGAATTTTTGTTTCCCTTTTAAAGCCACCTAAACTAATGACTACTATTATATCACAGCATAAATGCTCCAGTGCTGGAGGCATTCAAGAAAAAAATGGACAATCACATGTCAGATCCACTTTGACTGAGATTCCTGCAGTAGATTCCTGGGCAGGGAGTTGGTCTTCCAACTCAATTCTTCTTTGGTTCTACCATGTGTCACCACATTCCATAAAGCATTAGTGTGCTGCATGGAAAAACCCCGCAACAACAACCAGTTTTCTGCCACTGTCTTCATACTACTGAGTACTAAATAGTTTTATTATTTATATCATACAGTGGTTCCTTGTATAAAGGAATCAATTTGTTCCAAATGAAATTCGGTTAAGCACATTTTTCCTTTCTACAAAATTCCCACAGGAATGCATTGAAAACGAATTAATTCCTAAGCGTGACCGTTTTTCTGTTGTACGGATTCACCCCATAGGCGATTCTGTTCCTGTTATATGAGGTTTCACTGTATTTTAATGTTATATGGGATGTAAGAAATTATTTCCAACCAATTCAAACACAATCTATAAATTTAAAAGTCTGTTTGCTTGTTTATATTTGCAACTCCCTCAACTAATGGTGGAGTCACATCTCTGGGCGTCCAACAGAACAAGATCAAATAGCAAGATATCCATTCTGATTACACTTTAGAATCAGACATTCCTTGCATGAATATTAGCATTAGTATCAGTGAGAGTATCATTATTTATCATCTAAAATGGCAGACTGCCTCTCAGTCAAGACTACTGCAGCAGCCAATCAAGTGAAAGATTTCCCCTGACAGTTAAGTCCAGTTGTTTCCCATTCTGGGGGCTGGTGCTCATTTCCATTTGTAAGCTGTAGAGCTGGTGTTTGTCCATAGACGTATCTCTGCGTCATGTGTCCGGCATGACTAAACGCAAAAGCTCATGGAATGCTGTTACCTTCCCACCAAAGTGGCACCTATTTATCTACTCGCCTTTTTACATGCTTTCGAGCAGCCAATACAATGGAGGAAAAAGAAGACACATCTACCCAAGCCACTCACCCCATAACAATATGTAAGAAACATAGACTTCTAACATAGTTCTGAAGGGGCAAAACAAAAAACTGTGGTTGAATTTACCAAGATAATGACAAATTAGAAGGAGCAAAGACTACATGTATGGTTATGAGTAAGGCATGTAGACATCTCTCCAAAGGCTACAAACTCCTATGTTTATATATACCAACACTCCTCCTTGTGAATGTGACATGAAAACTGTAAAAAAAAAACAATGACCTGAATAAGTATACAGATCAAGATTGAACCACCTGTACTCATTAGGAAATTACGAACTCTGATCCCAGATCTATGGCAGCTTTTACTGCTAAAGGTCCTGAAATAATAATATAACTTCAGAAACATTGTTTTAGCAAGTCAAATAGACAAAAGGCTTGCAAATTTAAAGAAAAACCAAATACCCATTGAGGCACTTACACACAGTCACCATATTCCCTCCCCCCATTCCATATAAATTCATTCCATTATCAGAAACCACAGGAGTATCCAGTCAATGGGTAAAATTCATATGCTTAGTGTAGAGTAGGAACACTGAATCAATGATTATTTGATGACTCAGCATTTTGTTAAGTTTCCTTGAGTCAAGTAGGCGTACTCTGGTTGTGACTTACATTAACTTTGTAAGTCACAACTAGAATAGGCCCATTTGAATCAAGGGAACTTCCGGAGGATTTGAGCCATTCACTCCTCAATGTTGTGCAACTTACTACATGAAACCAACAGGATTTCAGCCACTGCATTTGTTGTGGAGCAGTATTTCCTCAACTTGTCACGTTCCCTACCTGTCTGTGTTGGCGGGTAGTTTGTATCATATGCATATACATATTGTAGACAAAGTTAGCCATTTGGGGCATATTCTTTATGATATGCACTTGATGAGATGGATGTGCTCCATTCTAAAAGAGAAAAAAATGAACTATTAATATTATATGTTTCATTCTTTTTTAAAACACTGTAATAAATTATTATTTTTGCTTCTAGTACTTTAAGGTGGCTTATATCCTTTTAAGAAGGAAGGCAGCATATAAATATTAGAAAGAAAGAAGGACGGAAAGAAGGAAGTAAAGAAAAAGAAAGAAAGAAAGAAAGAAAGAAAGAAAGAAAGAAAGAAAGAAAGATAAAGAAATATTAAGATAGTTCTAAAACAAAAAATAGAGCTCTTCTGTATCCAAGTAAAATAATGAATGTTTCTTAATGAAAGTTACATCATGGAAAAGAGACCATTAGTCTTTACACAATAGCGAACACAGTTTGAAATAGATGGTCATACCTGCCGAGCTGTTGGAAAATACTCTGTGGGGATTATATGCAGTTGGAGAGGGCGAGCTGTGAGCTGGCTGAAAGCTGGGGTCAATTCAAAGCAGTTCTGGAACAGAGATACTCTTGCGAAGATATACAGTCCAAGTCTGGCTCTTGACATAGCAACCACCAGACGTCGAACGTCTCTTCAAGGGACAGAAAGGCAACTGTTACTAAAACTCTTATTAAAACACTCTTAAGGCCACTTGCAGCTAACAGCTACTTCAACAAGGAAAACTGTGTATCTCAAGGTATGCATTTCCACCTCTGAATAAAATAATTATTACTATTTTTGGATTGCCACTAGGAAAGACAGTTATATAAAACAAATCTGGAACCAACCTTACATACAGCTCGACCCCAATTCAAGTTAGGTCACAGGAATTGGACTTAGTTCTGTAAATACAGAGCTCTTTTGGTGTTCTCTATCTATGAATCATCATCATCATATACAGAAGAGAGTGCTCTACAGCTGTTCCATAAGACAGGAAATATAACTAAAATGTATTATCCTTTATCTCTAAGGTCCTAAGCAGATAGTTCATTTAATCTTCTGATAAAGTCAACACCCTATAATAATTAATACAGTAGTATTTTATCCCCAAAATAATTATAACTGTTTATTTTCATCCTTGAATACTACATGAAACTCCCTCACATTACTAAAACACTTTTGCATTGAAATGTAGCTGCCAAGGTTCACCTACCCCTTATATAGTACATGAAATTTCAGGACATGCACAAATGCGTGCAGGTATCTAGAGAGTGTGCTTATAAATATGAATGAAGCCACATAGGTCTGTAAAGATAAACATCACCATTTCAAACAGTGAAGACTTACAATTACTAATCTTAAATGCTAATGGAAAAAGAGAACTCTGAAAATTGAATGCTAGATATTAAAACATTTGAGCATTATTCAGAATGTGGAAGCATGAACAGAGCCATTAAAATGCAGGGCCTTGTTCTCCTTAGGAGCAGAGCAGAGAGAATTCTGAATGAGGATACAGTAGGACCCCCGTATCCACTGATTCATTAACCACTGATTCAGTTATCCATTTTTGGCAGAAAAAATAAATAAATAAATCATCCAGCTGCCACAAAGCAAGCTACTGTCACAAACAGCAGCTGTAAAGCAAGCTACTATCACCAAACAAGTTTTGAGCTTGTTTTTTTTTTTTGGTGTTCTCTCTCATCCATGGTTTTTATTATCCACAGGATGGCTTAGAACCAATCCCCAGCAGATACCGGGGTCCTACTAGATTGTAGGCATGTATTCCCAATCTCCATAGTGGCTCACTGAAGGATAAATAAGATTCTGTTGTGCTCTTGTGAAACTTTTGCTCACAAGCACTCCATTTATAGCTAGCCTGGATTTTGGCTTGTAACGAAGATACAATATTACATACCTCAAGTGTCCAACTGCTTTGGTTCGCACAAGAGAAAGTATTATATAATCATTTTGCTGACCTTGAAACCTGTCTACAGTTGTCACCTAGTGGAAAAATTAAGAGAGTGTTAATTCAGTGGCATCTGAATGAGATTTCAAGAGAACTTTTGGTACAAAGGAAATGGCTCAAAGTGTCACCCTGAAATGATACTAAAGTCTACTGCATTATGAACAGAAGGCAAGGGTTGTGTGTGATTCTGTGACCCTTCACACACCCTTCCACAGACCACAATAATACACTGAGACCTGAATTCAGGTACCGTACTTGCTGAAAGTATAGTGTGTGCGGTAACAGTAAAACCACACCTTAAATCTCCCATGTATCTTGTAAACTGTTAGAACTGTTACAATTTGGATACAACTTGAAGGCACATAGTACTGTTGCTCAGTGTAGCAAACTGCAACTAGAGTACAGTCACTCCCCACCATTTCGCGGTTCAGGTACTGCGGTCCCACTATATCGCAGGATCACAGTACCTGCCCTGGCTCCAGCTGATTAGCACTGGGGTGGGGGAGAAAAACCAATGACCGGGAGCCCGGGGTGTGGGGAAGGGGGGGAGGTTTAAAAGCCCAGGCTTTAAAAACCTTCCCCCCTTTCCCCAAATCCGATCCCCCATTGCTGCCAGCCCGCGCAGGGGGCGATCGCATCGCCCCACACCACCCCCCATGCTCCTCCAAGAAGCCTCGGGCCATGCGGGCGGGAGCAGGGGGTGATTGCATCACCCCGCGCTGCCCCCTGCGCTCCTCCGAGAAGCCTCGGGCCGCGCGGGCGGGTGGCAATCACGCTGCCCTGCAATCTCCATTGAAATGCATTGGCTCAATTCATTTCAATGGAGAAATTTTTCCCCATTGGAATGCACTGGGCCAATGCATTTCAATGGAGACAGCCCCGGACGAGAAGTCTTGGGGCGGTGCGGGCAGGTGGCAGCAGAAGGTCAGATCCCCCTGCCACTGCCAGCATATGCCGGTCCAACAAGTCTTGGGGCAGCACAGGCGGGCGGTGGCAGGAGGTCAGATCCTGCAATGCTGCCAGCGCACACCACCCCAAAACTTCTCAGACCGGTGGTGGCAGGGGGATCTGATCGCCCACCGGCCCCCAGGCCCCACCCAACCCGCACCCGCATATCGCGGATTTTCGGTCATCGCGGGTTGGGTGGGTCCCTAACCCCCACGATAGGCAGGGGGTTACTGTAGGCCAATTGAACTCTGTAGGTTCTGTCAATACAACTATTCTTGTGACTTACTACAGTAAGCAGCAGGACTTCAACTGAATCAACTGATATTCATTTGTTCATGTTCACATCAAAAGACTTAGATATGGTTGTATTTAAAATATGAAAATAATATAGACTGAGAATAGGGATGTTTGCCTTAAACACATTGCATTCAGAATGTAAAGAAAGTACATAATGGATTTGCTTATTGCAAGCAGAATGCTCCTTTACCAGAACTGTGCAAAATTTCACCATATTCTCTTTTTATAACTTGATTACTGGAATACAACTTCTTATTATTACAGTTTATTTAACTTTAATTAATGCTGACCCAAAATAACTGCCTCAAGGAGAAAAGTGGAACGAATCAGAAAGCTAAGTAACATAATAAGCCCTTATAATTTCCTGGATTCATTTTCCCCATCTGAACAATTCTTGAGAGATTAAAAAAATCTTCCAAAATGCAAACCTATGCCGTTTATAAACTAATGACACAAAGATATTTGCATATAAAATATTTTGAGAAACTGTATTTTGCCACATTATCTCAGCAACAACTCTGATCAAAAAGCCTACTTTACTTTTTGTGACAAGACTACAAAACACCACTTGCTGCCAATTCATTTCCAGGCTCAATTAAAGGTGCTGGTTCTAATCTAAAAAGCCCCAAAGATCTTAGATCTCAGCTATTTCAAGGACTGTGTCTCCCTTAATGAGCCAACTTGAGTGTTAAGGTAACCAGGATATGCCTTTCTCTTGATCACAGCACATTTACAGGTGCATTTGGTGGGGACATGGGAGAGGGCCTTTTCTGTTGCTGCATCCAAGCTTTGGAACTCCCTCCCACAGGAGGCCAGACTGACCCCATCTTTAATGTCCTTTTGCAAGCTGGTGAAGACTCTTCTCTTCAGGCAAGCTTTCCATGAGAGCCTGGCTGTCTGAGTATGGTTTCTAAATGGATTATTGTATCTTACTGCTTTGGATGTGTTTTGGTGTTGCTTTTGCTTACCATTTGTGTGTGTGTTGCGTCGTTACAGTTGTGACGGTCTCTTCATGACCCCATGTCCATGGAGTTTTCTTGGCAGGAATACTGGAGTGGTTTGCCAGTTCCTACTCCAGGCACCTACAGCACCTGGTATTCCCTGGTGGTCTCCCATCCAACCAGGGCGACCTTGCTTAGCTTCCGAAATCAGGTGAGATCAGATGTGCTTAGAGCATCTATCCTTTTAGTATTTGTATGTTTATTGTTGTTAGTTTTAAATAATATATTTTAATGATGGAAGCCACCTTGGGTCTTTATTATTTTTAAGTAGAAAGGCTCTACGCAAGATCTTAGGGGTCCCGAATGTGATCAGACTTCCAACATTATTAAGTGAACTCGATTTTCGTTTTCCAGCTACCTTGCTTGGCTATCTACTATTAAGTTCTGGCTTCGCTTACACTTTCAAACATCCCCCAACTCTGCTGACTGCTCTATTAAGAGATTCTTAGAATGCTGCTTAGAGCTCTCTTATTAGCTCCAAAATTACTTCAATTGCTATTAACCTGGATTCTCTGACTAATTGTGGAGAAATTCAACTTTACCATATTGTCCATCAGAGAATCCTTGATATGGAGCTTCAAACTTTGGCAGCTGATTCCAACCCAGTTTGCTCTCTCCACTTATATGGGCTACCCCCCTCTTTCTGTATCTGGCACCATTTTCACCACCTTACCAATCTGCAACGGCACAGAGCATTCATGTTACCCATATTCAGCATCTTCCCCTCTTCAGTTCTATCTAGCAGGTTTCACAATATTCTCTTTGAGAATTGACTGTGTAAACGCTGTTTAGTTGAACCAGATTCAATCATACACATTATTTTCACCTGCCAAAAATTCAACCAGCCTCACCAACTATTATTGAATTCTGTTACCTCTAACTTCTCAGGTTCCCCTGACAAACAACATGAGATGGCTGAGTGTAAAGCTAAATACCTAGCTATTGTGATCTGTAAGGATGACTTCAAGAAGAACCTTGGCTTATTTTATATTATCAGGAATTTATATGTTTAGTTTAATGCCAATAAAGGTTTTGATTGATTGACTGACTGACTGAAGTAGAAAGGCAAGGTAAAATTATTTTAAATAAGTAAAAATAATAAATGATGTATACAGAGTGATATCCAGTACAGTAGTTCCCCGTTTGTCGTGGGGGCTAGGTTCTCTGACCAACCACAATAAAGGAAAATCCACAATATACAGTGGAACCTTGACTTACATATTGCTTGACTTGCATCATATTTGACTTGCAGCAAGAAGGGGCCTGTTTGACTTGAGTCGCAGGCTTTGACTTACATCTCGGAGCCCCGGTGCAAGGCACCGGAATTGGGCGGCAGCCACAACCCAGCATCGCGGCTGCTGCCTCCAAACTGCTCCTGCCTTCTTCCCCTCCTCCGGCAGCGGCGGCTTCGGCGAGGCCAGCTCAGAGCACCTGGAGCTGGTCCTCGGCCTCACCGAAGCCGCCGCTGCTGCTGGAGAAGAAGAAGGGCCGGGAGCTCGGGGCTGGCCTCGCTGGTTAGACAGTCGGCTCAGTCTTGTAAAAAATCTGGCTGCAGAAGTCTGGTCCATAATGGAAGCATTTTAGTTGGGGAGCTGTAAAGTTGTGGTACTCTAATGGTAAGCATAGAGTTGTTCAGAACTTGGAATGTCAGGTTAAAAATCAGTAAAACTTAAATGTTAGACATTGTTGCTATGAACATTAAAAAGTGGAGGCATATAACTTGTGGACTATAATTCCACTGCCTCCTCCTCTCTTTGAAGAGACATTTCATTTACATCCCCAGAAGGAATCTCCTATCCCAGTCAAAATTGTGTTAAATTGCTGTTTTCGGGGGTCTTTTTCATCATCTGGAACGGATTAATCCGCTTTCCCATTACTTTCTATGGGAAACATTCGTTTGACTTAAGTCATGTTTGACTTAAGTCTAGACCACTGGAACGGATTAATGACGTAAGTCAAGGTTCCACTGTACTGACACCGCCCATTACTTTGTTTCCAAAGAAGCCTCCTCCACGGAGCCTCTCCCCACACCTCCCTTGCTGCAGCCGGGATTCCATCCCCACCCCGATCACTTCATTTCCAAAGAGATCTTCTCCACAGAGCATCTCCCCACCACTTCTGCAGCCAGGATTCCTCCAACCCAATAACCTAGTTTGAAAAGAGATCTCCTTCACAGAGTCTCTCCACTCTCCTTCTGCAGTCTGGATTCCCCTGCCGCAATCACATTGTTTGCAAAAAGATGTCCTTCACAGAGGCTCCCCACTCCCATTTTGCAGCCATGATTCCCCCACCCCAATCACCTAGTTTGCAAAAAGATCTCCACAGAGCCGCTCCACTCCCATTCTGCAACCAGGATTCCCCAGTCCCAATCGCCTCCTTTGCAAAAAGGTCACCTGGCTGCAGAAGTGGTGGGAAGAGGCTCCATGGAAGAGATCTCTTCGGGACCTCAATATATGAACTGTAATGTAGTGGGGGGACTACTGTATTTTTGTTGAAACAACAAAGCAGTTGATTAATATCTGGAAAGTTACCTTGTTTGGTCTTCCAATAATTGGATTATTCCCACAGCGCTGATTAATTATATCCCGAATCAGGTGTTTCTGTCCATTGTATGTTGTCAAGATACTTATCTTTTCTGCAGGGTATCCTAGCAGGCACATATACATGAACAGGGCAACAACGTATTCAGCCTCACCAAGGTTCTGCAAAGTTTCACAAAAATATGGATTTTTAAAATATATTTTCCCAATGAAATTTTGTACAGCTGTTCTGGGCAAATAAACACCACAGCAAGGAAAATGAGCAGTCATATCCCTGTCTATCAACCATCCTAAGTAATTTTATAATGGAGTTCTCTATAGACAGAACATTCAAATAACAGAGAAAACCATGCAGTCTTATGTTAATATAGTCTTCCTTCATAGTGTTAGATATCTATAACATCTTAAAAATAACATCAGTTTACGCAAAAATAATTGGGTTGTGCCAAAAAAGAAATGAAAAGATCACAATGGTCCTAATTCAGATACTTACTTAAAAGACAACTATCTCCCTTTTTCAGTGGCAAAGAATGTTATTAAGACTTTTAATAGCGAAACAGAATCAGAGCTGCCTGATGCTGAACAGTTCTAGATAGCAACATTACCACTTTCAGCCAAGTTCTTTTACATGCAAACACTCTCTGTTATCTACAAAATACCTTCTATACACTGGCTGGGATCCTGTTGCATAGCTCCTCCACCTGTGCACTGAAGTGTCATCAGAGGCTAAAACAAATTATTAACTGCAGAACTCCTTTTTCAATTTCAGGGTGTGCACACCTTTGTATCATGCAACAGGATACTGGCAATTTGTGTTGGACATGACTAGCACACATGTGCAGGGGGTGCTTGGTATTCTGTTTTCACAGTTGATGCAGTGGAAAAAAAAACTCACCTTAAGGAAAACATGCTGTTCATGCCAGCATAACGAAAGTGGACAGACAACAAGCAACTGTGGTATGGAGTTGAGCAACTGGTTGTGCATCCGTGGCATGACCACATGTGCCATGCACCGGTGGAACTGTTTCAGGGACAGCACTTCTGCTTTGGTGCTAGTGCAATTATTGTAACCTTGAGCTGCACGCGCATAGTTGTGGAATAGGAGTTTGTCCCATAGGATGGACAATTACTTTATCTCTTACCTGATAGAAATAAGGATTGGGTTCTGATTCTCCAACACCATGGAAATCTTCTACATTTATTAGTTGGAAGTCATACAAGAAACCAGCATTTGCTGTTCTGAATTCAGGTAGGAGCTGTACATGGGGCAAGTTACCCAGGTTCTTGTAACGCCAGTTGTAAAGATTGCATAGACTTTTAAGAGAAATAGAATGAAGCACAGTTATCAATAAATTCAGTTTTTAAGGAATCATCCTTTAGTATTTCTCTTCTGCTTAAATTAATTTCAAGATATGCCACTGATCTAGTATCTGATAAAAAAAGTAAATACAGTGGACCCTTGTATAACAAACAGCTTGTATAACATAAAATTTGTACAACATAAAAAATTCCAGAGATAGGGGAAATTTGCTTAACATAATCGCCTATGGGGAGAATCTGTACAACATAAAAATGGGATTACTCCATTTTCAATGCATTCCTATGGGAATCTGTATAAAGGAAAATTTGCTTAACATAATTTCATTTGGAACAAATTAATTCCTTTATACAAGGTACCACTGTATAGCATTACAGACCAAGCCATTTTGCAGTACAGTGAGACAGCCATGAATAACATTTATTTTCAAAAAACCCAATCAATTAAAATGGTACATACCTAGCAGGAAAAAATATAAATAACAAAATACAACATTCTCATTATTTGAATGTAGGGGCTGAAACCTTTAGATCTGCCATAATAATTAGACCTTTGAATTTAGGATATGCAGTAGCACCAAAATTGAAACTGGAACATGGAAATACAGCCCTTCAGGTTCAGAAGTTTAAAAATTCAGAATTTTAAGATATCCACAAATTTTAAAGTCAATAGGAATGAGATACAGTCTAGTAATTATTTTCCCCTTTAATGAAACACACAGGTAATGCATTTTAAAAGGTTCTGTGTCCTCTGATACCTTCCCAGTGATTATTATTAATAATAATAATTATGCAGTGTAGCCTGCATAATTAAACTGTAAACCGCCCAGAGACTACTTGAAGTGGTATGGGGCGGTATATAAGCAAAACACTTTGCTTTGCTTTTGCTTTTGCTTGTGCCAAACAAAAAGAGTGCACACCACCTCCCAGCGGGGCTAAAGTATTAGGAAATGGCTGTAATGGGCATACTGACTAAACTGAACATTGTAAAAGGGTTAAATGTGCATATGCAAATAAAAAAGGAACAACTAACAAAGAACATCCATCTCTGAGTAATGACAAACATTCAACTTATTGCATACATAGACTTGAAGCAGACTTTGATAATGGTAGGAATTCTCCTACCTCCATCCAAGAATTTCACCTATAACCTAAATTTATCCACACACATTCCTTTTTTCCTACCTCGCCCTTGCTCTTCCTTGGGCATCCAAGTCAACAGTTGGCACTCCCACTCGGACAAACCGGGTAAACAGAGACTGCTCCATGTTGGAATATTTTTGAAAAGCCATGTTTTTAATGACTGGCGGCAACTGATGATGGTCCCCAATCATAATCCACCTTTTCAATCGGCTGAACCCGTCCTGTGGATTCTAGTGAATGCAAGCAAGATTCCAGAGTTGAAGTAGTACAACCAATGGCCACCCATGTGTTACAATGACTAAAAACAATATGCTACAGCACATCTGAGCTCTACGTTTTAGCTGCACTAAATGTGTTACAAAGACACGGGCAGAAAAACATGGTATACAGTAGTACCTTGTATAACGTAATTAATTCGTTCCAAAATAAATCACGTTATACAATTTTTACGTTATACAAATTGAAATTTCCCATAGGAATGCATTGAAAACAGATTTAATCTGCCCCCCACCACTCCCCCTTTCCCTCGAACTCAGACTTCCCTGCCGTCTTTTTTATTGCTCCCGGCGTGGCTGCGGTGTGGCCCGCTCCTTTGGATGTCGCGGCCCCGCGGCCACTCATCTTCCTTCTCCGCCGGCGCGGGGATCTCGGGTTGTTGCGGCTCCGCGGGCGGCGGCGGCGGCTCCTGTCACCGGCCTCGCGGGGCTGTCCCGGGAGCTGCCGCCACCGCCACCGCCGCCGCTGCCTTGTTGCCCCCGCCAGAAGCGGCTCCCGTCACCGGCCTCACGGGGCCGTCCCAGGAGCTGCCGCCACCGCCGCCGCCTTGTTGCCCCCGCCGGAAGTGGCTCCCGTCACCGGCCTCGCGGGGCCATCCCGGGAGCCGCCGCCGCCGCCTTGTTGCCCCCGCCGGAAGCGGCTCCCATCACCGGCCTTGCGGGGCCGTCCTGGGAGCCGCCGCCGCCGCCTTGTTGCCCCCGCCGGAAGCGGCTCCCGTCACCAGCCTCGCAGGACTGCCCCGGGAGCCGCCGCCGCCGCCGCCGGAAGGAACCTCAGCATCCGCGGCGGTGGCAAGTGGAGGATCCCTGCGCAGGTGCCAGGAAAGGGCACCCCTCCCTGGCTCGCCCCCCTCCGTGTCTGCCGCCCCCTCCCCTCCCCTCCCCTTTTCCCCGACCGCCCCCGTCCTCTTCCCGGGGGGCCGCAGGTGGTGGACGGAGGTGGCGGGGGGCGGATTTTCCCCCCGTTGGGGGTTGTACAGATTTCCCCCTCCTTGTACTCTAAGGGTTTTTCGTACCAGCAGAAATAGAAATACAGCAATTAAAACCACATCAAACAGGCAGTATAAACAGTATAAATAAGTTATACGAGGGTCCACTGTATTTTCTTTACTCCCTATTTTTAAACTAGACTGGTACATAGACAGAATGATATATATTGGAAGAACAGTAACAATTATGATCCAAGAAGCTCAAACTGGAATAGATCTGTTAATCACAATATCCTAGATATACATCACAATATACTAGATACTTTTTCTTAAAACAATAGCTGACTATTTGCAACTGTTTATATTGTAGCCTTTCCTTTTACACTTACAGCTGGGAAAATACTCTTTCCATCTGCAAACTACATTTATGGCAGATTCCTATAGAGATACTGTGGCAACTTGGCCCATTTTAAAGCAATGCTTAGAAAATTGCACGGTCAGGGGATAAAGGGGCAGTTCCTCTTATGGATTGAGAACTGGTTGAGATCCAGGAAACAAAGAGTAGCTGTCAATGGGAAATTTTCACAATGAAGAGAAGTGAAAAGCGGTGTGCCCCAGGGATCTGTCCTGGGACCAGTGCTTTTCAATCTGTTCATAAATGACCTGGAGACAGGGATAAGCAGTGAGGTGGCCAAGTTTGTGGATGACACGAAACTCTACCTTGTGGTAAAAACCAGAGAAGATTGTGAAGAGCTCCAAAAGGGTCTCTCCAAACTGGGAGAATGGGCTGCCAAATGGCAAATGTGTTTCAATCTAGTCAAATGTAAAGTAAAGCATATTGGGGCAAAAAATCCAAACTTTATCTATCAACTCATGGGCTCTGAGTTATCCATGACGGATCAGGAAAGAGATCTTGATGTGTTGGTGGACAGCTCCATGAAGGTGTCCACCCAATGTGTGGCAGTGGTGAAGAAGGCCAATTCCATGCTAGGGATTATCAAAAAGGGGATTGAAAATAAAACAGCCGACATGATAATACCATTATATAAAACAATAGTAAGGCCGCACCTGGAGTATTGTGTACAGTAACCCCCTGCCGATCGTGGGGGTTAGGGACCCACCCCACCCGCGATCCATGCAAATCCGTGATATGCGGAAGCGGGGGGGGGGGGGGGCTGGGGGCGGGGGGGGGGACGATCGCAGAAGTCTTGGGGCGGTGCGCGCCGCCGGCGGCAGGGGGATCTGACCTCCCGCTGCCGCCCGAGACTTCTTTTCCGGGGCCGTCTCCATTCAAATGCATTGCCAATGCATTTCAATGGAGAAAATTTCCCCCATTGGAAAATATTGGCTCAATGCTTTCCAATGGAGAAAATTTATCCATTGAAATCAATTGACAATGCATTTCAATGGAGATTGCGCCCCCCCCCCCCCCCCCCCGCACGGCCCCGAGACTTCTCGGAGGGGCCTGGGGGCAGCACGGAGCGACCCGATGCCCCCCCGCCGTCCCCCTGCATGGCTCTGAGGCTTTTCGGAGGGGCCGGGGGCGGCGTTGAGCGACCCGATCTCCCTCCTGCCCCCACAGCGGTGCAGGTACTGCGATCCCGCGATGTAGTGGGACCGCGGTACCTGAACTGCGAAATGGCGGGGGGTGACTGTACAATTCCGGTCACCGCATCTCAAGAAAGACATAGTGGAACTGGAAAAGGTGCAAAAGAGAGCGACTAAAATGATTACTGGGCTGGGGCACCTCCCTTATGAGGAAAGGCTAAAACATTTGGGGCTCTTTAGTCTGGAAAAAAGGCGCCTGAGGGGGGATATGATTGAGACGTACAAAATAATGCAGGGCATGAGTAAAGTGGATAGAGTTAAGCTCTTCTCCCTCTCACAAAATACCAGAACTAGGGGACATACACTCAAATTGAGGGCTAGGAGAGTAAGAACTGACAAAAGAAAATATTTTTTCACCCAGCGCGTTGTTAGTCTGTGGAACTCCCTGCCACAGGATGTGGGGATGGCATCTGGCCTGGATGACTTCAAAAGGGGAATGGACAGATTCCTGGAGGAAAAGTCCATCCCAGGTTACAAACCATGATGGAGATGTGTAATCTCCAGGCTTAAAACCGGGGTACTTCAAGGGCCAGATGCAGGGTTGTGGAAGCAGGAGACAGATATCTAGTCTCATGTACTCCCAAACGCATTTGGTGGGGCTGCTGTGAGATATAGGAAGCTGGACTAGATGGGCCTTTGGCCTGATCCAGCATGGCTCTTCTTATGTTCTTAAATAACGGTCAGGTTTAAAGGTTGAGTAGCTTTGAAGGACTGAACTGTTTAGATGCATGGATGGGATGCAAGTGTGATTGGCAGCTGGAAGGTAGAACCTTGAGTGGAAGGCTGAGTGCTGATTGGTTGGTGTGAGGGGAATGTAATGGGGAAGGATCTGGTCTGAAAGTCTATTAAGATTCTGGACTAGGAGCCTTTGTCAGAGATAAGAGGTCTATTTTGGCAACCATCAGAAGTAGTTGTCTGTTCTACAGTTTGTTAGAAAATGACTGCCTCAAGAGCTTAGTGTGTGTGATGTCAAAAAATTACAGAATATGTCAAGTACTTATTTTGATTTAGAAGAACAGAAAGAATATACAGTGGTACCTTGAACGTCTCTGCTTACAAAAAACATGAAGTTACAAAGCAAACAATTGTAAATGGAGCTCCAAGAAAACTTCGAGTTGCGAAAGGAAATCCATTTCCAGTGATTACCTTTCAGTATGAAGCTCCGCCCCACGCTTGCTGTGCATAGCATTTCCAGAACCAGATCATTGGTTTCCAAAGATTTCCTTTCAAATTGGAAACCGATGGCCCGGTTCCAGAAATTCTATACGCAGCATGCAAGGGGCAGTGCTTCATATTGAAAGGCTCTGTTTGACGGGTCCAGCTGTGGGGAGTGAAGCCCCCCCCCCCACTATTCATAGCTTGACCTGTTATTTATTTATTTTTAAATTTATATACCGCACAGATTTCCCTAAAGGGAACTCTGGGCGATTTACAAATAGAAGAATACACCGCTTTGCTTCTCTTGGTGTTATTGCCACTACAACTTTGTGAGATAGCTCAGGCTGAGAAAGTCTAACTTGGTCATAGTTATCCAATGAGCCTATAGACAAGCCCTAGCCTAATATTCTAACAGCACAAGAGTCCTATTTATACAAATCTATCAATTAGAACATAATTTCTTTATTTTTAAAAATATATATTTTGTTTCCATTGTTTTAATACAAGTGCTTCCAGACAACCTGAAAAGCAAAGAAGAAAACAATTCATAAGGACCATAAATTGTAGGGATGCTTGAGTTCTTACCTGCAAGAGAAGTGGTATAAAAGTTTCAATCTCTAGAATCTGAGCAGCCTCTTCCATCAAGATGTTATCATACTAGGAAATTAAGAATAAATATATGGGCTTACTGTAAGACCAGACACTGTATGTGTAGAAGTTAACAGGGAAACTGATTCAGGAAGCTTGTAAGCAGTTTACTAGTAAACCAGTTTACTAGTACATAGGGGTGTAATAAAAGAAATATGATATACACAATGCAATATGCACATAGTAAACATGTTAAATCCAACTTTCTGGGCAGCCTTGATCTAATTTCTGACCTGCATCAGTTGAAACAAACATCAAATCTAATGGAATCTAATGGAATGCTTTCCACGTAACTATTTTATTTTATTCATTGCATTTGCAGACTGCTTGATTTAATGATACATTGCACAATTGCAAGTTTTTGTGTATTTAGTATTTCTCTTCATTCTTACTCGAGTATGCCTGCAGTCATACTTCGCAATATGCACTGTGCTAAAAGATTTCAGAATGTTGCATGATACAGCAATGGCTCCTTGAAAACCCATAAAAGTCTTGCAATAGTTGGGAGGCAGTTCATAGCCTGGCTCCCGACCATCATGCATTCGGAACAAGATCCTCATATGCTTCTCAGCTACCTGGCCAATGTAACATGTGGATTAGAAGAACAATTCTGAGTTAATTAGCTCTTGCAGTTGGGTACTGTCAATGATGCTACAAGAAATGGAACTCTAGCCCTGATACTGTTGACCTATAGGGTGCAGTAGGCATCTATCTATCTATCTATCTATCTATCTATCTATCTATCTATCTATCTTCTATCTATTTCTTTCTATCTATCTATCTTCTATCTTTTTGATTTTTATACCACACCATGTGGCCAACAGTCATTCTGGGCGGTTCCATCTTGGGCTGCTCCTTCATTTTCCACCTTTCAGATCTCATCAGTCTCAAAGAATGTGCAACTAATGTGCAGCTTTTTTGGTCCGACGTTATTTACTGAGGAGCTCTCAAGGTCAGTGTCCAGTTTTTTAAATGCCACTGCAAAATGCATTCCTCACCCTGCTGTTGCATTTAAAGCTTTCTAAGAAGTTATGCCCACTTCACATCCTTGTTCCTAGAACTCTTTGACGATCTCTGTTACTGAAACTATTGGGGGGGGGTTGAGGGGGCAGAGACAAGCTGATGCGCTTGAAACACATGGAAGCCTTCGTCTAATTAACTGTGGTATTACCTTGAAACCCAGCTCGACCAAGTCATGGCGTTTCAAAGCAGCATGCGTACAAGTCATTGCAATGATCTTTGCTTCTTTGACAAGTAGGTATTTGGATCTGTCCAGTCCACTGCGAAGTAGTTCAAATGCCCTGAATTCCTACAGAAAACAGAATATGATATTCTATGCCAGAAAGCAGAATACAGTCACATCACCACCAAAAAACAGCAGCTGTAATCCAGACAGCTGTGGCTGGTCTGGTTGCATATTTGGGGCTCTCACATAAATGCTTTCAGCTTCAATTTAATTTCAAGAATATGATTTCTCTGTGCAAAACTCTTTAGTCCTTCAAAAAATCAATAGGGTTTCCTAGAGGTTATCTTGTGGGACTTCTAATCAGCTTCCTTTCTGGTAGCATTTTTTGAGAATTGTTTTAAAAGCTATTACGTTTTGGAAAACGGGAAACTTCTCTGATCACTGAAGAAAATATGCACAGGTAATAGAGAATTAATTAACAGAGAACACTCTGCAGGCGTAAGGCAGATTGTCTATTAGAGAATCTCTGCAGGCAAAAAGCATGTTGGACTCGCAATATATGAAACATAATATTTGTTAACATTGAATAAGTAACAGTAGCTTCAAAGGACTGTCACATACAAATGATTTACAAAGCCTAATATTCAGTGATTCAATTTTTGCAGAGATTCTTTGAAATTTTTAATTAATATTATAGAGCTTGGCCATATGATGTCCGGCCCATAAGAATATAACCCAAAGACATAAAAGAAAGGAACCCCACAAACCATACAGCAACCTATCTGATGAAATAATCTGTACTGATTTTTTGCCTCCGATCCATTGCACCTTCCCTACAATTGGCGATTTAAATGTGGACAGTTTCTTATTTTATAAACCTTTCTTATGCTCTTAAAGCTTAAATGTAACTGATAGAAACTTAACAAGTAATCTTTATGCATACATAGAAATACTACTAGAGCTTTTTCTACATTTTTCTCAGAAAAATGAGACTTCAAGATGCGTTCCCAAATTATATTTACAGTAATATCTTGTCTCAAAATCTTTCAGCTATTATTAAAATCAAGGTTCCAGGTATTTATGAAAATTCAGTACAGTAGGACCCTCATATATGTGGCTCCAAGGATTGGTCCCAAGCTCCCCCGTAAATATTGAAAATTGTGGATTATGGCAAACATTACCAACTATCCAGTATGTAAGGGACAAAATCTCTCTCCCCTGCTTCTGATCCATGTAAACCTGATGGTTACCCAAAGGGAGGACAGAGTGCAGAGGCTGCAAGTGCCACTGGGGGGTTGGTGGATGCTCACCCACATGGTCAGCAGTTTGCCAGCATGCTCTCAGACCTCAGTGTAAAAGCAAGCTGGTTGGAGAAGTCCTTGTCCTGCTTCCCACCTAGACTGCCCAGCAGTGACACTTTTTTTAAACCACCAGGTAAACCAGTAGACAATAAGAGCCTCTGCTGTCCCCTCTAGGGAGAAAGCTTGTCAAAGGAGACACCTTAAGCAGGCAGACACCATCCTATGTATTCTTCATAGCCCAAATTCTCTGGCTCCCTCTAGTGGCCAGTTCTGGAAAAGCACATGAACGCTTTCCTGCATTTGATTCTTTTAATACTTTTAGTATTTATTATTTGCAGATTGTGGATAAGCCAATCAGCGGATACCGATTCCGTGGATAAGAGGGGTCCTATTATATATACAGTTATCAGAACCATCTCCCTGTTCTATAATTAATAGATGGGACACCTGGGCTTTGAAACCTTACCTCGAGTTGAGTAAATATCTTCTTGATATGTCTAAAACAGCCTTCTGCAATCTCCATGTCTTCAGAATAAGATCTGCCTTTAAATATTGGCTGAGGGGCATTCGCAAAATACTGGTGGAAAGGAAAGAAGCTGCTGATATCAGCAACATCTGGAGGTTTGCTTCCTTTAACTTTCACTTTGCTCATATATTCTTCCCAACGCGACATTACCTGAGGGGGAGAAGAGGGAAATATATTACCACATTTTGTTATCTTAGTTACTGCGACCAGAATCTAGTACTGTGTAAGTGCACTGTTCTTCCTTGCACAAACTATGCCTGCCTCTTGTCTCCTCTCTCTGCTCCTTAGTTTCTGAAGATTTCTACCTGGGTGGGATTCTATGCCTAGGATAATAAAGTTGTGTCTATTTTAGACAGTTATAAAGCCAGGGGGATGTAGCTGAAAGAGAAAAGCCCTGACACCACTGTCTAATTATGGGAGCATTTCCCCCTTCCACTGAAATTTCTTGTTCTGACATTTTCTGGCCTTCTAAATGTTTGTGAAATATTGCAAACATATCAGAAGGATCCTTTTTTTTGTAAGGAGCCATAAACCTTTTAACTAAGATTCAATGAAAGATACAAGAAAGCAAAATATTTTATTTCTTTTCAGCTTTCAAGGCAAATCAGATATATTATACAATATATAATTAGACTGAGTAGGAGAAACCAGTTTAAACTTGTCATCAACTGTCATATAAAATCAAAAAGTTGGCCTTTGTAATTATAACTCATCTTACAGTGTGAAAACAATGGCAGGGAAAAAAAAGATGCAGCATATTTATAGCTTCAGTTGCCACTGTGCAGTTTACAATGAAGCACATCAAGTTTTCAGTCCAATTCTGAGAACTTTAAGCAAATTCCCACCATCAGGGTCCTTATCATGTTGCAATCACATCTGTGCTTTACTTGGGGAGTGATCCTATGCTTCTTGGTGGAGAAGGAACTCCAGCTATTTAAAAAAGATGTTGACAACCTTGAGCGGGTGCAGAGGAGGGTGACCAGGATGGTTGAAGGTCTGGAGGAAATGTCTTATGAGCAACGGCTTAGGGAAAGGGGAATGTTTAGCCTTTCAAAAAGAAGGCTGAGGGGGGGAATATGATAGCTATGTTTGAATATTTGAAAGGATGTCATAATGAAGAGGGACTGGGTTTTTTTCCCATGGCTTCAGAGACTAGGACTCGGGGCAATGGTTTCAAACTACAGGAAAAGAGATTCCATTTGAACATTCGGAAGAACTTCATGACAGTTAGAGCTGTTTGGCAGTGGAATATGCTGCCAGAAAGGGTGGTGGAGTCTCCTTCCTTGGAGGCTTTTAAGCAGAGGCTGGATGGCCATCTGTCAGCGGGGTTCCTGCGTGCCAGGGGATTGGACTGGATGGCCCTTGAGGTCTCTTCCAACTCTATGATTCTATGGCTATGTTTTCTGGCTGGCAGCAGAAAGCTCTGCTGTCATGACTCTTGATTTGTGTATCTTCATCTTTGGTGCAGCAAACAGGGACATCAAGGGAGATACACAGGGCAGGCAAGGACTCAAAAGGTTCTAGGTCTTCTTCAATGTCCAATTTTCGTTACATCCCACAATTTACAGCAGTGCAAGAGCTGGCGTAGTACATTCCTGGCCAGTGGAAGCAATGGGTTGTTGAGAACCAACTCAGTGTCTCACTACTGTCCTGGTGATTAATAGCAGCATTGGTGTTAGATATGGCACTGAACTACAGTGGTTCTCCTTCATCCTAGGGCATAAGATTGTTCTATTAATGTCTTACTTGATATAAGAAGAAATGGCCGGCTGTTTCACATGTATAAGAAACATCTCCTGGAACACCCAAACTCTCCTGTAATCGGCCAACTTCCCGCAAAAGCTCCAGTCTCCGAGCTAGGACATAATTTACTCTTCCATACCTGCAAAGCAGATTCACACACTAAAACATGAGATATGTGGTTGAAACCACTTTCGTTTTGGCTACCACATGAATATGGTGTTATACTATATTGGGGGGGGGGAGAGATGTTCAACAGTGTCTGCACAGAAATGTTCAGTGCAACATCAAAAAAACAAACCAGCTGGCTGGCTCTATGCCCATAGAGGCATGCCCAAGGTAATCATATAGGTTTAGTTACAGGAGCTAAACTTAGGGCAATTATACCAAATAGAGTCTTCCGCTAAACAGATATATTTTGAGCACCCTACATGCTGCATGAAAGCAGTGGGGTTCTTTGTTTGACCTCACTGAAGACACTCATGTTCAAACTCAATAATAGCCATGATAATGTTGAATCCGGAGCAGGAGAGGAATGAGAAGAATAATGATAGTAGCAGGAGCAAGAGCAGTAATAGCTTTGAGAAAGCTATAAAGATATGACTATTTTGATCTAAACAAACTATTCAAAATGTGACAAAAGGAGAAAAATATTTTCAAACAGCCCTGCTGACGTCCAAGAGTATCTTCAGCACACCGATTGTTAATTAGGATTTTATTGTTACTATTATTATTTATGTACCATATTTCAAAATATCTGTCTACCTTTCTTTCTTTCTTTTAACTCCTCCAAAGGAGAGTTAAAAGGAGTTGCTATATTTTCCCATCTATAAGACGCTGCCATATATTAGATGCTCCCCACTTTTAAGACCCCAAATTAATAAATTCTCGAGTTCTTCTTCAGCCCACCCTGTTGCCTTTCCTTTCTGTGGTCTGAAGACTCCATTCTGCTTAGTTTTTGCAGGAACTGGCCCTTCTTTTCAGAGGGGAAAGGCTTGGGGGTGGAGCAGCCCATAAGTGACTTTCCCCTCTGAAAAGGGTCTGATCCTGCAAGAACAAAGCAGGGAGGATGGGAATCAAGCGCTTCCAGAAAGAAAAGAAAACAGCAGGGGATGGTAAACAGTAGGGGGTGGAGTGGGGGAGAATCCAAACTGACCTTGCTGTTATGCTTCCTCTCTGAGAGTGCTTGATTGTCTTCCTCTCTGCTTTGTTCTTGCAGGATTAGACCCTTCTTTTCAGTTTGGAAAGGCACTTCTTAATGGGTTGCTCTGCCTCAAGCCTTTCCATGGTGAAAAGAGGGCTCCGGTCCTTACACAAACAAAGCAAAGAGGAGTCTTCAGGAAACAGAAAGGTCAGTTTGGGTTCTCCTCCACCCCACTCCCACCCTTTGGGAAAGGCTTAGTTCCGTGTATACGACACCCCTTAATTTTTATTGCCATGATTTTAGAAAAAAAATAGCATCGTATACACAGAAAAATATGGCATTTATTTATTCACGTTTTAACTTCTTCGGAGTCTCCATGCATCTTCCCATCCTTATGTTCTTTTTCTCCATTTTAGTTTATATTATGTTCACAGTATATTTTCTTTTTATACCCCAAGTTAACATTTCTACAAGTAGCCTACAGTATAGGCTGTAGTTTGCATCCTGCCTGCTTTAGTACATGGCAATAAAGTGGTCTTAGCCATACACAGAAATCAAAATTTGACTCTATAGAAAATTGGAACTACTAGAAAAAGGTTAACAAGTTATCAGTAATAACATCTTGCTTATATGGAGTGTATGCAAGGGGGTGGGTGGGTTTAGACGTCATGTCTTCAGTTTTTATGTTTGCATAGTTGAGTTTTTTTATTAGCTATATTCTGACCTGCTGAAATCTTTCTCTGTCTCCAGTTCTTCCTCTCCATGACCAAGACGCAGAAGGTGACGCTCATCAATGTCTAGAGCCATGATTTTTTCAAACAGCTGGTTCAAGGCCTAAAGATTGACAAGAACAACAGAAGGGGTAGATTTTAGAAATCTAGATGCTATTACAGGGAAACCCAGCATGCTTGCAGAACTACTCCTAATTTGGTAAGAAAAAAAACCCGAATGAAAGGGATATTTGCAAAAGAGCCCATTCAACATAAGGAGAGCCTGCTGTGTGATTCCAAAACGTTAATATTTTAAGGAAGTGACTTTCAAATTGATTCACATCAAGCACAAAATTACCAAAAACAAAAGGGGGGGGGAAGCCTACTCTATTAAAACCAAAGGATCACATAGTCTTGATACGCAAGTTACACCCATTTTTTGAGAAACCAGCTTTGACACATGCCCTAGTGACATCCTGGCTAGACTACTGTAATGCGCTCTATGTGGGACTACCGATGAAAAGTCTCAGGAGACTTCAACAGGTCCAAAATGCACCAGCCAGATTGCTGACTGGGGTGTGGTACAGAGATCACATCACACCCCTATTAAAGCAGCTCCATTGGCTACCAATCAGCTATTGGGCATAATTCAAAGTGATGACCTTAACCTACAAAACACTGTATGACCTGGGTCCTAGCTACCTCAAAGATCGAATCTCACAGTATGAACCAGCTCAGGTGTTAAGGTCATCAGGAAAGGCCTTTCTCTCCATCCCGTCACCCTCACAGGTATGTCTTGTGGGTACATGAAAGGGCCTTCTCGGCTGCTGCGCCCAGACTCTGGGTTGTTGATAGAGGCAAGGACTGCCCCATCTCTGATGTGTTTCCGGAAACAGGCAAAGACCTTACTCTTCAGGCAAGCTTTCCCTGAATTATGGACTACTTATTACAGTAGTGGTACAGATTCATATAAAAGTATGTGACTTTTATATGAATCTAGCATACATGAACACATAGACTGTGTTTGCAGATGTTGTGATTGGATTGACGCTACGTTTTCAATGTTAGTTTCCCTCATTCATAATTTTACATGGATTTTTTACTCTCTCTTTTAAACTGCTCGTATTCTCTTGTAGCTTTAATGTAATGTTGTCTATTAATGCTGCAAGATGTCCTTCAATTCCCTGTTCTCAATACCTGAACATGTCTTAACTGTAATGGACTGTATATTGTTCCTCATTACTATAAGACGCCTTGGGTCCTTTTCCAAGGAGAAATGCAGGGTACAAATACTCTAAAATACTGTAAATCAATAAATAGACAGTCTATCATCGAGTATTCAAGGGCGGTCAACTTCTCTGAAGCCCCACAAGGAGGTCAGGAAGCCAATAAGCCTTCTTGTCTTGAAAGTGGGGACTGGACTTGATCATCCACAGGGTCCCTTCCAGCTCTGCAGTTCAAAGGTTATGATTATTAACTGTTATTGATAGATTGAATATGCAAGTAAACAAGGTTTCCTCTAAGCTGTGTGGGTGTGGTATATAAGCAGGATACTTTGCATCCCCCCCCAACAAAGATGCTTGACCTGTTCAAAAAGAAGTGTCCAAAGGGCCAAGTGCTCCGTAGAGAGAAGAAACTTTGTTTGAACTAACAAATCACCAGAAGAGGCACTGATAAGCAACTAAGAGACAATAAGAACTGGAAGAAATGTAGAACAAATAACCAGGGAATGAGAACAGGAAATGAGAAAGTAACCTCAAGTGGGAGGACCCCAAAGCTGCAAAACCCTATAAAGGGAAGAGGGCTGCCGCCCTTATTTGGAGATACATTCATGGAAACATCAAGGTGCATCCATCATTGGGGAGCATTCTTTCCTCTGAGGTGTCATCCTATAAGCAGCTGCAAAGAACGTTTAGAGAATTTGTAAGAGATGAAAGAGAGGAAAACAAATCTGAGGACACATCTTCCTTACCATCCTGCCTGATCACTAAGGCCTTCCAGTGAGATAGTAGTTTTACATAGGTCTGAAGTGCATCTGGAGTTTGCAGGGCATCTACTCATCTTCTGGAATGCCCTTTTCTGCCAAAAGAACTGTTGATCCAATTCTATAGAGGTGCTATTGAATCTATTATCTGTTCCTCTATGTCTGGTTTAGTTCTGCGACTAAGCATGACAGATATAGACTTCAAAGGATAATTGGAACTGCAGAAAAAATTATTGCTACTAATCTGCCATCTATTGTGGAATTGTATACCACACGAGCTAAAAAGAGGGCGATGAAAATATACACAGATTCCACACATCCTGGACATAACCTGTTTCAATTGTTACCCTCAGGGCGGCGTTTTAGGGCATTGCATACTAGGACAACTAGATATAAAGATAGTTTCTTTCCAAGTGCTATTAAACTGTTGAATAATTAATTTTTACTTCTCTTCTTCCTTTTAAATAATAGGTTATATTGTATGGTTGTACTGTGTTTTCATTGTTGACTATCTGATTCTTATATTTCCTTTTATATCGAGAGCATATTTTACCAAAACAAATTCTGGGTGTGTCCAACCACACTTGGCCAATAAAAGTATTCTGATTCTGATTCTGATTCTTCCAAATGAGGTCAGGCACATCCCTATGCTTCCTTGGTTTTGCATCTAATGAGGACCTTTCTTATCATAGAAGGATTTCTGAACTAACAAAAGTCAGTTGTTGTTACATGTTTTAGGGTCTTTGTTTTGGCCAAAATGCTACTGGTAAGGGCATTTGCATAGGCTGCCTTTTGGTAACTAGTTGCACAACCAATTGTGCAACCAGTCGGTGGCTGGTCACATCACAGTCAGCCAGCAAACAGCTCACATCATCTGCTTGACAGCCTTTATGTAAGCAACAGGATTCTAGCTTTGGTAATTTTTTTAGCCTTCTGCACTTTAGTTTAAAACCATGGATTCAGATGGGCACATATATCCTATGAACAAATAAGTACGATAACACAAAGTGAAATGTATAGGTTACAAGATGCTGCTCCTTCAAATCTTGGTTTTAATTTGGACAAACGTTTACCTGGTTTTTAATAGTTTTTGTGGTATTTTAAAATGGTTCTCATTGTACACTTTTAGTTGTTATGAGCCACCTAGGAGTCCCCTATGGGGAGAAAGGTAGCATAGAAATAAAATAAAATTGGTGACTGCTGAGATGGTAGTTAGTTACATCAAGACCCAAAAGCTTCCCTTCTGAACTACTACTACATCAGGAAAGTGGGGAAAAGTTATTTCTACACTGGACTATTTGGAAGTCTCACTACTTGTACAGAAATAGAAATAAAGCTCACTCCAAAAAAATAAAGGTATGCAAATTTAGTTACCTGATTAGAATGTGTAACAATAAGAGTCCTTTGTTCCGGGAAATTGTGGTAGAGATTAGATATAATCTGCACTGCCACATCAGTTTTACCAGTCCCAGGTGGTCCCACAACCTATAAAACAAAATAAACACTAGGATGTTTACAAAAGATTAAAACTCACAATCCCTTGGTACCTGACAATAACAAAAAATACAATTAAAAACAGCACAGTGATAAAACAGACGAGAACCAAAACCATAAATATGAACAACCCTTTAAAAAGGTAGAATTAATATTTCAAAAAGTTGCTATTGGCAATATTCCGGAGATTCAGTTACTAAAGGCAGTTTAAATCATTTGGCCTTTACTCTTTCTAAAGATGAGGAAGGAAAAACCCTGCCATATCTCTGTCAGCATTTTATTCCAGAGACTGACTAGGGGCAACAATCGAAAAGACACAACCTTCCATATTCACCTTTTGTTGGCCTTCCTCAGTAAGCAATTTTTAAAAACGTGGATTGTGAGGAGGTAGGACAGAAACTTGACCATTGGGGAAGACATTCCAACACATATTAAAGTCATAAACCATTCAGGACTTAACAGGGCATAACCTGCACCTTGAATTCAGCATGGAAACTAACAGGGAGCCAAATACAGTGGGGGATACATGATCAAATTTACTGGTTCTGGTAATCAGTTTAGAGACAAATTTTGGAACTTGTTAAGTGCTGCTAAGGCCCATCCCTCTGGGCCACCGCTGCATGCTGCCAAGGTCCTTCTTTCGCAGAGGCGCTCTAATGCGTCAGGAGCCCAATACCCTGCCTCCCCAGCTAGTTGAATCCTCCAGCAGGGATATGAGAGAAAAGGTCGCCCCAGGCAGCCAATGAATGGTCAGTTGCCTGGGGAGGTGAGACAGGGGAGGGCTCCTGCCCACACTGGGGCACCACCAAAAAAGAAGGACCACCGGCAGGGCACGGATATTGTTAAGTGCCAGGGGATGGAGGTGGGCCTCAACGGAACCAGTGGTGCTGTGCTTCATGCTTCGTATGAGGCATCAAGTGCCCACTTCTAGTAAACATGGCATCCTGAAATGCTCTAAACTGGGATCAGCTATCAAGAAAGGGCTGGAACTTACAAAATATGGAGTCCCCAGTACCTACACTTGACAGCCACCCCAGAAGGACACTGTAGTTGATAATCTCAAATGCTACAGAAAGATCCAGAAGGCCCAGCAAGGTTACACTTCCCCTGTCTACCTCCCTTGCAAGGCAACCAATGCTGTTTCATTATCATGTACAGCATAAACCGGCCAGAGCGGAGCGATGAGCCTCCGCCGCTGAAAGGCAGGCCGCCGCCGCCGCCCGCCTCGCCAGATCCAGAATATCTGCCAAGATTCCCTGCAACTATGTAGTAGTTTTACAGCTATTACTTTGGTTACTGAAACATACTGGGTCTGTCATTTGGAACAAGAAACAGACCCTTCAACCAATGGAAATTGCATAGAGGAAACTATCTGACTCTCAAAGAACTTCTAATGCCATAGAAGACGATTTATCAATAAATAGTAGTAAGCACGAAATACCATAGTCAATCCAGGCTGCATTCCTGCTCGTATAGCTTCAATCTGGGTGTGGGTGAACTGAATTGTATTGCTAAAAATGGAATAAAAGTATGTTTGGTTAATCCAAAGCATGATACACTAGATCAAAGTGACATAAATTTCCACAGACTAGCCTTCATAAACACTTTCCTAAGATCTGTCCATCCTTTTAGTCAGAGCCTTGCTAAAACAAAACTTTTTCTTCAGGATTTGTAAAGATGGAAGAATTCACATAGAGCAAGAGGAGCTAATTCCTGTCTTTACCACTGAGAAGACATTACTGCGCTCAAAGTCATTACATGGATGTTCTGAAATCGTTCGGTTACAGTTTACCAAATGTATTTAGGATATCACAAAGCCATTGACCTAATAGCCAATGTAATCAATGTCAGAAGTCATATTCTATCATCAGGCTTAAAAGCACACATGTATTTATTGCCAAATGTCTCTTTGTAATGCACGTAAAATGATCAGACAGAATTACCTCAGCAATTGATCTTACAAAAACATGCAATACAAATCTCCCACATGCAATAAATACTAAGGCTTTTCCCCAATTAATGTATCCATGCATTTTTCTTCTTTATAAAGCTGATACACATAAAGCTTATTTAAATACTTTGTGCTGACATATCATTGTCATTTACTATTTACTATTATTAGTCACTTAAATTTAGCTACACTGCCATTACCGCTTGGGTTGATTGTACGGGTAGGGTCCTCTGTTGGGGATAACGTGTGGCTCAACAAGCAACATTTTGGAGTCTTCTTCATCATTCTCTTTGCGTTTCTTTCCAGCTTCACTTCTGACTGGAAATGTTATTCTAGTGGGGGGGGGGGGGGGAGGAATCACTGTAAGTGAATTTACCTTTCCATCCAGGACACTAAATTAGCTCTCAAACATTACAACCTTCACAACAAAATGAAGAACAGAGTACAATACTAGAAATATGTTATCTGAGATGAATGGAGGCCATGAGAACAGAATACAGTTTATTCATTTATTTTTATAGGGGGGTCGATCCAATAGACTGAAATGAAGAGGGAAACTCAAGACACAGAGATATCAGTGAATACAATTATCCAGAGCAGAGAGAAAGTATGGAGAATATAACTGAACAGACTGCACAGTAAAATGTGCAGTTTTAACCGCAGTACTGCAGTTAAGCTTCTGCTCACAACATTTATTTATTTATTTATTTATTTATTTATTTATTTATTTATTTATTTATTTATTTATTTTTACAAGATTTTTTAGCCGCCAGGTGGTCTCTGGGTGGCGTACAACAATAAGTTAAAACTATAAAACAATGAAACGACATGACTATTAAAACTATAAAATACAATATAGGTTAAAACAATTGACATACTGTAAAAATGGTAAAACTCCACTGCTCATGAGTCCAGCTAAAACATTGTCTAATTAAAATATTGGCTGAACAAGAGGGTCAATTTCAATCCCAATGGATTCAGGTTGACTCAGTTCAAGGTTGACTTAGCCTTCTGTCCTTCTGAAGTAAGCAAAATGAATACCCAGCTTGCTGGTGGATAAAGTATTGTTTGCATACTTGTGTTCTAAGCTGTCCGGTGAATGCTTTAGCATTGTAAGACAAAGAACAGGTCGAAACAACGGCAACAATTCAGCATAATTTTAAAAATGTAAAAGAAGATGTAGCTTTTAAACACACTGTTTAACAGCATTCTTACAGTGACGGGATAAGTGTCAGAGGAACAATTCAACTCATGACTGACATTTGGCTGTTCACAATTACATGCCACAGAAGTTGCTCCCTTGAATCCCTCTGGTAAATGCAGTATCTGAATCTAATAATAAACCCCATCAAATCAAATATGGGACCCAATAAATGATCACTTCTGAATTTGGCAAAAGTTCATTGTCCAGAAGTGAAATCAACACAAATGGCCAGTCTGGGAATTCTAATCATGACGTGTTTCTTCCCATAAGAAGAGGGAAAAGCAGGGAAGGGGCAAAGGATGATCCCCGTACACCCCCCCCAAAAATTATATTCTTCAAAACTTATAAATATTCCCAAGCAGGGTTTCTACGCTGAGACTTGCAGCAGAACAAAGAAATTCCTGACACTACTGTGGGGTGTGACTCTGGATCCAGCCCTTGTCACAAAGAGGTTCTAATGTTGGTGTGTTTACTTCATGACATACACATACAAAGCAGACTAAGAAACAGTCAAAAATGCCAGGGCCATCAAATTCAAATATATGTTTCTCTGTAGTATTTATATATGTATATCTGCATTACGAACAAATCTATTGACAAAGAGTTATAAAACTGAACCAAGATCAGCAGTTTGCATGGGATTTTAGTCACCTGAATGGAGGAATCTGCTGTGCAGGGTCTTCAACAGTTACTTTAATGCTGTATCCAGGAAAGCTGGCTTTTAAGTGATCGATAGAGAGGAAAGTGTCATTAAAATCCAGGGAGCTAATCTGATTTGGCATTTTTGAATAATGAGCACTGCTTGGGTCTCCATAACCAAGGATAATGTCGTGCAACCAATCAGGAACTACACAATCTGTGTTCATCAAATTCCTTATTGTTTCTAGAACAGCCTGTAAAAATATACAACACGAATAAATGCCAGATGCCCATCACCACCTATTTTAAACACGCAATAAACACCTAGTGCTACTTCAGAGTTTCTGTGTGTTTTAGAGAAAATAACATATATTCCGCTGACTGATGTTTAGGCTCAGATGGAATCAGTCACTGTAATATTCTGCTGGTATCTGTCCACAAAGAACTTGTTTGGTAAAACCAGAAGCATTCATATCAACTCTCTAACTACCAAACTAGCTCATTATTAGGAGTTAATTCAGTTTTGTTAAGAAAAAATGATTATGTTGTTCTTTGTGTCATTTGCAAAGGGTCACTGCCCTGAAGAGAATTTTGCTAAAATTCTGTATCCCCTGCCTCAATTATCATACTTTCACTTAACCACAGAAATATGCTGGTGTATATCATATCAATGGCTAAAATCCAGTTGCTCAGAGTAGTAAATCTTAGTAGAGCAGGCCTACTGAATCAACAGGGATTTAGTGAATCAATCCTTTCCTAAATTCCACTAATTCAAATGAACCAACAGTAACTCCGACTTACTATATTAAGGCAAGTCACAATCAGAGTAGGCCCATTTAAATCAATGGAGGAGCTGACGCGACAAATCTCCATTGATTTAACAAGCCTACTCTAGTGCAATTTACTACACTATGCAAAAGGATTTTGGTCAGTCTTTGGGAAAAAGCAGTAGCTGTATCTTTGGATGCATCCAGACAGACAACATATTCATAGGGTCATGCAATATTCCACCTATAGTAATACACAAACCTGCCTTGCAGTATTAAAGTGTTTTGAGGTGTGTAACATATACAAGCAATTTAAAAATGACAACACAAGATCATAGCCCTCCACAAATGTGCACTTGCTACTTAGCATTAGTTACATGAAGAACTGCTTTGATGAAAAACAAAGACTCCTGTCACACTTCAAAGATAATGAAAATATATACTGCACAACCTCTGATAGACTGTGGCCTACTTTATCAGCTGTGCAGAGTGCACAGCACGCTGGTGGTTTTAACAGTGGCCATTAAGAACTGCTTAACGATCACTGGGAACTGCCAAATACATCCCAGCACAAACAAGTACTGTAAATTGACACATGCATTGTGAGGGAAGGTCTTTGTCCAATCCAAGTATAATAGAAAATGTAAAATCTAGGTGTGATATGGGATCTGTCACACTAAATTATGCCAGACTTTGAACATCTCCAAGGTTCAGTGAGAAGAGCAAGTGTGTGGGAAAGCGTGTGTAAAAGTGAAAGAGCAAAATGCTCCCTCCTAGTTCTCTGGAAAATACGCAAGACTTGAGGAAGGAGACTGCACATGGCCAGTAAGACAAGCCAGAATTTCTGAAGTACATACAGGGAAATCTTTTGCCATCAAAACATGCCTCTTTTGTCATGCCCTTCCCTGTTTAAGTATGCAAATCACAACCTTCGTGATGCAGGGAACCTATAATGTACTCTTCCTATTTGAACATCACATGGTTTGTAGCATGCATCCAGATTGGGACAAAGGAATTACTTGGAAAACTACCGCAAATGCAATCAATGGCATTAAAACAATGTATATTATTCACATACATTCAGTTCAAACATGAATTATGTAATCAACAGAACATGAAAATTAATGTCAGTCTGCTTGGTCCATATAATTCCTTGTGTGGCTGTAGGTTTGGTTTATCCTTCCGACAGGGCTCTTTCCTCTTTCTACCTTAGCAACAGCTTAGGTAGGTGGACTAATACAGATTTATCCTTGTTTTGCCACTGTGGCAGCAGGAGGCAAGCACAGCCACCATAAACTCCTTTCCCACTAATCCTTACCCATGCCTTCAGAAGTCTCGTGCAGCAGTGCACTAGAATAGGGTCTGGAATATACCTTTTAAGAATGAATATTATAAAATACCGTAGTACCTTGTATAAAGGAATTAATTCGTTCCAAATGAAATTATGTTAAGCCATTTTTCCTTTATTCAAATTTCCCATAGGAATGCATTGAAAACAGAGTAATCCCTAATTGCAACCATTTTTATGTTGTATGGGTTTGTCCCATTGGAGATTCTGTTAAGTAAATTTCCCCTATCTCCAGAATTGTTTACGTTGTATGGATTTTATGTTATACAATCTGTTTGTTATACAAGGGTCCAGTGTACTACAGCCATCTCTAAGTGAATACTGGTAGGAGGAGGCTCTGGGACACCCTTGCAGACCCACAGACAGTTTTGGCAAGTTATTTTATTCATTCTGTTGCCTGGGCTGTGCTCCAGGAGAAGAGCAGATAAACTGTGAGGGAAGAAAATGGTAGGTGCATGCCCCTGCCCCAGGCACCGCAATTTGTGTGCTGGCCAAAGCAAACCAAAAGCCACACAGCGCTGATAGGGCTGCATGGCACAGATGGATGTAGCTGGCAATATGATCCAGGGTTAATTCCCAACCGTGCCAACCCCAAATACCAAGTCTGTCCACAGAAGCAAAACACGAATATCAAAACAATTAGTATCATGAAGGTACAGTAGTTCTCATATATCAGCCACACTGTTGTCTGTATTAGCTTATGCACATCCAGCATGTACAAATTGATTGATATGACTGTCTTTTGTGTGTGTGTGTGGCTTTGTGCAGGTGCTAGCAACAATAAACTACACAGTGCATCTTCTGAGGCACTTAAATCAATTAGTTTAGACACAAAGACTCTATAGGTAAGCCAGAGTACCCAGGAAGTTGTATACAAAATGGCAAAGGACTCCTATTCTGTCTTGAATGTGTAATTTAATCTACGAAAAGCACTACGCAAATGTAACCTTCATTCTCTTCTGCTTTAAAGTGGAACTGAATCTGTGAAATGATCTAGTTGGCATGTCAGCATGGACCTAATACTGTATCAGATGGAGACCATTTAATGATCACAGAGGAAATGGGAAAGTTTTGCACAGATAGGCAGTTGATCTCAACTGGAAGACTAAGAGTTCTAATTTTATATGACACACAGTTATATGAGGTGACCTATAAAATGGCAACATTCTGTATTTCAAGAAAGATAATATTATTAATATTATTTATTATTACTAGAGAAGCAGCACAATAACAAATAACAGAATGAATACAGGTGAAACTCAAAAAATAGAATATCGTGTAAAAGTTCATTTATTTCAGTAATGCAACTTTAAAGGTGAAACTAATATATCAGATGACTCATTAACATGCAAAGTGAAATAGCTCAAGCATTAATTTGTTGTAATTGTGATGATTACGGCTTACAGCTTATGAAAACCCTAAATTCACAATCTTAGACCATTAAAATATTACATGAAAACAATAAAACAAGGATTGTAAATAGAATCCTTGTTTTATTACTTTCATGTAATATTGAAAATAGAACAATATTGGACCTCTGAAAAGTATAAGCATACATATTGTGAGGCCTCCCCTTGCTCCCACGGGCCGGGTCGGCACATTTTAATTTTTTTTATTTCTTATCACGCACTGACGAGCTGGCCCGCGTTGGCGCTTTTTTAATTTTTTAATTGTTCTTTCTTGTGCTGATCAGCTGGCCTGCGGGCCAGGTCGGTGCAAATTTTTAAATTTATTTTTTCTCATGCCGACTAGCTGGCCTGCGGGCCGGGTCGGCGCTTTTTAATTATTTTTTATTTATCTTATATAGTGCCAACCCATGGTGGCATTTTACAGAGCTAACGAAGCGGTTTGGTTTAACTGAAAAAATGACCATTTCATTTCATCTGCAAAGAAATGCTGCTTCATCGTTTTGTTTCGTTATGTAACTAAATGACAAAACAGCATTTCATTTTTCGTTTTGTGCCCGTCCCTCTATTGAACCTTTTCACACTATTCTAATTGTCTGAGATTGTGAATTTGGGCCTTTCATAAGCTGTATGCCGTAATCATCACAATTATAACAAATTAAGGCTTGAACGATCTCGGTTTGCATGTAATGAGTCTATCTCATATATTAGTTTCACCTTTAAAGTTGCATTACTGAAATAAATGAACATTTGCACGATATCCTAATTTTTGAATTTCACCTGGATAACAGAAACCCTTATAACAACGTAATTACTAATTTGGTTAACTGATGATTAGTATAAAAGGAAAACAAACTCCAAAATACTAATGGAGTAGCCATAAGCAACGCAAGACAAGATGATGGGCCTTCCATAGCAAAGTGGCGACTGTCCCATTTCTCTGCTGCATTATGTTTCTGCTCCTGCCACTGTCATGTTCATTTAATTTTGGACTGCATACAATTTTCACATCTTTTTCCCTAGAGGCTTAGCAAAGAAATCAAGCTGTCTGCTATCTGCTTGACACACTACCAACTTTTATCATAAGCGAGACTGTCTTACCCTTTTTTGGTGTATGTGAACAAGGAGAAAGAGAGCAACTCTCCCCAGGAGACAGCCATCTCAAAAAGAAGACTGAATCCTATCCATTGGCTGATGGCTCAACATGAGAAAAATGGGTAATTTCTGTATTATCTGTGTCTCTGGCTGTATCCTGCTGTTAAGTAACCTTTCAAAACTCTGGCTAAACTTTAGTCTTTGACAGTATACTTGAAAGTGTTTAGAACATCCAGTGCAATTTAAAACCATTTCACTGAGACAAAGCAACCGGCATAATTCTTTTGGCTATTTTCAGCTACCAAAAAAGCAGACATTGAAATGGAATATACACAATGTAACTTTCCTCAGACTGAAGAAGCTACTTGGATGAATAGCAAAACGTTCTGGTCCCACAAGAAAAGAAGTCCAGTTGCCATGACTCAACTCTCATTGCATCTGGATGACTGAGAATCTCAACAGGCATATTACTAACATTGTTCATAAAATGGAATAGCTCTACTTATCATTTTAAGAACTACAATTTCTTGACTGCTTTGCCACCAAAAAATTTTTTTATGAGGCTTTCCTAAGGTGACCTAGGTAGATGACTTGGAATCCACCATGACCTGGTGATTCACAATGTTTTTCTGCCATGAAACACTTAGCAGAACTGGGAGATATGCACCTTTCAGAATAAAGATTATATAGCTCAGCAAATTAGTTCTCTGGTTGTGGAACAGAGATTGTGAGTGTGAAGGTACAGAAGGACCCCTTGTTTATGAAATCAGTATCTGCTGATTCACTTATCCACGGTCTGAAAATGTTAAAAATATTAAAAAGGAAAATGTCTACATTTTTGCCAACTACAATATGAAACTTTCGGCACAAATAACAGTCCCTTGAATTGAAAAAGACAAGCACTGCAAAGCAGTTAGTAGAATCATTGCTACTGTAATGGTAATTGTTACCATGGTTCAGGGTAGTGAGGGAATATGGACACTAAGTTCCAGTCAAGTAATTTACTACCCCCTCAAAAAATAGTACTTCAACTTACTTTGAAGTTGTTTTCTTTTGGTTTTCTTCTCATTATTATATTAAATGTCTCATATACATCTTCTGTTCCATTTTGGATGGTATTGGTCATGTCCTGTTGATATTGATTAGGATCCAGAAATATTCTAAAGGTTCTTGAGTCACCTTTAAGCCTTGGTTTAGGTTCTGGTCCTGCTTGTAAGAAAGCAAATCAAGGTCAGTGTTGCTCAGATACAAATAAAATGGAAAACAATTTACAAAAAAAGCATTTGAGGAATCGGTTGACGTTATCACCAATCCTGTCCAACTTATTCCAGTTCTTCCTCCCTTCCTACCTGACAGGGCTGCCCCCACCCTATCTGTCCCATCCAATCTCTCATGCTGGAAGAACAGGCTTCCAGAAAAGCAGCAGCAGCTTGACCCACTAGTTAAATCCTAAGAAGAAATCAAGGACTATGCTTACTCTGGGATAGTCAGATGGGGCAAAGAACAAAAGGAACACCCAAACAAGCCATTACCATTGCTTATTCCTTACTCCTTCCTACTTACTCTTCACACCATCATCACTCCACCAACTACTTTCCTCCACATATAAGGATAATGGACTTTATTTGAAGGATAAATAGTCGAAGTCCCGCTGATTTCAAAAAAGAAGTAGAAAGCCAACTTCTTAAGTCTTGTCTTGGTGTTGTTTTTAAAAAATAAACTAGAGATTGGACTGCTAATAAAAAATAAGTTACACCAATCTACGGTATTGAAATAATTTACATTAACTGGCAGAGAATCGCCTTATTTCTATCAGTGCTATCTCTGTCTTCATGATATACATATGATATACACATGACATTCTCCTTCATTCCTTTTTCACGAAAGCCCAGATTATCAGTTTTAAATGTAAGATTCACAGTCTCCCCCGAGTCTAGAAGATGAAGAGAGTTGTTTGTAGAATAATCTTTCACAGATTAGAGTCCTAGAAGTGCAGAGATTCCAAAAACAGATTCTTCTTGCACTTCTATAAATCACTTCACTTCAGAAACATACTTCATGGAGCACAGGTGTGGCATTGCTTAGGGATTTTCGCTTCTGAGGTAGCAATGACTGCAAGCATAAATGCTACCTAACCAGCCTACATTTCTTCAGCGGCTCCAGCTGTTCAAAACAGGGTGAACAAACGTGTGTGTGTGTGCGCACGCGTGTGCACAGTGAGAGTGCAGCAAGCACCCAGTTTTGTTGTACAGTAACTCCCCGCCGATCACGGGGGTTAGGGACCCACCCCACCCGTGATACATGAAAATCTGTGATATGCGGAAGCAGGTGGGGGTGGGGGCGATCTTACCTCCCGCCGCCGCCGCCCGCGCGCGGCCCAAGGCTTCTCGGGGTGTGTGTGGGAGGGTGGCGTGAAGTGACCCGATTGGCCCCATCGCACCCCCCGCGCCGCCCCGAGGCTTCTCGGGGGGGGCAGGGGGGCGCAGAGTGACCCGGCCACGCCCCCCCACGGTGCAGGTACTGCAATCCCACGATGAAGCGGAGCCGCGAAACCTCGCGGGGGGGGGGGGGGGGTCACTGTATGCACCTCAAAGGTTGATGCAATACATACAGACTTTTTGTACTTCGCTGTCCTAAACAACTTTGACAAACATCACCAGCCCCTTGCCGTAAGTGGAAGAAAGCATGTTCATATTTTCATTGCCGTTTCAAGCAACAGCATACCTTCCTCAATGACACGTCCCTTATCATCCAACATTCCTTGGATTTCACAACCCCTGACGTATACCAAGCCAGTCTGGTCCACAAATGGTTGCCTTCTATCAAACTTTGTACCATAAGGCTGTGTCGGTCTGACAGTAATTAAAAAGCACACATCATGTTTGCGCAGACCTAAATGGCAGAGGAAAAAAAGATGCATTTGTCTCATTTACCAGTGCCCAGTATTTTTACGTGCACATCTTCAAAAGAAAGGCAATTTTAGTCAGTGAAAGGCAATTTTAGTCAGTGATTATACTAGCACAGTTTTTTTAAAGCTTTTTTGCTGGTAACCCAAGAAAATACCATTTTGCCCCCTTGGCTGTCATCATTGTGTAGATTGTTTAATATACCTTCAGAGACAACTAACTAGAAGTCTCAATAAAGAATGTAGAATGTACCATTAAGATGACATACCTAAATACTGCCTGCTTTGAAAGTCAGCTCCTTACTGGTGACTACCAGCTTCCCCTCATTCCTTTTATCCTTATCTGTCTTCTGCTACATAAAGGGGCAGTGGGGGCTAGTTTACTGCCATGTTTGAAGGCACACGGCAGCAGTGTGGTGTAAAGATGAGTGGATGACCGTTCCCTTGTAGGGGATACCCTCAGTAACAACGAGCCAGATTCCAGCCAGTCTGACTGCCTCCCAGCCCCGATGGAGTAAATGCGTGTTCTCACCACACTGGGGAGTGAGGGAGGAAAGAAATCAGATTACTGCCTCACATAGAACAGAAAGGCAGCCAAGGGCAGCAGAAATACCTTGGCTTTCCTGAGGTGAGCCCTGTGGGAGGTGAAAGGCTAATCTGTGGTCTCAAAGACAAGTACCAGCACGTTTGTCCATACTGGGCAGGGAAGTGGTAAAAAATGGCAAGAAAGGTTCCTAGATTCTTAATCAAGTCCCACCCCAGTGTCAGGGGGTGAACGATCCGTCCCCATCCCTTGAGGTCAAGGGTCAGCTTTTTATCTCCTGAACTTGGAATGCCCTTGAAAGCAGCTAAGATTTTGTCCTACTTCTCAGCACGTATTAATGTATTGCATTTATATGTTTTGTTGTTTTAATTTTATTGTAATTTTGATGTTTTAATTGTTCATTTTGATTGTGAGCTACCCAGAGACCTCTGGGTAGTGGGCGGCATACAAGCTATATAAATAAAATAAAATAATGAACTGCACAACCAACTCTTCATCCTCCACCTCTCACTTTCTGTGCATGTGTGTCAGAGAGCTGCAGGAGGTGCAGGATCTGTCACTTGTATCTGAGAAAATGAGGCACCTCCCCTTCTTTTTCCAAGAGGGAGCTGTAGAGGGAAATCCTTGCTAATCTTCAACCAAACAACAAATAGTTAAACTTTGTGCCAAACTATTAGTGCAGCAGCAACGGTAATGCTTTCTGATGTTGACCAGGGGCTTAAAATAAGCAGTGGACTGTATAATACCTAAATATCTGTTGGATGGTAAACCAGTATATCTGTCCTACATAGTTTAGCTATCATACTGTTTTTAAGCTTTGTGTGGCTTACTGGTCACCTTCCAAACTTCTTACTGCTATAATGGTCCACTATTAGTTCTAGGACAACAGGCAATTTAGTGCAGAGAGGAGAGCCCTCAATGCCTCTTCCCGGGGATGCCCCAACTTGCCTGTTGGCTTCTGGATTTTCTGAGCAAAAAAAAAAACAAATCATAACTTAAGAACAATTAGTTGGCTTATAATAATGAATGTACAATGGCCCGAACCCTGTTGCTTAGCATACTAAATTGCACTAGACTAGAGGGATTTGGTGAGTCAACTCTTCCATTAGCTCCACGGATTCAAACAGGCCTCCTCTAACTGCAACTCACTTTAGGTAGTCAGTCAGAAAGAGTAAATCCATTTGAATCAATGGCACCTACGGAGGAGTTGACTTACTAGGTTCCCATTGATTCAATGGGTCTACTCTACTGCGATTTACTGCACTGAACAACAGGGTTTGGGCCAATATATTTTAAATTCTCGCATTAATAATAGAAAGGGGTACTACTGAAAGTAAAAGCCAGCTACAGCGGCAGCTACGCGCATAGCTTACCTTCCCATTCGTCCTTGATATTGTCTCTAACGTTCAAGTTCACGGTCACATCTGCCCGGACTCTCATGGGCCAGTTTTCCCCTATGTTGGGTTTTGCCACCTCGATCACCGTGAAAGAGACAATGGGCTGTGCCATTCGAGCCCATCCGCCAAAGACAACACCTCCATATTCGGACTGCCTGAAGAGCAACATGTTTGAAAAATCAGAGTAACTGTGGCACTAGAGGACCTTTAAGGACACAGAGGACAGTGGCACATTTCTTAATGAAAATGTTTTGAAATGGAAACAGGAAATATTAGAAAGTACCCCACGCCCTGTGCACAATAACGCCCTGTGCACAAAACCAGGAAAAACCTGCCCACAGAGAGTTAAAGAATTACAGTCTTGTCATAATTTCATTGGGCAAAAATTTGAGCATGGGACAGTATAATTTCATTGGGCAAAAATTTGAGCTGACAGTATACAAGCTTGCCTGACCCTGCTTAAGAATAAAATACATGCCATAAAGGATATTGCACCAGCATCCTTCTGAACATGATGGCTCCTGATACAACAGGAAATATTTTAGGGTAAACAGACTGAGTGCCATTTCATAGAACAGAGTACATAAGAACATAAGTACATAAGAAGAGCCATGCTGGATCAGGCCAAAGGCCCATCTAGTCCAGCTTCCTGTATCTCGTAGTGACCCCACCAAATGCCTCTGGAGCGCATGGGACTAGATATCTGTCTCCTGATACCACTCCCTTGCATCTGGTTCTTGAAGTACCCTGGTTTTAAGCCTGAAGAGTAGCAAAAGGAAATGATAGAGAAGAGAAAGCCTTCTTGTGTTGGTCATTGGGAAACAATGGTTGCATTAGTTACCATGGTTTCATCCTACTGACACTGTCTTCAATGTCCTGCCTGATCTCATAGGTAGATTCTAGACGGAAGAGGTTGAAATTTCGCAGGAGGTAGTCATGAAGAGTCAGAAACTGTAAATTCAATTTTGGAAGGGCAAGACAACCTGAGGAGAGAGAAAGAATGGCCAAAAAAAGAGTGAGGGATGAAACCTTTCTCTTTTTAATTTATCCTAGGAATTGTATTTTTCTATCTGTACCACTTAATCATGTTATCATTGTTGTTACTGCTACTCCTACTACGCTGGATTGATTGCACCACCGTTTGCACCAAGCAAGCATCTGCAATGATGCGCAACATTAAAAGCTCACAAAAAGCAATTAATGAGAGCACGTAATAAAATGATTAACAATAATAAACAAACAAACAAAACATATTAAACATTAAGAGCCTGTCAGAACAGGACAGTCTTAATTGCCTGAAATGTTCAGTCACTCACAGAGAGTTGATAAAAACACAGTTGCTTCCAAACCTTGGAAACATCTTTTTACAGTGCGACACAACCTAGAATGCCCTAGCTACCAAGCAGTCCAACAAAATCCTTTTCCCAAGTGCTTACTTTCACATTAATGGGACCACATAAACTCTGAATTAAGCATAAGGATATGCACAAAAGCAGATCAGAGTACCTAAATATTTAGGAATACTCTATGTAAAATACAGTATTTAGAAAAAATACTTTTAAATAAAGACACCTTCTCCAGAATAATATTCAGTCGGAACAATGTTTTCATCCCAAATAATCTTCTCAGTGGGATATAAAGGCATCTGATTGAGCTGCTGAATTTGAGAAATTCGTCGTTCATGCCGGGACACCTAGAAAACAGAAGTTTTGACAATGTAAAGTGAATGTCTAAATGGCCCACTATCCTAATGCTTCAATATGAATTTGTCTAATTTTTTTTCCAAGTGGCCCAATTTGAAAACTACCACCATATTCCAGCTAAGTGATGTCTAGATTGAATTACATGTTGTCTGAAGAAGGATTTCCTTTTATCTGTCTGAATTACCTCAGTTTTTACTTTTTATGCACAACTAGCTAAATAAAAAAGCACGAAAGCAAAGTGTTCTGCTTATATACCACCCCATACCACTTCAAGTAGTCTCTGGGCGGTTTACAGTTTTTAACCACACTATGCAGGCTATACATTGCCTCTCTCCCCCCGCCCCCGCACAAGCTGGGTACTCATTTTACCGACCTCGGAAGGATGGAAGGCTGAATGAACCTTGAGCCTGCTACCTGGGATTGAACCCCAGGTCGTGAGCACAGTTTTAGCTGCAGTACAGGCATTTAAACACTGCACCACAAGGCTTCACAATATGCAAAAATAAATGCAAACTAATGTTCTGAAGTGTTGGTTCAGTAAAGACCTGAAAAAAATATTTTCTTAACAGTAGTATTGTGGGAAGAAATAATGACTGAAATGTCTGGTCTGCAATGCAGCCACATTGTATCTCTTGAATTAGAATGGCACAGTCATAAAATGATTGAAAGGTGTGTGCTAGGAATTAGAATCATGTACACATTCTGTTACACACATGAAGACTCTGTGTCAGCGGTTCTTAACTGCCCACTTTCCAGACATTTTAGATGTCAATTCCTAGACTCTCGTACCATTGGCCACATTGGATGGGGCTTCTCAGAGGTGAAGTCCAAGACCTCTGGATGATCGAGGCTACAGACGATCCAGAGGTCCCTGTCAGACCTCAGATGGAGCCCCACCTCAGACAGGGAGGTGGGATGATACATGCCCTTGCACAGCTCCTGATTGGCCAGCGCCGGGAAGATGGAAAGATGACACATGGAGGCTGCTTCCTGGTTGGATTTTCGCTCAGTGCGAACTAGAGCAAGGTCATAGAGTGGTTGATTTTTGTTCTGGAGGGTGGGACTGGATTCCTAGCGCCAGCTGTGCTGGCATGTTTCATTTCGGAACTAGTCCCTTTCCAAAATGAAACACTCATCTCTAGTCGAGGCCTAAGATGCACTGCTCTGTGTTCACTTTAATTCAGGTGGATGCTCAAATTCCTTGACCACACAGCTAAACTTTAAAAAAAAACCATTGTGAGTGAGCGATATCAGGACACAAAACTGAAAAAATAATCTAATTTGAGCTGTTAGAAATGTGAAGCTAGTAGGCAGAACTGCAAATCCTCTGTTCAAATTTGCTTTAATTTCAAATATTCAAATATTACTGTGCAAAGAGATGCAAAAATACCTCCAAGCAAACGTAGACAAAAAACAACAAAAAACCTGAGTCACACTCACCAGTAGTCCGAGCAGAAAGTCTTTTTCATAGCTTGTATCTTCCCCTTCAGGAAGGGCTGGCAATAAGCAGAGATAAGAGGCCACCTGGTGGAGTGTATTGGGACTGAACAATTAAACAAAAGCGTAGTTTTAGAAGAGGTTGTTGTGTTAGTTTGTGCTAAGAGACTAATGAAAAATGAAAAAAAAGTTATATTTTAATGATCTATAAAGACAAGTTATATTTTAATGATCTGAGAAAGTGGACTTGTCCATGAAAGTGCATATGAAAATAGAGCAGTTAGTCTTTAAGGTGCCACAATGTTTTTGTCTTCTTTATTTTTTTTTATTATTCATTTGTTTTGGGCTGATATGCAAAAATGTAAGAGTCATGTGGTTCCCCTGAAAAAGAAGGGAAGCTCTTTAATGTCTTCCTTATTGTCCATTCTTATGAAAGAGTGAAAAATAATCTGAAGATTTGGCTTGGTAACTAAAAGTTTAAAACACAGTGGTACCTTGTATAAAGGAATTAATTCGTTCCAAATGAAATTATGTTAAGCAATAAGCAAATTTTCTTTATACAAATTTCCCATAGGAATGCATTGAAAACAGAGTGATCCCATTTTTATGTTGTACAGATTCGCCCCATAGGCGATTATGTTAAGCAAATTTCCCCTATCTCCAGAATTTTTTATGTTGTACAAATTTTATGTTCTACAAACCGTTTGTTATACAAGGGTACACTGTAATTATATTCTCAACTGTCTTACTACTTATTTAGATTTGTATATCACTTTTTAAATTTATATTACCCAAAGTGGTTTACAGGTATCCAATGAAGTACAAGAAACAGGATAAGAAAGGTGCAACAATCAAATGAAACTAAATAAAAATAGAAGTAAACTAACTATAACACACACACACACACACACACACACACACACACACACACACACATATATATAATCCATATATATATATATATATATATATATATATATATATATATATATATATATATATATATATATATATATATATATATATAAAATCCACAAAACATATATCAAATCTAGCACTGAACAGGTTCAAATCACTCTTGAGCAGTATCTGCTGGATAGATACAGTATGTCTGTGGAATGGTCTGGGTGGAAGTTTTCACAGTGCCAACCCAAATTTCCCTAAATCTCTATTATATAATATATCCAAACAATATATAATATTATAATGGGCCTGATGAGGAACCACCCTTGCTAGGTCAGGAAGGCCTGCTGAAATATATAGGTTTTCAAGGCCTTCCAAAACCCAACAAAGGTAGAAGCCTGGCGGACATCTGGGGGGAGGTGGTTCCAAAGCTCATGGGCCACTTCAAAGAACACCCACTTATGGGTAGATGGTTTCTTAGCTTCTATTAGAGTGGCCGCTATTGGCTGAAATAATAAAGATGCTCTCGTGGTCCAGCGTGAAATGTGTTGGGGGATGTGGTCCCTCAAGTATTGAGGTCCTGAAGAGTGTAGGGCCTTATATGGCAGTTCTAACACACTTAACCTGACACAGTATATATTGCTTGAAGAAACATGAAGCTCATGATTAATAGGAAATGGACATTTCCAAACCGAGACAAACGCAAAATAAAATCACAAAATAAGGGAAGTCATGAACTTACCTTAGAGGTCCAAAGAGTTTTACCAGGGAGTCGCGCGTGTCGACAGCAGATACATTTGAGAGGGCAAAATTGTAGAGTTCTGGGAAATGTGCAAAAGCAGCTCTCTAGAAATTGGCCAAGAACCGGGATAGGAATAAAAAAGATATTTAGCAAACAACTCAACTCATTAATGTTTTAAAATATAACAGGCTAAGCACATATAGTGGTACCTTGTATAAAGGAATTGATTCGTTCCAAATGAAATTATGTTAAGCAAATTTTCCTTTATACAAATTCCCATAGGAATGCATTGAAAATGGAGTAATCTCATTTTTATGTTGTACAGATTATCCCCATAGGCGATTATGTTAAGCAAATTTCCCCTATCTCTGGAATGTTGTAGAAATTTTATGTTATACAATTTGTTTGTTATACAAGGGTCCACTGTATGTCCAAAAATAAAGGAAGACAATGGCTAACATAGAGCAAAGGCGAGATGAGAAACAAAGTGTGTCAATCCCCTTTCTGTCAACACACAATAACGTCATAATTTTGTGTTATTCTGCTCTTCCTTCAAGACACCTAGAAAGCATGGCATTCCCAGTCCCTATCTTTCCTCGGCTGTTTCTCTAGTCCTGAATTTTTAAGCAATAAGCTGGCTGAGGCAAAGAAGTGTTTCCGCACCCACCCCCGTACTTGACAAAGTGCCAGGCACCCTGATGGGTACGAATCAGTCTCAAGTACAACTGTGTAAGAATCAGTCTTCCAGTACAACCGAAACTACATAAACCATAATCATTTCTTCCCCTTTCTTAAATATGGAAAGTCAGTTCCCGGTTCAGAAGTGACAGGGTTTTGCAAGGTTAATTTACAGATTCCTCTCCTAGCACGTAATAACGGCAGAGAAGACAGAAGCTGCCCATGGATGTATCATTCTGCTTTTCTTCAGCACGGGTACTGGTCAAAAGCCAAAGGGTGAATCACAAAAACAGACTGCTGAAGCACATGCGTACATGATAGATCTCCAAGTTAAAGTGACATTCAAAATTTGGGGCAAAGGATGTTTCACTGGGTCCATCCTTGTGAAAAAAAGAAATGTCCTTTGTGACAAAGATGGATGCAAACGGATCACATCTAGAGAATGAACCTTCGCTATGATACACATGCCTTATACCACATATGATATTTACTTGCTGGGTTTAAAGTCATCCGGTTAAAGCCAGTACCTGCCTTCTATGGACAGAAAGGCCCTGTACATAGAAGGACCCTCTGCATGATTTTCAGGTATCTTCCACTGCAGGGTGAGGGGAAGGGCTGCCATGAGGAGAAAGGAACTACTGTACCTGTATCTGCTAGTGTAGATGCATATTTTATTATCCGGGCCTAACTCCTACCATCTGGGAGCAATTTTATAGGCGATTTCCCCCAACCTCTTCTCTCATCCAGCTTCTCTGTGTGCCTCAATATTGTGACGCACAGACCACATGTTGCAGAGTGCTGGACTGAATACTACACAAACATGAAGCTTTTCAGTGTGCAAATATCATGAAAGAGGTGAAAGATGTGCCAACATGATTCCAGTTTCCCATGGCTTGTATTAAATGATATCTGCACAACTAAATTTTCAGCACCAATATGTCTTCTATAAGCTATAATCATGCCCTCAAGAATTCAAAATTTCCAGAATGATCATTAATTGATTAATTCTCCGGCTTATAAAGAAGCTGTCTTTTTCTACTTTATCACAGCTTCATATCAGTGTACGCAGTACTTGTCAGCTCTATGTGAGGCTCTCAGTAATTTTTGAATTAAATTGAATGAGAATCTGTGTCAAGTACTGAAAGCGACATTTTGCAATTGCGGCAGAAAAGACTGAACAAAAGCGATGCTGTAAGAAGGCCTGGCCAACTTTCAGCTTTTGAAACGAATCACTTTAAATACCTGAAGGGAAGTAATTCTATCATAGTGAATTGTGGTCATCTCATTCTCTGTCAAGGCATTTCCAGTCTGATCATTAATTTCAAAGCCGGTGTAGAACTTGAGCATGTCTAAAAGCTGAAAGAACAATTTAAGAAAAAAAATTTAGTACAGTACTAAGAGCACCTTTTTTGAATTTTCTCCATGAAACATTTGAAGGGCTTCTGATGAGCAAGCTCTATGTATCTTCAAGGGATAAGCCCAGTTCCTAAAAGAACAACATATTTTATCTCTACACGGGATTGCAAAAGCAGTCAGCAATAGCAAGAGCCTGTCAATGGGCTAAGCTGTGCTATGTTGTGAACTCCCCATTCCCCAATATAATCACATGCCAGGGAAGACAATAAGTGCTAGTCCTTCACCATGGCAAATTATGGTAATATTATTATACTACGCAGGCTAGCAAGTTTTCAAAATGTTCAAAGAAGTACCATGCAATATAAAAGCAAGTCCCCACCTGACAGAAGAGATGGCCTTCTTTTTCCCTTTTAGCTAGGCTGGATAAATAACAATGCACCACAAGGTGAGAATCGTCTAGTACAGTATTAAACCAGCGTCGTGTTGGAAGCAGAGCCTAGAGAAAAAACAGCATATTAGAACAATTTTATGTGCAACAAAGTTGAGGCAGAAGGGATTAAAACCAGAAAAACTGTTAGTCCATTGGCTGAAAACTTGTTGCTGTGTTATGCAGGTGGAAAACAAACTGCATAACATCCACATGCTTCCAGCCAACAATTAATGAGTCACTGCTCAGGAGTATGTGTGTGTCCAGTGGCTTGGTGCACATTTGAAAATCCCAACAGAGAGTCTTTATTTGCCAGCTGGAGAGTAAAACTTACAGCATTTACTTTCTACCTGTGTAAGAAAGCACCAAGATATCAGCCAAAGTTTTGGAGAAATATTAGTGATAGCAAGAGCTCCGTAAAGCTCTAGGATGGATTTTTCCTCCCTGGTAAAACACAGCTGCCATCACACCTCATTACTTGGCTGGGACCAAACAGCAATCCAATGGAAGACCATTGTGTTCTTCATTCATGGAGAACTGAACAGTGTACATGGCACACTGGTTAAATGCCTGTACTGCAGCTAAAACTGTGCTCATGACCTGGGGTTCAAGTAATTAAATTGTAAACCACCCAGAGAGTGCTTGAAGTGTTAAGGGGCGGTATATAAGCAGAACACTTTGCTTTCCCCCCACTACACTCACATCCTAGAGACATCCATTCTGATAGTAGTATTTGTAAAGGAGTAAATATAGATTTATTTGTTTGTTTTTAAAAGCCTACCCAAGGCTACCTTAATTTAGTCAACAAACAACATCCCAGGAATGAAAGAAAGTGAAGTAAAAACATGGAAGGCCGAAATCAGGCCAACTGAAATAAAGAAGTCTTAAGGCATTCTTGCCCCCACACCTTCCTCCAAGGAAAGAGGACAAATAATTGTATCACTTAGCACAACAAGTAGCACTATAGTAGGCCCACTAAATCAGTGAGGATTTTGTGTATCAACTCTACATAAGTCCCACTGATGCAAATGGGCCTACTCCAGCTTCTTAGCATATTAAACAACAATTTAGGATCATTTGAATCAAAGGAGTTGACTAACTCTAAGGAGCAACAGGATTTAAGCCAATGAAAATCAGCTTTTAAAGAGTTAATTTGCAGAAAATGTATGTTTAAAAATAACAAAACGGGAAAAGATAACTTGAAAGGAAAAAAAGTACAAGTAATTCTTTTTAGTGTGGCATAAAAAGATATGGTTTATATCTATTACGGAGAAAACATCTGATAAAGTATTAAATGGATAAAGGAAAGTCAAGCCACATACATTCCAGGTAGGCTGGTGTTTATTTCTTAAATACTGTATGTTAATGACAAAAATATTATGGTTCCAGATAATTCTAGACTACAACATCCGCATAAAAACCTATGACTAAATGATATACATGCACTATTTCTTCTAGACTTTATCGACTGTAGAACACTGTGAATAAGTGTACAGTTCCACCCTACTCTCATTTGTTGTATCATAAACTGGCAGAATGATTTTTTTCCTTTTATATGGCACAATGTTCAGAAACGTTATAAAAAATCCAAAGCAGAACAACATAATCCTATTTGTAAATTAAAAAATACAGTTGGCAGCAGAGTGAAAAGCTGGTGACAAAAACCAAGGGAAACATCTGCACTGGAGTAAGTTCCCTTGATGTCAGTGGGACTCCTCAGCAGAGGGCACTGAAAAAGTTTCCCCCTTTCCTCTTCTCTCTTTTTGAAGGCCATTTCAGAACATATTCTGAATAAAATATCCCTACAATACTAAGCAATGATTTCTTTTTGCATTTTAACAGCATCTGAGGTGGTCACTTTATAGACATCATGAAATTGTGACAGAAAAACTCACAGAGAAAAACAAACTCAATATAGAAAACACAAATCTGTCTCTTTTGGTCATACTATGTTGTAATTTTTATTGCTACATGCTGTAAATAAGGGAACAAAAATGTAAAATACAATTTCTTGACTGAGACTCTCAACAATGGGAAGAACATAGATAGGAGTACTAAACACCCAGTACAGATCTTTTCTCCCTAAGATGAGTAAAAGATTATATTTGTTGCCACCAAAGTATACTGGTCAAAAACTCATGTTATTTTTCCCCAAAGTCAACACTGAATGGGGAAATCTTTGAGTAATTGGTTCTCAATCATGATGTGTGTGTGTGTGTGTGTGTGTGTGTGTGTGTGTGTGTGTGTGTGTGTGTGTGTGTGTGTGTGTGTGTGTGTGTGTGTGTGTGTGTGTGTGTGTGTGTGTGTGTGTGTGTGTGTGTGTGTGTGTGTGGTGTTGTTACAGTCCATGTCCATGGAGTTTTCATGGCAGGAATACTGGAGTGGCTTGCCAGCTCCTACTCCAGGCACCTACAGCACCTGTGTTCCTTGGAGGTCTCCCATCCAAGTCCTAACCAGGGCCGGCCCTGCTTAGCTTCCGAAATCAGGCGAGATCGGATGTGCTCAGGGCATCTAGGCAGTATCAATCATCATATAGATACAACCAAATAATAAACAATAAAATGCTTTGGGGGAGATCATAAGTTTATGTAAAGACCCTCAACTTCAGATGGGACAAGCTACAGGAGAACAAACGTGATGGCTTTTTATAGCCTACTTCTGGTTTGCCACTTCTGATCAGCTTCAGAAGCTATCTGAACTCTTTTAACTCTCCTGTAATGCCTTCAGCGCTGAAAGAAATAACACGCAATGTTGTGCTGCTTGGCATTTTGGCTTGGATTCACCAGCCTTCCTGCTGCATCCCTAATAAATCATCTCTCCGAAGAGAAAACCCTGTGGCTCAAAGCGGCTGGACTCAATGGTTACAACTATGATGCACCCCCCGGCAATGAAGACTTTTCAGTAGGGTAAACAAAAATGTGGACACATGAAAGAGATTAAAGCTGCTGTGCTTTGTAGCTAACTGTTTCCACAATGGACACTGCAGAATGAATATATATTCCAGTTTAATAAAATGTCTGCTTCTCATGACGTGGGCAGCACAGGGAAATGGCTTGAAATGGGAAGCTCTTTCTATTCTTGATGGGTTTTTTTAATCACAAAACAACCCCTTTCCCCCTTCTCATTTGAGAAATCACAATGAGCGTTCTTCTCATTGCCGCATATGAGAATGGATATTACAGAGCTTGGGCTTTTGTGAAAAGGGAAATAACCAACAAGGAAAAGAAAAATCCAAATACCCAGGGAAGCTAGCAAATCAATGCAGTTGTAGGGTGCTGTATCTTTTTTTAAAAAAAATTTTTTTACCGTATGCACTGGTCCTGCATAACCACTGGAGTCAGAGAGCAGCCAACGTACAGCTTGGTCAACAATCTAACTTAGCATTAGGCCACCAAGAAGCACAAACGTTCTCCAGATAGGGCTAGCAAATAATTCTGCCTAAACACCTGCTTGTCACTGCTGCAAGTACTGGGCAGGGTGGAGTGAAAGGCTGACTTGGTATTAGGCAGTTTCCTGTATCTGTCAAGCAACCTGGGACATTTATTTATTTATTTATTTATTTATTTATTTATTTATTTATTTATTTATTTATTTATTAGCATGTTTATTTATTTATTTATTTATTTATTTATTTATTTATTTATTTACCACCAGATTTTCCCATATGGGAACTCAGGGCGGTTAACAAGGAAGAGCATACAACAAAATTAAGAGAAAAATAATCATCGGTTCCACAATATGACGTAAAAAACAAAAAGAAACCCAACAATAATCAGTAGAACCAAAATTTAAAAAGCTAAAAATACAAAACATTACTAAGGCAAGATGGCGAAAAACGGGCAGACAAACAAACTCATAACACCTACTTATAAAAATAATTCAACCTCCTTGATCACCGAATGTGGCCATATAAAGCCAAGTTTTTAACAGCTTCTTAAATGCCGGGAGGAACTCCACAGTCCTAATTTCGCTCGGAAGGTGATTCCAGTGTTGGACCCACCACAGATAAAGCACGATTCCGGGCAGAGGTTTTACGAGCCTCCCGGGGGGTGGCGCAAGGGACTGAGATGTTCTGGTGGGCCGGGCTGACGTTGACCTCTGGATGATACGCTCCGTCAAATATTCGGGTCCCAAGCCATGGAGGGTTTTGAAAATCAAAACCAATAACTTGAACCTTATTCAGGAGGCAATGGGTAACCAATGCAAGCAAACCAGAATGGGGGTGATGTGGTTGCATTGGCTTGCACCAACCACCAATCTGGCCGCAGCATTCTGCACCTGCTGCAATTACTGAACCAGAGTCAAGGGACGCCCTATGTAGAGAGCGTTACAATAGTCAATAAATTTAATATTTATCTTACTGTTGACATACCTCCAGATCTATCATGAGCTCAATGAATCTTTCACAATAATGGACTTTATCCATAGAGACAGGACCTAAAAGCAAACACAGACAATTATGAACTAACCCTATAACTGATGAATAGGGATTACATATAGAATCCTGAATCCAACTTTTCAGTCGCTTCAAAACTCCTTTGGAAAGTTCTCAAACCTTGTTGTAGACGTCTAGACATTGCGAAACCTTAGTTTAAACTTTTAATATAACTTTATAACAGGTGTGTATTACTAGAAACAAGCATAAAATACATTTGTGATTATACATAACATATATTGGTTAGTATACCAATACCTATATATACATTGACACTAGGATCACTGGTTTTCAGCAAGTAATTTGAGATTAAGATATTTTCAAGTTCAGATCTTGGAAGTACTGAATTCAGTTCAGTACCTGCCATACTAATACTGCCTTTCTAGGGGATCAAGGTGTATTGTATTGTAAAAAGATTCAGCAAGTCAAATCAGCACATACATAGTAGTGCTAGTTTTCACCCCAGGTGCCGGCCTGTGGCTTCTGTGTCTACTTGCCTTTTCCCCAACTTGCTTTTCTTCAACTTTTTTTTAATTAAAGAAACTGAAATAATTTTGATTAAAGAAACTGATAACAGAAGTATTGACCATGGTGGTCAAGTTAGATGATGGTGTAGATATCATGAAGGAAGAGGTAGACCATTCCATTAAACTATCAAAGTGTGGCAAAGCCCCAGGTCCTGATGAAATATATATATGGAAGTTCTGGAATTGCTTAAGAATAATCCCTTTCCCCTCTGGTCGATCTATACGACAGCAGCTATAGACGTGGGACCATCCCACAGGACTGGGTCAAATCCACTTTTATACCATTTCCAAAGAAACCTAATGCAAAAAGTTGTAATGAATACTGGACAATCAGTATGATGAATCACATCCTGAAGTTATTTTTAAAAGCCCTGCATTTAACAATATCTTCCTCTGGATGCATGAAGTGAGCATTGGAGATACCCAATTTGGATTCAGGAATGGATTTTGGAACTCGGGAGGCATTATTTAGTCTTCAGATACTAGTTCAGCAATGTCTCGGTTAATGTTGATGTCTGCATTGGAATCAGTGTGCTGGTGTCCGAATAGATGGTCAGATATCAGAAGAGGTGTCAATTATGAAATGTGTTCATCAAGATTGTATTTTCTCACCTCTACATTTTAATATCTATTCAGAAAGAATTTTCTGGGATATTCTTGAAGGAAAGAACGAAGGTGTGAAAGTGAATGTAGTTTTTGTTAATAACATAAGATATGCTGAGGACACTGTTCTGCTTGCAACAAGTCTGGCAGATTTGCAAGGATTACTGGATTCTGTTGCTGCAGAAAGCAGTACTATGGGATTGCGACTTAATGTGAAGAAGACAAAATAGATGGTTGTCAGTAAAAAACAAAAAGGTTCACAGAATCTTCTCATGATCGGCAATCATGTAATTGAGAGAGTATCATCTTATAAATACTTGAGATGATTTGTCAAAGATAACTGGGATCCTTCATGTGAAATATATTGTAGAACTGAGCAAGCTAAAAATTCCTTCCAGAAAATGAGTAAAGTCTTGACAAGACTTTGTACTCGAATACTTCGATCCTATGTATTCAGCATACTTCTCTATGGTGTTGAAACTTGGACCCTTAAAGACACATTATACAGGAAACTGGAAGCATTCAAAATGTGGATGTACAGACAAATTCTGAAGATACCTTGGACAGCCAGATTCACTAATGTTGCTGTATTACAGCACATGAATAAAAAATTAGAAATACTCAATACTGTAAAGAGAAGAAAATTACAGTATTTTGGATACATAATGCACAATAACAAATACCATCTGCTGCAAGTTATCATTCAAGGAAAAATAGATGGGAAATGTGGTCCGGGGTGTAGAAGAACATTCTGGCTTAAGAACTTAAGCCAATGGTCAGCAGTGAACACAGCTGCTCTATTTAGAATAGTTTTAGATAGAAATCAGTTCAGGCTACTGATTGTCAACGTTCTACGAGGACATGGCACTTGAAGAAGAAGGAACAATCTGACCCAAGATATTATAACTCCATTAGTTTCTCTATAGTATCTCAATGAAATTTTGGAAAGAGTCTCTGCTTTGAATCCCAATCTTCTTCAACAAAAGGAGCAAAAATAATAATCTATGCATCATTTAGACAGCATACTGGAATGAGATACCACAGAAGCACAATCTACTCCATGGAATCTTTGTTTCCATTAGGTTCAAATTACAAAAATGTTTTTTTTAAAAAAAGCCCACTCCCATCTACTTTCCCTTAAAATAAAATTTTCAAAGCAGAAAGTTTAAAAATATTGGAAGAAGTGTAAGTAGGGATAGAACAGAACAAACAAGAGGTTTTGTGAGGTAATTCAGTATCAGACCCAGTGTGGCCATTCTAAAATTATACTCCCGGCAGGTATTTTAAAAGCAATGACCCAATAGTATTTAAATTGAATATTTAATTGCAAAGGAGCAATTTGCATTTGGCTAATCACGAACTCTTTTAAGTTATGTATGAATATACTTTGTTATGACTTCAAACATATTTATTATTTATTTTATTTAAAACCTTTTTACCTCATCTTTCTCCTTAAAAAGGACCCAAGACAGCTAACATCAGTAAAAGGTAAAATTTAATAGTTAAAAGCAGTAAGCATATAAATATTAAAACGAAGCAAACAAATGCTACACTAAAAATGGGAAACAAAATTAACACAAAAACAGGTTCAAAGCAACAAGGCACAACATTCTGTTTAGAAAACCCTCCCAGACAGTCAATCACTAAGCAACAGCCTATCCGAAGAGACCTTTGTCCGCCTGTGGAAGGATAGCAACAATGGTGCCAGCCTGGCCTCCATGGGGAGGTCCGGAACCTAGTGAAAAAGAGATCCCTCTCCTGTGTCCCCAACTAAATGCAACTGTGAAGGTGGTGGGACTGAGAAAAAAGTCTATCCTGATAACCTCAACAGTCAGGTAGCCTCATAGAGAGAGGCCATTTAGGATTCTAAAAGTTAAAACCAACCCTTTGAATTGTTTCCAGGAATGGCCTAGCAGCTAGCAGAGCTGCAGTAATAGGGGAGGTTATGTGATTCCCTATAACCAGCCTCAGATAACAATCTGTCTGTAGCATTTTGGACCTTCCAAGGACCAAACCCATGTAGAGTGTGTCACAGTAATCTAATTGAATGACCAGATCAAACCTCTCTGGGAACAGAGGCAGCTGGAGCTAATATACTTCTGGCCACCACCAAAAGATAGACATCCAGGTTGAGAAATGAACTGATAAGACCCCTCAAGAGAAGAACCCCATTCAGTAAGATTGAGTCCCTATTCTTTAATCTGCCTTTCATACGACAAGAATCAATATTGTCTTGTCTAGATTAAGTTTCATCTTATTTGACCTCATTACTGACGCCAGAAACTGATCTAAAACTGAACCAGCTCCCTTGGATTTAGACGGAAAGATGAGACAGAGTTGAGTGTCATCTCCTACGGGTGACAAGGAACCCTGAAACTCTGGAAATTTACAGTTTCCTTTCTGTGGCCTATTTCTCTGTTTATGATATTAATTGGCATAGTATTAACAGAATGAAGCTGGATAAGATTCAGACAAGAGTGCAAACTGGTAAAAGAAATATCCATAATTTAAAATATACAGATGACACCATATTATTGACAGGGACGGTATGCCATGTATCTTCTCTACATACAACAATGTACCACGTACCTGAAATGGGTATTGATTTTAATACCGAGATGAATTTCTGGATCAGTTGGGAAAGAAATCTTCTTTCTTGATATGCCCTTTAGAAGTGTCAATAGAAGGTTGTGCAATTACTGGTAGGCATAAAACAGCAATACTGATTACCTGCCTATTACATCGGTAGGTCTCCAATGAAAACATTTCATAAGTCCCAGGGGTGGGATGGGGTGGGGTAGTTCATTATTCAGTAAAATCCCTCTCATTTGCACCCTGAGCTCTTTAACAGATTTCCCAAGGTTGAAAAGGATGGTTATAAATGTTAACTATTGTTAACAAACAAAGAATTCTTCTACAAGTTGTCTGCCTCTGCAAACTGCCTAAGGCATGAGAGCTTTCACTCTATGCTGGAAACAAGAAAACCACACAGAAGATACATGGGCTGACTTTAGTCTCTCAAACATAGAAGGAAGAATCAGGGCAGAAATACATGATAAGATAAGATACCATCTAATCATTTGAAAGATAAGATACCATATTTTCCCATCTATAAGACACCCCCTGTATAAGATGACTCTTTAGAGAGACAAGGTATGGACGATTGTGCAGCTGCATGGTTCTCTCCTTGGCTTACTTCTGTGTGTAAGATGAGTCTGAATTTTAGTCTAACAGTTTTAGAAAAAATATAGTCATACACGGAAAAATACTGTATCCTTATACACACTTTTTTAATTACATGAGGCAAGGTAGAAGACAATCCTCAAACTCTAATTAAGTAATTTGCACCTTGCAACATATTCAAGTGAAGTTCTATTTGCTGTGATAATGATCACAGATTACTATCTAGTTAACATGTAAGAACTGGATGTGTCAGTCATATGCATACCACTGCAATAATAATCAACCTTTTTCAGAAGGTAAAGAATAATGAGAAGTTGTTTTCTTTTCTTCGGAGGCACCCTGGGACCGTGCAGCTAAGGCCATCCCTACTCACAGGACAGAGTAGGGAACTAAACTTTTAATCTCTGGCTATTAATCACAGCCAGATATTTAAACCACTGAACTCTCCAGCCAGCTATCCCACTATTACATGCATGAACATCTGACTGAATATTTGGCTGCACAGTATCATATCCAAAAGCAGGTATAATACAGTGCTACCTTGTTGAAAGGAATTCATTCATTCCAAATGGAATTCTGTTAAGCAAATTTTCCTTTATACAAATTTCCCATAGGAATGCATTGAAAATGGAGTAATCCCTAATCGCAACCATTTTTATGTTGTACGGATTCAACCCATAGACATTTCTATTAAGCAAATTTCCCCTATCTCCGGAAATTTTTATGTTGTACAGATTTTATGTTATGCAAACCATTTGTTATACGAGGGACCACTGCATTCTTGGCTGAATATTGGGGAAAACCTCCTAACTGTTAGAGCAGCATGGCAATGGAACCAATTACCCCAAGTCGTGGTGAGTGCTCCAACACTGGAGGCATTCAAGAGAAATCTGGACAACCACCTGGCAGATATCCCTTGATCTATATTCCTGCATGGAGAAGGGGCTGGATTTGATGGCCTCGTAGGCCCCTTCCAACTTCACTGTTCTACGATATTCTATGATTTTGTTCCATCTGGCTGAAAGTGATAACCCAAGCTGAGTGTAGTTCTCCAGTCTAACAGGTTTATAGGAGCTAAGGGTCGAGTCTTCCTCAGCTGTTGCTTGAGAACTGCCTCAGGAATGAGGCTTTTGATGTCTCCCAGCATCATGGAACACCACTGGGCCCTGCTCATGACCGCTATCCTTCACAAGAGAAACCCACATGCACCCAAGTTTAGACATAATACATGGCTACTGTTGAACGTACTGTGCCCTTGTATTTTCGTCCATTTTGTCATCATTCTTCTTGATCAAATTCCAAAATTTTCTAAGCTTTGGTGTCTTCTTCAATTCAAGTTCTAGACGAGCCTAAAACGGAAGACATTCAGTTTTTCAGACAGAATCCAGACCAGTCTCTTGTGTTTTCACCATAATATTCTAAGAATAATTTTAAGAACAATAGTCAAACAGACCAAGACGTATACTTGGCCATCATAGCTATTAGAAACACCTAAGAAAGAAGAAAATGATTTACAAGAAGCCCCTAAATTGCTAATAGGGGAACACTGGTGTCCTTAACAGCAGCTGTCATGAGACAACTATACATCCGGCTGCAAGAAAACCAATCTATGAATTAAAACACAGAAAGTTCTATAATAAAATCCAGGAAGTTTAAACTAACCCAAATAATATGTAGCACTTTTACAAATATAAAATCAAATCAAATCATCCCACCCTCCCCATTAAGGTATAAACCTGTATTAGAAATAGGAAGTTTTCTTTTTGTGCAGCAAGTGACAGATATGAATGTTCCTATGTAAAACTCTACGCAATATTTCACAAGTGTTTTGGTTTCCTTCTCTAGAAACACTTACAGGCTGCAGGGCCATCCACATTGGCAGGGAGATGAGTTGCTGGACTTGCCCTCTGATCAAATCTACTTCCTGTCACAAGAAATCGAATAAGGGATCAGTGTACTTAAGGTAAACTTAGTACTTATACAGACAGGGTAAGGCAGGCATTGCTATTTGGAAAAGGAAGCAGCAGAAGTGATTGCAGACAACTCCCTCTTCTGTGGCATCCTCATCTCACCATTTTTATGCTCTCTCAAAAAAGACCTTCCAGCCCTTAAGTTGCATCTCACAGGGGCAAAGCAAAGATCCATTTCATGACCCAAAACCAGTCCCTGGGAGCAATAAGCTATAGCACAACTACACAATGAACAATCTAGCCTGCCAAATGCATGCCAACCTGATATTGCAGCTTGGCAGTTTTTTCCATTCTGGAGTCAATCAAATGAAGCTTGCTAATAAGACCTTGTGGATTGGTGCAAGTAGCTAATGTCTTATGCTTGGCTTGTAAGTCACATGTACAGATTTGACCAAAAAAGGATGTTACTAATTTAGGACATCTGCTCTGCAATGTATATACCACAGTAAAGCAAATAAATATTTATACTTGAGATTTCTAACCCATCATTCACAGACAGGGCCAGGACAGATACCATCTTTGTAAGGCCAAGTGCCAGGAACAAAGTAAAACAAAGGAGGACAACTTGCTACAGCTCCAAAGCCGACTCAAAGCCCGGCTCCAGAAATTATAATACTCGCTAGTCAAGAGGTTGCCATTGAGTTTCTTGTCCCATCGATACTGTGTTTCTTCTAAATAAGACCAACCCCCAAAATAAGCCCTAGCAGGATTATTATGTATTTGTTAAATATAAGCCATACCCTGATAATAAGACCTAGTGATGAGCGTGGGGTTAGGAGCGGAGCGGGATACCGGGAAAGGAAAGCACAAACTTGTGGTGTGCCCATGCTTGTGTGTGTGTGTGTGTGTGTCAAAGGAAAGGGCTTTACGTGTCCTTGCAGCGGCGTGTGACTGGAGCTGAGCCACCGCTGCCACCTTCTTCCAGGTGCTGAGGGGCGGCCGCAAAGCTGCTGGTCCCCAGGCCCTCCGCCGCACTGGAGCCATGGAAGGGAAGCCCCTCCAGTAGCCCCCTCACATGCCGCCTCTGCCACCCCACGCTGGTTCCCCAAGACTGAAAGCGGTGGCAGCAGCTGGAGGAGGAGGAGGAGCCACCGCCTCTGCTGCCAGAATAGCTGCGGCGGCAGCAGCCACAGCAACATCAGGAGCAGCGGCACTGAAGAAGTACCGCGTTTGCTGGCCAGGGACACGGACGCTCGCAATGGCGGCTCTTCCTCCTCTGGCCGCTGCCGCTTTCAGTCTCGGGGAGCCAGCGTGGGGCGGCGGAGTTAAGAGAGTTAAAAACAAGAGTTAAAAAATAAGACATCCCCTGAAAATAAGCCCTGGTGTGTCTTCTTGTGAAAAAAATACATATAAGACAGTGTCTTATTTCTGGGGAAACACGGTACTGATGACCACAGTATCTGCACACCAACTTGATAGAACTAGCAGTTAAGTCGATGGCTGAAATGAGACAGTCATAAGCCGAGGCCAAAGGCACCACACAGTTCAACGAAGCAACGGCAGAGCAAATAATCTTACCAAACTATTGAAGCAGTGATCAAGGAAGAGCAGAAGTATGGTCTGTTCTTGAAGAGATAACTGGTGGTCGTTCTCAGCCAAGGAAGCTTCCAGCACACGTTTGAAAAAAAACGGGAAGTGCTCCGGCTTTTTTTTGAAGGTCTAGGCAGAAATTAAGATCAACACCAGCTCAGGTGGAACGTCATTTAGGGAAACAGAAAGACAGAACACGATACAAGCCTTGTTCTCTCCTTGATGCCTACAAACTGAGCGAATGCCAGGAGGGGGAATGTTTCTGTGGGGAACATTGCTGCCCCTTTCTTTGTAGTGTCGAGATGGGATCATGTTCAGTGCTCCAAACACTTACAGCAGTGGTGGCCAAACTTCAGCCCTCCAGCTGTTTTGGACCACAACTCCCAGAATTCCAAGCCTGTATTGCCAATGACAAAGGACTGTGGGAGTTGTGGTCCAAAACATCTGGAGGGCCGCAGTTTGGCCACTACTGGCTTACAGGGTCTGCATGTGCAACTGGGAAACTGGGGCAACAGGTTTTCCCAGCCAGATACACAGAAAAATAAATGTGGAGAAGGCGTATTCAACTTTTTTTGAAGAGCTAGAGGTAAGGGCAGGATCACCAGGTCCACCGGGCATGGATTTCACCGAATCTCTCCTGAAACATGCCTGGCCCCCTTCATTGGGGACATTTAAACAACTGTTCAAAACTTGTCTATTCAAGCAGGCTTTCCCTGAGTCTGGGACATAGCTCCCAGTGGCACAGTAATTCCCCATTTATAGCAGGGGTTAAGGACCTGACTCGTGATAAAGGGAAATCCATGTCATGCGGATGCAGGGTTGGGTCGGGACTGGGAGGCCTGTTTGGGGCCTACAACACTTATCTTAAACCTGGTGCTGCCCCATATGGGCCTCCAGCAGGCTCCCTGGGCCTGTCAGAGGTCCCAGAAGGGCTTTCCAGTGGCCTGGAAGTCACTTCTGGTTTGCCAGAAACCACTTCTGGGGCCTCTGACAGGTCCAGGAAGCCTGTTGGATGCCTGCTCAGGGCAGCGCTAGGCTTGGGGTAAGTGCAGAAGTCCCCAAACAGGCCCATGCAGCTTGCCCCAGGAGCCCTTGCCTTCATATACTGCAGTCCCCGATATAACAGGATGGCAGTATATGAACCACAATATAGTGGGGGACGACTGTATACCTCATGCCCTAATCTTTTTTGCCATGGCCTCTTTTATCATTTTTTGTCTTATTGTTTTTTTGTTCACCAGGGAGAAGGGCAATGCATAGCCTGCATAAATAAACTGTAAATCATCCAGAGAGTGCTTTAAGCACTATGGGGTTGTATATAATCAGAACACTTTGCTTTTTTTTCTTTTGCTTTTTTTTGCTCTTGTGTTTGCATTTGTATTACTGTTATTGTCATGAACCATTCCAAGTGGCCTCGTAATTAGATGGGCACTATATAAATCTAATAAATAGATAAATAAAAAGTGACAAAAATGGTAATTTCACAGGAGCAAATCTTCTGGCAAACAACACCTGCTGTTTTTAAATGTAGCATCCAGGTTGAAGCTGTTTTTCAGTTTCAAGTGAATTACTACTACTACTACTACTACTACTACTACTACTACTACTACTACTACTACTACTACTACTACTACTACTACTACTACTACTACTACTGAAATGAACATTTCTCATACAGTACCCGTATTTTTAGACAACATAATAGCTCCACAGTTAAATGCAAGATTTGTTTCTACCGAGGAAGCCACTCAAATCTCTGAAGCAATTTGTTTCAGGCTGTTCCCAAATGTAAAACCACTCAACTGCCCACTGCTGTTTTTCTCCAAAAGGAGCACACTGCGGTTGGAAAGGATGTGGCACACAATTTCAGACACAACACAATGGCAGCCAGTATTGAAACTTCCGACATCTGTCGACATGCTCAGTGGACACGGTAAAATCTGTGCATTGTACATCCAAGTTACTGCTGGCTATAACTGAAGTCCATTACCTCCCATGCTGGAACGTTCTCTCTGAACTTTTCATTCACCATACAACAGACGGACATCACATAAGCTTTACTGGACACCTCAGGAGAATAGTTCACCCACAAATAATTTTCAAGGTACTGACTGTGAACATCAAAAAAGAGGAGAGAATTACCACCAATCTAATCTGTCACAAATCAGGGAGCAGAATGCTATAGGCAGATGACAACTTACACTATCCAGTACATCTGGAAAGCACAGGTTTGGGGAATACTTCTTTAAGGATGACCATAGGGATTACATTCCTTTACATTACCAAGTAAGTGAAGGAATAAATCAGTGTCTTACACAAATGTGATACAGGAATTCAATCTAAATATAATACAAATAATCTACCAAGTTTCAAACTACAGTATATAAAATGTTTTCATTAGTGCGCTACAAAGGATGTACTGTACCATCATCTCTACATTATAGAGTAGGAAACAGAGTAATCAAAGGCTGTTATTTGTGCAAAGGCACTTACCTAAACTCAAGAAGCATAATTTTCCTTATTGCAAACCTGAAATCAAAGAAAAAGCAACAAAAACAAACATTTAAACAAGAACATAAGAAGAGCCACGCCGGATCAGGCCAATGGCCCTTCTAGTCCAGCTTCCTGTATCTCACAGTGGCCCCACCAGATGTGTCTGGGAGTGCACAAGACTAGATATCTGTCTCCTGATACCACTCCCTTGCATCTGGCCCTTGAGGTACCCCAGTTTTAAGCCTAGAGATTACACATCTCCATCATGGTTTGTAACCTGTGATGGACTTCTCCTCCAGGAACCTGTCCAATCCCCTTTTGAAGGCATCCAGGCCAGATGCCATCACCACATCCTGTGGCAGGGAGTTCCACAGACTAACAACACACTGGGTGAAAAAATATCTTCTTTTGTCTGTTCTTACTCTCCCAACCCTCAAATTAAATCCGTTTCCTACAGAATGTACACTAACACACACCCCTGGCAGATTCTGAAAAACATGGGATTTTAGCAAACACTATTTTAATTGTGAATGCAGTATGCAGCATGGTCTCTGGTTCCCTCTCGCGAATGTACTACTGGTTTCATCTTTAGAGAGACATATAACTTATTTTTTTTTTAATATTTTCAAACTGGGGATAAGCGTATCAGCAGATTCTGATTTCTCAGAGCAAAACTACCACACTTGTTCTCCCCATGTGTTTATTTATCCCCATTCTGAATTCCTAATGTGCCATAATATGGTAACAGGTAAATCAATCTGAGCCCCAAATTTGTCTCAAAAATTAACAAGAAGTCTCCATGCAAGAGGTACCGTGCAAGAAAAATATGCACAGTCCAGAATTCAGATGATTATTTCAGGACATGTCTAAAATGTTCCACCCACGATAATGTGTGTGTGTTGTGTTGTTACAGTCATGACCGACTCTTCGTGACCCCATGTCCATGGAGTTGGAATACTGGAGTGGTTTGCCAGTTCCTACTCCAGGTGCCTACAGCACCTGATATTCCCTGGTGGTCTCCCATCCAAGTACTAACCAGAGCTGACCCAGCTTAGCTTCCAAAATCAGGCAAGGTCAGATGTGCTTAGGGCATCTAGCTTGTGGTAATTCAACAACACATATCACAAGGATTACGAGTGTTACTGAGGTTTCAGATAGTTCAAAACATATTGTTTAATTTCTCAAAATGAGTTTGGATAATTTGTTCAACCTAACTGTAATACATAAAAAGCAACATACTGTACTTACTTTGACTTAACAATTTCCTTTTCATATACATCTTCAATAACCTTCAACAAGAAAGAAAGATTATTTGGATTGTTTAACCACTAAAATTATTGCTTTAATGAGACTCATTTTTATTTTTCTACTACACAAAATAGTCTAGTTATAGGTTAGCAGCATCCCCTTAAAGCTACAATGATATATGTTCACATATTTGTACAACTGCAATCACAGGAATTTAGCAGGCAATGTTATGAGGACCTGCACATTAACAATAAAAATGATCTCACATCTTCAACAAACCGACTGGCATGACCAAGTATCCACATTCACAACCAATAATAACAACAGAATTTGAAGACTACAGTCAACATTGTTTAAAATTCCATAAGCTAAGGAAAGTTGTGACAAAAATAGTCCTTCTATTTTTTGTTTTGAACTACTCCCCCCAAAATTAGAGAAGTATTCCCCCCATTTTTGTTATTTACTTATTGCCTCTATTAAGACAGAACCTCTAAACAATATATTGAGCAATTACCTTTGACTCGAAAGGTAGCTTTTTCTTGACATGTGGCGCCCAATACTTATGTGCCAACTGTAAAACAAAAGTCCATTTCATGAAGACACACATATAAACAGAAGCATCCATATGGTCTTCATTCTGCAGAATAGGATACAGCTTCTGTACTAACAATTTCTATTGAGTAAAACACTGAGAGTTAAATGCTCTAAACCAGTGGTTCCTAATAACCTTGATCCCCAGATGTTCTAGGACTATAACTCTAGAAGCTTTCACCACTAACCATATCGGCCAGCATTTCTGAAACTTGCAGTCCAAGAACATCTGGGCACCTAAAGTTGGAAACCACTACTCTAAACTATCAGAATAAATATATACTAGACAACCTAATCTAGCTACCGTACTATGCTTCTCTTCCAATATCAGAGGCAAATGGTTTCCTTTGAGTAAGAACTCTGCAAGCAAAGTCCACTTCTTCATTACTTATTACTGAAGTTTACATCTTCCTTTTACAATGAACTCAAAGAACACACATCTCTTCTCCCTCTGGCCTTGATCAACACAACACTCCTACAAGGTAGGGAAAGGGGAGGGAATATAATTGCCGTACAGTCATCTGAGGAATTTCAGACACCGTAAAACCAAAGATTGGCACATTGAGCGACAGCGCATAGAACAAGTTAAAACATTTAAATATCTAGGCATCTTTTTTTCACACACCCTTTCATGGTCTTATCAAAGACAAGCAGCAGTGCAGAGGGCAAATAACACAAGCAAAGTGCTAAGACGTTACCATTACATCCAGGGAGGGGAGTTTATTCCTGCTGCGCTCCAGTTAGTCAAACACAAAGTTCTCGCTCAGCTTTTATATGGGGCTCCAATCTGGATCACAGGCTTCAACCCCTCAGTTGAAAGAATACTGTCAAACTCAATGAGATCACTTTTTGGTATGCCAAGATGTGTCTCTTCAGAGGCCCTGAGCCTAGAGGGTGGTTTTCACTCAGTGGAATGTCTAGCATGGCTCTACGCTTACCGGTACTGGCTAAAGGTATTATACACCCCTATAAATAGTGGGTACCTATATTATATACAAAAAGATGCCTTTGTCCGCTCATGGCATAAGGGCTTCATGGATAAACTTCATTTTCTAGGTTTCTCCATGGATTTTCTTCAAACTCACCCCCATGATTCCATAAAATCAATGCTGACTCAAAGGATTAAAGATATAGATTATCAATACTCCCTAGCAGGTGCAGATAGAATCTGCTCACCATTGCACCTTGGCCTAAAATTTAACTTTCCCAGGCCAGCAAACTATATACAACAAATTACAATTCCTAGGAACCGTTTTGCATTCTCTAGGGCCAGATTCAACTGCTTTCCCTCAGCCCAGTTAAAAGGGTGCTTTAACAACACACCATATGGAGAAAGGTTCTGCTCCTGTGGGAATGAAGTAACTGAGACCCTGTCACACACCATACTAGAATGCAGACTCTATAGGTCCGAACGCCTCTATTACCTCCACCCAATTACGAGCAAATATACCAGTATGCCCTCCACTGATCTCTTGAAATTCCTGCTGTCAGGAGCAAACCAAACAATTACACAGTCTGTGGCCAAGTTTTTATTTGCGGCTCTGAGAATCCGCAAAAGTTATCACTAGATAGCCATATGATAGGGACTAATCTTATCTGAAATATTTTAACGTTTTGTGTATTCTATGTAGTTTATATATTTTACGTATTTTATATACTGTATTTTATAATCCTATTTTTAATTACTTGGGTCAATGACCGTATAATAAAATTTGAATTTGGAATTTCACAATTCAGCATCAGCTTCAATGTCAATCTCCCAAATTTCCGCCGACTCTATTAACACTGCACCAATGGGCCTCCGGCTTTGTCAAGAGCTTTTTAAAAAAAAATTAAGCAAGGCTGCAAGAGATTCCTAGCAAAAGCCTTACAAATGTGAGCAATAGCAGAGTAATGTTTTGGGAACAATCCTGATCTTTGCCGAATGAGGACTGAATGAAGGCTAAATGGGAAAGAAAACACTCTGATAACTGATGGGGGGGAGGGGACGAACACTCAGCATACTTTTTGCGTTTTTAAAAAAATAATTGGCCAAAACGTGATTCCTCAGTCCAAAATCTGAACTATTATGCGTAAAAAAACAGTGGGGACAATTGCTTCCGTCCTTTAATGTAGGTTTTAAGCCAGACTTTGTAAAAAGAAAACAGAACAACAGGAGAAGATGCATTTATGCAAGGAAACTTGGTCCACACTGGGTCTCCTTCTACATTTCTCTGTTCCTGCAACTGCCAGCTAGATATCTGCAGGGAAGCCCATCAAGCAGGCCTGGAAAGGAAGAGCACTCATCCATTTGTGGTTGTCAGGGGCTACATCACGTGGAAGAAAACGCCATAAAGATTAATTGAGGACCACATTTTTGGTTGCCCATGGTCTCTAAACCATGGCCTCCAAGCAATTAACAGGTGGGGCAACTCCACAGGAAGAACGTGGATGTACCCATATAGTCCTTTCAGGGAAGACGTGGAAAAGTTACTTTCTTCAACGACATCTGGAGGGTTTTGATGTTAGAACCGGAGAGCTGGAAGGGCCCCTATAGATCATATGGAGCCCAGTCCCTGTCAAGGTGCCCTAGCGGGGAACCGAACACGCAACTTCTGACTCCGCAGCCGGATGCAGAAACCATTAGGCTATCCAGCTGTTGTCAGCTGAACTGTTTCTTGTTGTTTTCTCCCCCAAATGGAATTCTTCTGAGATCTGATCTCCGCCTACACGGGCATTCCCGCGAGATGCGCTTCCGGGCAGAGCATGGCCGTGGGCAGCGCGTTCCTGAACACGCGTGTTAAAAGGCGCGGGGTCGCGGGGCTTCCCTGCACGTGGAGAAGGACTCTCCCCGGCCGCGCTCTCCGGCCGCCTCACCTGCGTCACGAACTCCGCGTTGATCTGAGACACGGTGGGAGCCACGATCTTCTTGGGGGGCGGCACGGAGGGCGACGAGGAAAGCGGCGGCGGCGGCGGCGGCGCCTCCTGCGCCGACCCCACCAGGGAACGCACCGGCGCGGCCATCTCGGGCCGAAAGTCTCCCTCTATTAGGACCGCGCTTGGTCTCTCCCGCTCTCCCCCTCCTCGAATGGAGCGGCCCGCCCACGGGGAAGCGAACGGCCTGGGGAACTTCCGGTTCTCCTACAGCCGTTGCCCTTTCCCTAAGCACTGGCTTCCGCTTGCCTTCCGGAAAGGAGGAGACACCGAAACACATAGAGATACAAACTGTAGAGTACCAGCCAAAAATCCAAAAATCCAAAGAAACTAAACAAAAGATGCGGCACCTTAAATAATAATAATAATAATAATAATAAATAATAATAATAATAATAATAATAATAATAATAATAATAATAATAATAATAATAGTTGTTGTTGTTGTTGTTGTTGTTATCTTTACAGTGCAAAAACAAGAGGCACCTTAAAGATGATGATGATGATGATGATGATGATGATGATGATGATGATGATGATGATGATGATGATGATATAGTCTTTAAGGTGCCTGTAGTTTTGTCTCTTTGAATTTTACACACAGACTAACACGCCGACTTGTTCGAGTGATCGCCTCCGTCGCTTTCGTCTTGGATATAGGAGATCCGATAGGAGCCCCACTGTGCCTTTTTTCTTTTCTGATTGTTTTTGAGCATCACATTTATCATCTGGGGTTGTACAGTCCCAGTTTTACTCAATGTACACTGAACTCCTATTGAGATTCTGGAAAAACCAGTAAAAACGAACTGTAGATGTATACCACTTCATCCAGTTTTTTTAAAAAAAAAACATTGACAGCATCATTCTATATAAACCTCAAGGAAGAGTTTATTTACTAAGTAGCAATGCCACAGGCGTTCAGCGGAATCTTTTCACAAAGGCTGAAGCAAGAATACATTGAAATCATACATGTTAAGTAGCATTAGTAACTCCACCCTCATCGCATCACATTGATCACAAGTCTAAGCCTTAGCACTCTGGACTAAGTGGGGACTGACATGCGCAGAAGCTGTTCTCTAGCATAGGCCTCTATTGTGTTGTTATCTTAACATGATTTGCAACATGGTCTAGCAAGTAAGACAAAGGCAGACTATACTGACTCGCTGGGAAACAGAATTGAAACAGTTCTACAGAAACAGTCTATCTAGGTCATATTCTACTCATGGGAACTAACTTGCTTAGACTGCAGTTTGAATTCTACTGACACAGACATTTTATAAAAGCATTTCACAGATATTTTATAAAGCTCACAAGTTAGCATAAGAGACGCCATTTTGATATTAAACCCTTCAATATGTGTTACATTCATTACCACTTACACCTACCAAAAGCTACTTACAAACCAGAATAAAAAGCTTCATGATAAAAGAATAACATGCTGCTTCTGATACAAGTTAACATATAAAGTTAATCATTAGTACAGTAGATAGATAGATAGATAGATGATAGATAGATAGATAGCAAATTACTTTTAGAATTAAAAAGATAACTTTTAAAATCAAGGTAATTTTAAAATTAATATTGTATTACTACACCAGCAAGCCCATGGAGCAGTCATTAATTTGCATGATTGCACACAAGCCTCTGGTTCACAACCAGAGTTCAATCTTTAAATAGAGTCAAGGTTGACTCATCTTTCCATCCTTCTGTAGTTGATGAAATGACTGTCCAGCTCATTGGGGGACACTCTCTAGGTGGTTTACAATGATGTTGTAAACCACATAGAGAGTAATACAAGCAGTGTTGGGTGATATGCAAGTCAAAACAAGAAATAAGCATACGAAGCAGTGTAGTGGAGTAGATGGAGTGATGGATTAATAAGACCTGGGCTTGAATCCCTGCTCTGCCATGGAAGCTCAGTTGGGAGGGTGGAACTAGTAAAACCATCGTTTAAATGTTTCACTTTGCTAGTAAGTAGAGATGGGCACGACTTAGCGGTATTTCCGTTTCCGTTTCCGTTACTCGGTTCCGTTACTCTACGGAAACGGTAACGGGAATTACTCCCCCAGACTTCGAGCTCGAACCGACGAACGAACAATTTTGGTCTGATTTGTCGTGCTCGTTCCTTGCATCGCGAGATCGCGCAATGCCACACGCGGCACAGAAAAAAAGTTTTTAAAAGTTAAAAAAACCCGGTTCCCGGCCAAAAAGCAGGCGGGAAAATGCCTGCCGTGCCTCAGGGCACCTACCAGAGGGGTTGTTTCTGGAGGTCCCCGGCCTCCCCCCTCATCCCCCGTCCTGGGCTGCTCTGGTGGGACTCGCCGCAGGCTCGCAGCCAGCAAAAAGCCCAGTCTCGCCGCCGGCCGCCGCAATTAAAGCGCAAGCAAGCGGCACGGACCACAGGAAAAAACTTTTAAACTCTCCCCCCACCCATTCCCGGGCCAAAAAAGCAGGCGGAAAAATGCCTGCTTGACTAAGGGCACAGGGCACCTACCGGAGGGGTGGTTTCTGGAGGGGGGGGTCCCGCCTCCCCCCCGTCCTGGGCAGCCGGACTCGCGAGTCGCCATCGCCATGCCATGCGGTGCGGGCGGGGGATCCAAAATGGGGCGGCAAACGCAATATTGTTTTTGAAATCGTGGTCCAAAAACACACAAGCACAACAGAAACACGCGAAAATTTATAAACTGCCAGATTTTTCACAGTAGCAGTGGGTTTTTTCTTGCAACAAAATGTCTCTCCTCTCCTCCTCTGTCCTCCATTGATTTTATTTTATTTTATTTTATTTACACCTGCGCAATGATGGGCTGGCCGAGGGGCCAGCCATGTGGGAGTGGACAACCATGCAAATTTTTGGAGCCATCCCACCAGTCGCATGGCCACTTGGCCATGGAGACTTCTGGGATGTGCCAAAAAGCCCCCTAAAACCTGCCCTAGCCCTAACCCTAACCCTCGACTCCGTACCCATACGTCACAGACTGTCTTCTTAGTGGGTCAGAGAGGCACCCAGAGGTGCAACCCACTAGCCCACTGTAACCTTACCCGTCACTAGCCTAACCCTAGCCGTTGCACTAAGCCACCTTAAAGCCAGATCTACTTGCTTGCATTGCACTGCAGCAAGTACAATTCCCTTCTGTGTGAGACATGGTGGTGCGGGAGCCTTGTGCAGGGAAGGCATGACGCTATCACTCTCACACTGGTCTCACTGTCTGCACATTATGTTATGCAATATCCATATGGCTATTGCATAGCATTTTGCAGCAGCAGCAGGTGAGGAAGGGAGACCCCCATGTAGAGGGGTCTCTTGGAGCCTGCTTCCCCTTCCTAGTGGGTGAGGAGCCCACTTTCCCTTTATAGCGGGCCAGAGGAGGCACCCACCCCACAGAGGTGCCTCCAGGAGCCCGCTCCCCCCCCCCAAAAACCAACCAGTACTAACGACAACGAAAAAAAAACGAAAAAACGAACCGACTAATTTTTGCGAATTTTCGCGAAAACCGGAAACGACCCGAAATGGGACTGGCCCGACTAACGACAACTCGAAAAAAAATTTTTTCAAGTCGTGCCCATCTCTACTAGTAAGCCCTATTAAGATTGTTATGAGTAGTTTCCAGCTTGATGGCGCATGACTTGGATGAAGGAATAGAGAGTATACTGATTAAATTTGCAGATGATACCAAAGTGAGAGGGGTTGCTAATTTCCTGGATGATAGGATAAACATCAAAAATGACCTTGACAGATTAGAGTGCTGGGCCAAAGCTAATGGGATGAGTTTCAACAGAGAGAAATGTAGGGTCCAGCATCTAGGCAGAAAAAAATGAATTGCATAGATACAGGATGGGAGACACCTGGCTGGAGAATAGTACCTGTGAAAGGGATCTGGGAGTCTGGGTAGACCACAAATTGAGCATAAGTCAGCAGTGTGCTGCGGAGGGCAAGAAAGCCAATGCAATTCTTGGTTGCATCAACAGAAGCATAGTTTTTAGAGCAAGGGAAGTGCTAGCACTGCTCTATTCTGCTCTGGTCAGACCCCATCTGGAGTACTGTGTCCAGTTCTGCACACCTCAATTTAAAAATTATGTTGACAACCTCAAATGGGTCCAGATGACGGCAACCAGGATGGTTAAAGGTCTGGAAGAAATGTCTTACGAAGAGCGGCCTAGGGAACTGGGAATGTTTAGCCTTTCAAAAAGAAGGTTGAGAGGGGATATGATAGCCATGTTTACATATATGAAAGGATGTCACATAGAAGAAGGGACTGGATTGTTTTCCATGGCTTCAGAGACTAAGACTTGGAGCAATGGATTCAAACTACAGGAAAAGAGATTCCATTTGAACATTAGGCAGAACTTACTGAAAGTTAGAGCTGTCCAGCAGTGGAATATGCTGCTACAGAGGGTGGTGGAGTCTCCTTATTTGGAGGATTTTAAGCAGAGGCTGGATGGCCATCTGTCTTAAATACTCTGATGGGGGTTTCTGCATGGCAGGGGGTTGGACTGGTTGGCCCTTGAGGTCACTTCCAACTCTATGATTCTATGACTAGGTTATAGATGAAAAATCTATTAAAATTCCTTTCAGACATCAAACCGTGTTTTTAAAATATGTATTCGCACATTTGTTACCGAGCTGCAGTATGGAAGTATGCTTATTTACTATTATGTATTTATATCTCACTTTTCCCCTGAGGTAATGTACATGGCTCTCTTTCTCCTCATTGCATACTTAAAACGAAGCTGCAAGGGATATAGTCATCTTCCCTGAGTCATAAAAAACTACAGTATTTTCTCTTGGCCCATACGTGGGAGAGCAAAAGTACTCTAGGCAAGTGGTTCCCACTGAAATGAGACATATATGTATTTAATTTAAGAATATATTTTTTATGTGTGTGTGTGTGTGTGTGTGTGTGTGTGTGTGTGTGTGTGTGTGTATCTATCTATCTGTGTATGTGTATCTATCTATCTATCTATCTATCTATCTATCTATCTATCTATCTATCTATGCCTTAAAACAGTTTACACAATATATAAAAACAGGCCCTGCTTTTAAAAAAATCATCCAGCTTGCTGAACTATTAAATAGATTGTTTAATTAAACAATAAAGACAATGTGCTTCCAGGTGGATTCCAACTGATGGGGAACATTGCCAGAGTTTCATGGAGAGTGAGTACTCAGAAGTGGTTTGCCTTTCCTTTTGCCTGGGGGTTGCTTGCCTGAGGCCACACAGGCTGACTGTTCCTGGGAAATGCTGTGGGGAATTAAGCTCCCAATCTCTTGCTCCACAGTCAGGGAATTCTTGAAGCTATCCAGTTAACATGAAATTAAGCAAATACGCAATACAGCCTGAAACCATTTTAAAACCCATTCATATCATTGTGAACGTGAAAACAGCAGCAGCAAAACAATGCTGGCAGTTACACACTTTATAATACTGTATCTTAACTTGCAGAACAGTGGGCATACCCATCTGGACCCTTTTATGTTTTGTGTATATACAGTGGGCCCTCGTATAACAAACGGTTTGTATAACATAAAATCTGTACAACATAAAAAAATTCCGGAGATAGGGGAAATTTGCTTAACAGACTCGCCTGTGGGGCAAATCCATACAACATAAAAATGGTCGCAATTAGGGATTACTCTGTTTTCAATGCATTCCTATGGGAAATTTGTTTAAAGAAAAATTTGCTTAACATAATTTCATTTGGAACAAATTAATTCCTTTATACAAGGTACCACTGTATAGGCATGCTTCCCTTCCCCCAAGTTTTATACTGTCTTGATGCAGAGTTCTAGTAGAATTCCAGAAAATCTCCTTGCTCATAAATAACATTTAATGACCCAACAAAATCATTTTAATAATCCTAGGGGGGGAAATCTTCTATGGATGATATGGCATGTTTTTACCTTCCACAACATATGCAATTTTAAACTGCTCTTCCACATTTCTCCTCACTCACCTTTTGTGTGCTCTGAGCAGACATTAAGACATAACATTCCTGATTTCATGAGCCTTTACCTGTCCTTTTCTGCATTTCTCCCAGCTCTATAATATATTTACACACACACACACACCACGTTTTCCTTTGGCAATGAAAACACAGAGAATTGGTCACACCTTTCCAAAAAGGCATTAGGTGAGAAAATGTATTTCAATAGGCATAACGCTCTTGGGTTCTTTGGTTTGTGCTGAAAGGACTGATAAGTGGGTGAGATTGTTTTTAAAAAGCTATCAAAATAACATATTGGGTTGGGTCCAAGCTACAGTGGTACTTTGTATAAAGGAATTAATTTGGTCCAAATGAAATTCTGTTAAGCAACTTTTCCTTTGTACAAATTTCCCATAGGAATGTATTGAAAAATGAGTAACCCCTAATCGTGACTGTTTTTCTGTTATACAGATTTGCCCCATAGGTGATTCTGTTAAGCAATTCTCCAGAATTTTTTTCCTTTTAGCAGATTTTCTGTTAAACAAACCACTTGTTATATCTCCCTTTGTGAGCCTGCCTAGGCATTAAGATGATCAGGGGAGGTCTTTCTCTTGGCCCCACCACCCGCACAGATGCACTTGGTGGGGAACCTTATCTGGGTGACTGAGAATCTTCACAGACATCCTTATATGAGTGTTTATCCAGAAAGAATTTCTAGAGAAAACAGTTCTTTCTTGGGTTTATATGGAATGTAAGTAATTCTGACTTACATGTCTTCAAAACGGTGAAAGGAACTTCTAATACTGTGTAACAGTTTAAAAGGGAAAGAATATTATATGCACTGAGTTCTAAATAGATTTGACAGGAATGGAAACAGCAGAGAAAGAGCTGAAGGAAAATTTTAAAAGTCTCCCATTTATTTATTTATTTATTTATTTATTTATTTATTTATTTATTTATTTATTTATATATATCCTGCCTTGCTCCCAGGAAAGACCCAAGGCAGTTTATCCCTAAAACTACCTGGTTCTAGGCCAAGCCTCTACTGATAAGAAGAGCACATGGAAACATATGGGACTTGAAGCTCTTTGCATGCATGCCTGACCCTATGCAGAATTGAGCCTATATGTACTGTACAGGGAAAGGAAAATAACCTGATCTCTTTGCATGTGGCACCCCATTATCTTACACCTCAACCAATCTTTATTCTAAGCATGCAGAGCCTGGTAAGGCTCTGCAACTCTTTCTTACTTCAGTAGGAAGCCAATGTGTTCATGCCTACCTGTGACCCAGACCAGGGATCTAGCTTGGCTGAAGGGGCCTGGATTCAGAAGGCACTGAAACAAGAAGATACAATTACCCCAGTAGAAGCATCAGCATCAATGATGGCATCATTCTTGAGCCATTGGTTGGAGGATGTACATCTATGGTATGATCCCTTCTGTTAGATCATTACATTACATCTTCCACTCCTATTGGATGGAAGATCTGATAGATAGGCAGGAATTATCATGTGACAAACTCGACTTTGGCTGTTGAAATTGCTGCTGAATATAGTATGTCTGTAACATCCAGGCCATAGACCAATGATGGCAAACCTTTTAGAGACCGAGTGCCCAAACTGAGATTCAAAACCCACTTATTTTTCACATAGTGCCAATACGGCAATTTAACCTGAATACAGTGGTACCCTGGGTTAAAAATGTTTTGGGTGCTACCCTTCTGGAAAGTGAGAATCGAAGAGTAGGCTTTTGAATTTCCCGTGACCACAGCAACATCACTGTGGCCATGGGAAATTCAAAAACCTGCTCTTTGATCCTCTCTTTCCAGCGGGTAGCACCCTTCAGGAAAGTGAGGATCAAAGAGCAGGTTTTTGAATTTCCCACGGCCACAGTGTGGGTGCTGTGGCCATGGAAAATTCAAAAACCTGCTCTTCAATTCTTGCTATCACAAAGAGTACCACCGCATCCACCTCTCTGCCCTGGGCAGAAAGGTGGATGGGGTGGTACACTGTCAGGAAAGCCAGAGGAGAGTGGTGGCAGCTTGTGGGGTTCTCCATTGCCCCAGTTTACTCTCCAGACATGTCGCTCTGGGCATCCCAAAAGCAGTGTGGGTGGAGCATAAACAGGTTACGAAGGAGCCCACAAACCGCTGCCTCCCATTCACCCCGCTGGCTTCATGGAGACATTTCGGCGGTCTCAGAACAGCTCTGTGCAGAGAGCCAGGCAAAAGGGAGGCAGCAGTTTGTGGGTTCCTTCATAGTTCCAGTTTACTCTCCACCCTCATTGCTTTTGGGATGACCAGAGGGGTATGTCTGGAGAGTAAACTGGGGCTACGATCGAGCCCACAATCCACTGTCTCCCCTTCACCAGGCTCTCTGTACAGAGCACAGTTGCATGCTCCAAGTGGAGGGGAAAGTGTTGTGGCTATGAGGGGGTGATGTTGCATGCCCACAGAAAGGGCTCCATGTACCCTCTTTGGCACCTGTGCCATAGATTCTCCAACACTGCCATTGACCCTTTATGTATGTAATTTAAAAAAAATTGATTGCTTGTTTGGTAAAAGGTGCCAGTGCCGTTTCCTTAACAGCATTCAGCTGTAAATTTATGATTGCATAAAAGTAGCCTTGTAGCTAGATGGATGGCATGAAAATCAATCAATCAATTTGTCCTATCAACGTGCAAGTGAAAATAAAGACTTGCTCTTGTTGTGCCAAAGCCAGTCCTTGGAAAGTTACTTTTAAAACTACAGTAATTCATTAATGGTGTATAACAGCGTTTAAGAAGCAAGCTGTTACTTTGGGGCTTGCTAAAAAAATGATGTGTTCCCTTGCTCATTATTAGAGAGGGGCACAACCCAGTGGATCATATTTTGATTGAACAGGTGTTCTGCATTTTCCAATCCCACTTCCTCCAATGGGCATCTACTCAGAGGCAGCGCCTGAAGGAGGCAGGGCAGGGCAGCACCAAATACCTGCCTGGCTGAAAAATGAACCAGCATGATCTGGCACTTGGGGTTTATCTCTATAGGACTTTTTTGTTATATTCTGATGTCCTTTAAAAACAAACAAAAACACCACACAACCCTTAGGACTGATAAAGAAAAATAATCCAAGTTTGAAAATTCATGTCAATCCTTTCTTCAAAGTTCCAGAAACTATCCTTTTAAATGCCCTTTAAAAACTGGAAAACATTACCTGCCACCCCATAAAGAAATGTAATTTCATATGTCCCCATTATATTGGAAGAGTTACCTATTGCAGAAAACTTTTGTATTATCTTTAGCTCATTTATTCTAAACTCAGGTCAAATGATTCCTTGGCCAGAGCTGAATACTGGTGATGCTTCTTCTTGTCTATTTCTGTCATTTACTTACCTTGTGTTGAACTTGTGTTAACCAAAGAGGTATTTCAGCCCCCTTCTCTAAAATTTGAGTAGAGTATATTTTCACAGCATTACCAACTCACATAAAGGAAGGCAACATTTTGTTGATATATGGAAGCAGAACATCAGTAAAGCTCTACTTAATTGTAAGAACTATATTTTTTTGTTTGCACATTCAGTCCAATTGGACTTGGAAACTGCAGAGAAATTAAATGAATTCTTTGCATCTGTCTTCATGACAGAAGACCTTGGGCAGATTTCACTGCCCAAATGGCCCCTCTTAACTAAAGAATTAAATCAAATACAGGTTAAAAGAGAGGATGCTTTAGGTTTAATTGATAAATCGAAGATCAGTAAGCCACTGGGCCCAGATGGCATCCACCCAAGGGTTATTAAGGAACTGAGAAATGAAATTGAAGATCTCTTAACGGTAATATGCAACTTGTCTCTTAAAATGGCCACAGTGCCAGAGGACTGGAGGAATGCAGATGTCACACCAGTTTTTAAAAAAGGAAGTAGGGGGGACTTGGGAAACTACTGGCCAGTTAGCCTTACATCTGTCCCAGGAAAGATGGTGGAAGGCCTCATCCAAGAGAGCTTAAAACACATAGAACAAACATTGCTGAGAAAAAATCAGCATGGCTTCTGTAAGGATAAGTCTTGTCTGACAAATCTTTTAGAATTTTTTGAAAAGGTCCAAAGGCATGTGGATTTGAGTGAACTGGTGAATATTGTCTATCTTGAACTGGGAGTTGAGTCATGGCTACTGGACTTCTTTTTTGAGAGATAGAAATGTTTCGCTGTTCATCCAAACAGCTGAAGCTGAAGCTGTTTGGATGAACAGCGAAACGTTTCTATCTCTCAAAAAAGAAGTCCAGTAGCCATGACTCAACTCCCAGTTAAACGAACCTGGATGACTGAGAATCTTCACAGACGTATTGTCTATCTTGATTTTCAGAAGGCCTTTGGCACAGTCCCTCACCAAAGGCTGCTGAGAAAATTGCACAGTCAGGGGATAAGAGGGCAGCTCCTTTTACAGATTGAGAACTGGTTGAGATCCAGGAAACAAAGAGTAGGTGTCAATGGGCAATTTTCACAATGGAGAGAAGTGAAAAGTGGTGTGCTCCAGGGATCTGTCCTCGGCCCGGTGCTTTTCAGTCTATTCATAAATGACCTGGAGATAGGGATAAGCAGTGAGGTGGCGAAGTTTGTGGATGACATGAAACTTTTCCGTGTGGTAAAAACCAGAGAAGATTGTGAAGAGCTCCAGAAGGATCTCTCCAAACTGGGGGGAATGGGCTGCCAAATGGCAAATGCATTTCAATGTAGGAAAATGCAAAGTAATGCATATTGGGGCAAAAAAAAAATCAAAACTTTATATATCAGCTCATGGGCTCTGAACTATCTGTGACTAATCAGGAAACAGGTATTGGTGTGTTGGTGGACAGCTCAATGCAGGTGTCTACCCAATGTGTGGCAGAGGTGAAGAAGGCCAATTCCATGTTAGGGATTATCAAAAAGAGGATTGAAAATGAAACAGCCAATATTCTAATGGCATTGTACAAAATGATAGTAAGGCCACACCTGGAATATTGTGTACAATTCTGGTCGTCACATCTCAAAAAAGACATAGTGGGACTTGGAAAGGTCCAGAAGAGAGCGACTAAAATGAATACTGGGCTGGGGGCTCTCCCTTATGAGGAAAGGCTAAAACATTCGGGGCTCTTTAGTCTGGGAAAAAGGCGCCTGAGAGGGGATATGATTGACACATACAAAATAATGCAGGGCATGAGTAAAGTGGATAGAGGGACACTCTTCTCCCTCTCACAAAATACCAGAACTCAGGGACATACACTCAAAATGAGGGCTGGGAGAGTGAGAACAGACAAAATATTTTTTTTTACCTAGTGTGTTGTTAGTCTGTGGAACTCCTGCCTGGATGCCTTCAAAAGGGGATTGGACAGATTCCTGGAGGAAAAGTCCATCACAGGTTACAAACCATGATGGAGTTGTGTAATCTCCAGGCTTAAAACCGGGGTACTTCAAGGGCCAGATGCAGGGGAGTGGTATCAGGAGACAGATATCTAGTCTCATGCACTCCCAAATGCATCTGGTGTGGCCACGGTGAGATACAGGAAGCTGGACTAGATGGGCCTTTGGCCTGATCCAGCATGGCTCTTCTTATGTTCTTATGTTCAGTCTCATAAGTAAGTTGGACCCCCTGTTCTCCCAGATGAATGGGGCTGTCAAATGTATTGGTATGTATTTTTTTAAGTTACCAGAAGTTCTTCTCTTTGTTTACCTCATTAAACTGTAATGGTTGCCTGTATGTGATCCTTCAGTTTAGTAACAGATGCTTTCTGAAATATTCAGGACTTTAAAAGGAGCCTTCTGTGCTATGTTGGTTTCTGTATAAATATTTATTCAGGACAACTTCTGAAAAATGTTCTACCCTTGATGTCTGCATGTAAAATGCATGCTAATTTTTACTGTGGACAAGATGGGCTGCTGAGAGCCATTTTCTGAGATGAACCAGAAACATACTGTACTTCAAGCCCATTAGAGCAAAGTCTTTTGGCTGCCTCCCAATCCTTTTAAACTTCTTGTTTAGTCTTAGAAACTTCCAAATCATTTAAGCCCAGCATCCATGGTAGAGTCAAAGATGGAAAACCACCCTTAGACACATGATTCTTTTTGCCTAGTATGTGATGGCTCCTGTTTCTATCCTTTGCAGAGCCTGGAAATGTTACTACTACTACTACTACTACTACTACTACTACTACTACTACTACTACTACTACTACTACTACTACTACTCAAATCCCAACATTCACAGTCAGCATGGCCTGTTAGACACGGTAAATTAGTCCTGCATTGAGGCAGGTGGCATTCAGAATAGTATAAAATCTCCGTAAATGGGTGAAAACAAGACATTTTTCCTTTTCCTCTCAATATCCAGATGGGTATTCAGCTACATGATAATAATGATGGTGATGATGATAATGACTAGACATGGGCACGGAGCGGCGAAATTGTCGTTTCCGTTTTCGGTTATCGTTTCGGTTACGTAACAGAAACGGTAACGATAATTACGCCGCTCCAGCTTGAACCCAACCCGAAAAAAGAAAAATTGGGTCGGGTTTTTTGTTGTCGTTAATGGCATCGCGGCGATCATGCGATGCCAAGCAGCACAGAAAAAAAGTTTTAAAAAGTAAAAAAAACAAAACACACACACACACCCGACTCCCGGCCAAAAAAGCAGGCGAAAAAAAAAAAGCAGGCCTGAGGACACCTACCAGAGGGGTGGTTTCTGGGGGGGGGGTCCCCGGCCTTCCCCCCCCTCTCCTGTCCTGGGCTGCTTGCACCAGGCTGGGGGGGGGGGTCATCCTCGTCGTCTGTCTCGCTGCATGCCATGCGGTGGGGGTGGGGATCCAAAATGGCAACCACAATATTTCTTTTGAAATTGTGGTCAAAAAACACACCAAATCACCACAGAAACATGTGAAATTTATTTATTTTAAATGCCTGAATTTTAATAGTAGCAGCAGTGGGTTTTTTATAGCAATAAAACGTCGTATTGATTTTATTTTATTTTATTTTATTTTATTTTTTACTTTTTTAGACCTGCCCATTTGGGCTGGGCATGGGATGGGACCATACAAATTGTTTGAACCATTCCACCAATGGCATCGCCAGGTTTTTGACTGACACTTCTGGATGTCTCGGAACTGAGGCACCTTCCAGAAATTGCAGTCAGGTGTATGGATGTGGTTGAGGGAGGAAGGCTGGCTGCTGGTGCTGGTGTGATCCAATCGAGATTGAGGAGGGAGGCTGGAGGCTTTAGGATTTAAGTTAGGCAGGCAGGGAGGGAATTGAATTTAGAAAATAATTTCTTTGATTCCCTGCAGCTTTGTCTGCTGAAGGGACTAGCAGTTTATTTCTTCTCTGGCAGTTTGTGAGGATTTTTTTCTGATATTGGATAAAGGGGGAGGTTCGACTGGGAGTGGGAGGTGTGGATTTATTTTAAATATATATTATATACTACCATTTATTTTCTATTTTCCCAACTTCAATTTGCTTGCACACACACACATTTGGGGTGCAAGCCAAGAACAGAACCTCTATCCTAAGTGATATCCTAACTGCCCACTCACCCGTCCGCCCGCGCCGCCACCCGCCTGTGGCTCGCGGCTGCCGCCTGCCCGCTCACCTGCCCACGCCTCCCCCCTGCCGCTGTCACCGCCCGCCCATGGCCCCCCGCCCCCCCCGCCCGCCCGCCCCTCCCCCCTGCCGCCTAGGGCGCAAAAACACCTAGCACCGGCCCTGATTGCGGGACGCCCCTATGCTCTGGGGGAAGTCAAATCGCGCTAAATCGTGGTGGAAACAACAAAAAAACGACGAAACGACAAATTTTTGAAAAATTTCGCGACAAACGGAAACGACCCGAAACGGACCCATTCCGACAAACGAAAACTTGAAACGTCATTTTTTCTGGTCGTGCCCATGTCTAATAATGACAATGATGCACATTACTATCAAATTATTTCTGACTTATGGTGATCCTTGCCAGAATTTTCTAGTTATTGAGCACTCGGAACTGGTGCTTTCTTATTCCCTTCTTCCAGGAAGACCCTGGGACTGTGCAACTTGCCTAAGGCCACACAGGCTGGCTCTTTTCTCTGGAGGCACAGTGGTGAATCAAACTCCCAGCCTCCCTGCCAGATACTTTGTTTGCTGAGCTGTGAACTGCTGGATAGCTCAGTGGCATAGATATCTGGCTGTGGAACCAGAAGTTGAGAGTGGGACTCACTGATCCATAGGTCCTTTCCAACTCTGCACTTCTAAGGTGGTGATTATCTAACCAGCTCCAATTAGCTGGTTAGTTATACAGAGGCATCACCAGGATTTGGAGCGCCTGGGGACAAAGTTCATTTTTGCACCCTTCCTGTCACCCCCCCCCCAATCACACCACCCAGCAACGGGGCCGAACCCTGTGGGTGTGGGGTGGGTGCATGTGCACACAGGCAGATGCGGACATGTGTGTGCATGTGTGCATGAACCTCTCCCACCAAGGCAAGGAAGAGGAGAAGAGCGCTGTGGCCACTATGCTCCTGCCTGGCTGGCTGGACACACGAGTGGCAGCGGAGGCGATGGAGGGGGTGCCGTCGCCAAGCCATAGGGAAAGGAGGACTGCTGGGTGTGGGAGGGTACATGGCTTCCTCTTCCTGCTCCCCCTCCAGGTGCCCTCATATTGCTGTACCCAGGCCAGATGTACCCTTCTGATCCCCCCAGATACGTCCCTGTAGTTATAGAGTGTCAAGTCAGAACCAACTTACAGTGACCCTACTAGACCTTTCAAGTTGTGAGATAGTTTAGTTATGGTTTTACCCTTTCCACTCAGCGAGTTTCCATGGTCAAGTGGAAATTCAAACCTCAGTCTCCAAATTCCTAGTTTATCACTTTATCCAATGCACCACACAGGATACCCAATTACCAATAAGACCTATATAAAATTGTAATTGAAGCTTCAATGCAATTTTGCAGTGTAGATGCTCCTATTCAGAGTGTAACAATCTGTCAAAGATGTCTCCTCTGATTCATTCCTCCTTCTATCCTATTCCCTCTTTTGTGTCCTCATCTGTCAGCATTCCTTGAGGACTTAGTTCAAGACAATATTTATTTTGTTTGGTTTGCAAGAAGATGGGTCTTCTTTTCCACAAGTTGCAGGTAAATTTTGTGGGCAAGTGATATTTGAACCAATGTATCTTGAGTCCTACTTCAGTGCTCTAATAAGTAAACCATAATTCATCAATATGCTTTGTGTGGCATAGAGGCTGACCAGGAGTGCTAGAAAACAAGCACCCTATGGTCAACACATGGTGAATTCTGGGATCTATTGTCCCAAAACTTCGATGCTAGCCATCTTTCAATAGAAGACAATTCTGTTGCTCACTGAATGTTATCTTGCTTCTTCCAAATATTTTCCCCTTCAGACAGGTGGTGAAAACTGACTTTCATGAAATAATTGGGTAGAAAGGAACAGCTCAGGGTTCAGCCTGGACCCCCCAAAAAACAAGTCACGTCATGCTTGTGTATTTTACCACATATTCCAAAAATATTAAAAATATTAAAATAAATATATACAGTATATATAATTCTAAATATGGAGTTGCCAGAATTAGCCACTAGACAGAGCCAGAGACCATTCATTAGAGAAATATATTTCCATAGCATCATTACCAGAACTGGTTCCAAGAGGGTGGCAGAGAGCTGTGTATAGTGTTTATTAATAAAATAACATTTGTTATAATCCATGTTTTTCAGCATAAAGGGGGAGGACTTAGAACCTATTCCCCTTGGATATGAGAGTCCTACATTATTGCCTTCTTAAGAGCCAGGGAGAAGGCAAAGCTAGCCTATAAGTTCTGCCACAAGCATAACGTACAAAGGGCTTACCTGCAGCAAGTATTCAAAAGTGTATTTCCAAGCTTAGAGGATGTTTGGAACGTCTTAAGACAGATCTATATAGCCAAAGCTATGCTTTGTTGTTTACCAGAGGAGAAATTGTGACCATTTCTATAAGTACTGTTGTCCATTTTCAACCTCTAATTTACCAAGTACAATGCAGTGCCTTTCTTCTCAGTGCTAACAATATATCCCTTAAAGTTTGTCTCCACGTCTCCACTTTGATTCCAGCTACATGGTTTGACAGGGATTCCTGAATATCCGAGGATGCCAGACGCATCTGGAGATAAACCAAGGGCAGTGAAGATTTAAATTCAAAGCAATCTCCCAGATGGCTGACAAGCAAATGCAGGTTATCAGAATTTCACCTGGAATGTATGTTTTTTGCATGGTCTTTTTTCAGTATGGGTGAGCGGATGTCATTTTAAGTGGGCTGAAATGTCTTCCTCCAAAGAGTACAGCCAAAGGGCATCCATCTATCCTATATAAGTAAGATAATGTCTTTTAAGCTTTGAAGAAAGGACGTCCCCACAGACCACCGCCATAACTGTCGCATTTGTGCACTTTATGTCTAAAAGGCATATTTCTTCTGAAAGACGAAAAACATGCACGAAAGTGTTCCTGAATTATCAAAGAAACTATAATCCAGTATACCAAAAAGTGCGTCATTGGTATCATGCACTGCATTGTCCCTGTTCCACTTCCATAGGTAAATGTAGCTTTCCGACTAATGCTAGTTCATAGTTTTCTATATTCTCTTCTTGGATAAAACCAAGATATCCTTGCCCAGTGTTGCTTTCTCTGTTTGCATGACAAGCTTGTTTTATGTAACCAGGTCATGACTTCTGCACTTACAACTTTCTTTCTTTTAAAATGGACAATTATGCCTTCTCATCAGCATGATTTCCATTTCCCTTTGGCTCTTCTGATGTGGGTTTCACAGTGACAAGCTTACAAATTTCTTTCTTAAACCTTAATTCTCAGACTGTCTTCTTCAAACTCAGGAGCAACACAACATGATTTCAGAATATTGTCTGGAGTGGATTCTACAGACAAGACTGAACAATGGGCAAAGGGAGTCACTGGCAAATATTTTTTCCAATTAAACATGTTTCCACATCTCTTAGGATAATGTTTGTTTGAGTCCAATTATGCTTGATTCGTTGACCGGGACATGGACTGGGTACAAAGTAAATGCAGTAAAAAAATCCAATGGTTCTCTTGCTAGAAGTGTATGCAAATAGAGGTAAAATGTTTCTCTTTGGCTGCTATCTCACCTGGGTTTTGACCCTAATCTTCTGAAGGTCCAGCTTTTCCTCTTTGTCCCATCATGTGATTGAATAAGTGGGACAGGAGTCCCCACATCCAAAGCTGTTTTTTTAATTTTAAAGTGCAGTTCATCCCCTAGGCCAGCAGGTGTTGTTAGCATTTGAAAAAAACGGACCACTTGGCTGGGGGAAATTAATGCTTAGAGCACCAGATTGAACTTCCTGTTGCTCCAATGTGCAGGGAAATTAAAAAGAACATCGCCCATCGGCCCCAGGAACAGCCGGTCGGTGCTATGAAAAAAGAAAGAAAAAGAAACCCGGATCATCTGTGTGGTCCCATGGCGTCTGCCTCTTTAAAAGCTGGATTTTCAAAGTGAGGCAAAAAATTCCCTACCTCTTGGGTGAGTCACAGAAACCTCGCTTAAAGGGGCATTACCGGGTTTTCTTTTTTTCTTTTTTTTTTAAAAGCCCGGTGGCCGTGGGGACAACATTTTTAGACACAGTTTATCTAGTAATTTAAACTGCTTTTAAAGGGATGTGGGACCGAGCCCTTTCACTTACAAAATCTTCATGTCAGAATACAAAGAAAAACATATTCACTTGATGCGTAATAAGCTATCTTGACTGGCTTGCTTCATTCATTTCTTCACTAAGTGACTGGTTACATAAACACTCCGAACACTGGCATTGCTAACTTCTCTCAGAACCCTCACATTACTAAACATTAACAGCCCCTAACATTGTTAAACTGATATAGAATCTCAACAGACCCCAAATTTGGTTAAAAAGACAGTAAATAGAAACTGAGGTATTGGGGGTGGGGGAATCTGAGTGTTTGGCAATCACCCAATTCAGCTAAGAATGCAAGGTCTAATAAATTCCTTACTGCCCTTGCAGACAATTTCATGGTCCAGAAGGTAGAGGAGGCAACAAGAGAAGCAGCCATTTTAGATCTGGCCTTAACCAATAGGGAGAACCTCGTAAACGGGGTTGCAGTGGTGGGATCTTTAGGTAAAAGTGACCATGCCCTCTTGGAATTTGTTATACAGTTGGAAGGTGAAGCTAAGCATAGTCAGACAAGAATCCTGGACTTTAAGAAAGCCATTTTTTGTAAACTTAGGGAATTATTGGCTGTGATTCCATGGACCGAAACACTGAAAGAGAAGGGAGTCCAAGATGGATAGGAGTTCCTTAAAAGCAAGATATTAAAGGCATAATTTAAAACTGTTCCAACAAGAAGAAAAAATGGGAGAGGTCTAAAGAAATTGCAATGGTTTACCAAAGAACTTTCAACTCAGCTAACTATAAAGAAAAACAAGTACAAGAAATGGAAAAAAGGGAAATGCACCCAAAGGGGAATATAAGAAAACAGCTAATATATGCAGGGGGATGGTAAGAAAAGCTAAAGCACAAAACAAACTTAGACTTGCCAGAGAGATTAAAGATAGTAAAAAGGGTTTCTTTAGTTATGTCCACAGAAAAAGGAAAAATAGGGAAATGATAAGCTCTCTGCGTGGCAATGATAACCAGCTACTAACAAAAGATAAGGAAAAGGCAGAACTTCTCAACACCTTCTTTGCTTCCGTTTTCTCCAAAAAGGAAGAAAGAGATCTGCTGGGACAAAGAGTAGATGAGGTAGGATGGGAATTGTAACATAGAATAGGTAGAGAGCTAGTAGAGGAACACCTGGAAACATTAAATGAATTTAAGTCTCCGGGCCAGATGAATTACACCCAAGAATATTAAAAGAATTGGCAGAAGTAATTTCAAAACCATTGGCAATAATCTTTGAGAAGTCCTGGAGAACAGGGGAAGTCCCCATCGATTGGAGGAGGGATAATGTTGTCCCCATCTTCAAAAAGGGGGGGAAAGAGGACCCACATAATTACCACCCAGTCAGCTTGACTTCAATTCCCGGAAAGATCCTACAGCAGATTATTAAACAGGCAGTCTGCAATTATTTAATAAACAATGCTGTCATTACAAGAAGTCAACACAGGTTTCTTAAAAACAAGTCATGCCAGACTAATTTGATCTCTTTCTTTGATATAATTACAGGCCTGGTGGATGAGGGGAATGCTGTGGATATTGCTTATCTGGACTTTAGTAAGGCCTTCGATAAGATTACCCATGGTATTCTTGCTAAGAAGTTAGTAGAAAGTGGGATAGATAGTGCTACTGTTAGGTGGATTTGTAATTGGTTGACTGATCACACCCAAAGGGTGATCATAAATGGCCTCTCTTCAGCTTGGAGAGACGTGAGCAGTGGGGTGCCACAGGGTTCTGTTCTGGGTCCTGTGCTGTTCAATATCTTTATTAATGACTTGGAGGAAGGAATAGAGAGAATGCTAATTAAATTTGCAGATCCCAGGTAGCAGGCTCATGGTTGACTCAGCCTTCCATCCTTCTGAGGTCGGCAAAGTGAGTACCCAGCTTGCTGGGGGGGGCAATGTGTAGCCTGCATACGGTAATTAAGCTGTAAACCGCCCAGAGACTACGTGAAGTGGTATGGGGCGGTATATAAGCAGAACACTTTGCTTTGCCCCCCCCCCCGATAATGTTCCTTGTTTCTCCCTTTTGATACTGGAGCATCAGAGAATGAAGTGATGGGGCCAAAAGTAGGAAGATTTGCTTAGACAAAAGCACCACTCTCATGTGGGTTTTGCAGACACAAAATTGCAGTGGTGTGCAGAACAGCCCCATGAAATGTACTAGCATAAAATAGTTTCCTTAAGTGTAATCTTGAGCTAAAGCGTTTAATTATAAACAAAATGTGGGGTTTAGAATAGGATAGCCTTATAAAGGAAAGTCAGGGGATGTCTGCCTCACAAAATTGTAAAACAGCTCTATTGTCTGAATGCTAGCAATTGTTTATCCTTCTGAGGTTGGTAAAGTGAGTACCCAGCTTGCTGAGGGGGGCAATGTGTAGCCTGCATACTGTAATTAAACTGTAAACTGCCCAGAGACTACTTGAAGTGGTATGGGGTGGTATATAAGCAGAAGCAGAAGCAGAATATTGGCTATGGAAGGAGAACATTATTGCAGAAGAACAGGCAGGATTTAGGCAATGATGGAAATCTACAATTCATCAGGGTCTTATGCTTCACCACTTAGTTTGTAAATACTCCTCCCCCAAAGGTTGCCTTTATAGATTTCATATCAGCATTCAATTCCATCCCAAGGGACAATATATGGTCCAAATTTGAGACAACCAGTATTGGTAAACAGCTTCTCTTATTGATGAGCCGACTTCATGAAAATGAACCTTTGTAAATCTGACGGGATACTATCTAACTTGGTCCCTGTACATAAGGGTGTGAGACAAGGATGTACAGGTATTCTAGCTCCCACTCTATTCAATTTTTATATTAATGGCTTAGTTGGAAGTTTATGTAATCCAGATTTTCATCAACCCAAGCTTGCTTCTCGACCAATCTTAATACTTCTGTACACCGATGATGCTGTGCTTCTGTCAACATTGTATGTTGGATTTAGAAGACTTTAAGATCCTTCTCCTCTTATTGTATCCAAAAATGTTTAGAAATTAATTATACTAAAACCAAAATAATGGTTTTTAGTAGAAGGGGAATTAATCACAAATGGTCCCTTAATAGCCAGCCAATTGAACAAGTCCAGCAATATAAATATCTTGGCATAACATTCCAGTTGTCTGGTGCTTGGTCTACATATATTATCTGTACAAACAATGAGAGCCCAAGGAAAGATCAAAGCCATAACTAGGTTTTTCAACTCAAATGGGGGGAAACATATCCCCTCACCCTTACAAGTTTTTAAGGCCAAAATAATCTCTCAAATGCTCTATGGCTCCCAATTTGGAAATGCCAATTTAAGATTGTTGGAGACTGTTCAGACTAGATTTGTAAGAGCCATCTTGCCCCCCCCCCACCATGTACTTCTAACACAGCACTTCGCCTAGAGCAGGGATGGCGACCCTATGGCACGGGGAGCCCTTTCTGTGGGCACCTTACATCGCCCCTTCACAGCCACCTGTACTCAGGCTAAATGGCTGTATTGGCACTTTTGCAAAAAAAATAAAAAATAAAATAGTGGGTTTTGAATCACAATTTGGACACTCGGTCTCTAAAAGGTTCACCATCACTGGCCTAGAGGCTGGGTTAATTCCCATTGCAGCACGAGCCAACATTCTTATGGTCAAGTACTGGCTCAAACTCATTTTCTCCTCAGAGGGTTTAGTTCCATTGCTTTTACAAGATACCTTCCAGTCTGAATGGAAAAAGCAAATAATAAAAGTGATATTTAACTTTGGCTATTCCCCCTGTAGACATGGGCACGACCTGGTGAAATTCTCGTTTCCGTTTCCGTTACTCGTTTCCGTTACGCAACGGAAACGGTAACGACAATTACTCTGCCAGAACTCGAACTCGAACCGACAAAAGAAAAATTGGATCTGATTTGTCGTTGTCGTTCCTGGCATCACAGCGATCGCGTGATGCCAAGCGGCACAGAAAAAAAGTTTTAGAAATTAAAAAAAACCTGATTCCCAGCCAAAAAAGCAGGCGAAAATATGCCTGCCTGAGGGCACCTACCAGAGGGGTGGTTTCTGGGGGGGGGGTCCCCACTCCAGCCTTCCCCCCCTCCTGTCCTGGGCTGCTGGTACCGGGCTGGGAGGGGGCATCCTCAGCGTCTCCATTTGCCATGCGGTGAAGGGGATCCAAAATGGCGACCGCAATATTTTTTTTGAAATCGTGGTCCAAAAACCCACCAAAGCACCACAGAAACATGTGAAAATTAGCTATTTTAAATGCTTGAATTTTTACAGTAGCAGCAGTGGGTTTTTCTTGCAACAAAACGTCTCCATTGATTTTATTTTATTTTATTTTATTTTATTTTATTTTATTTTATTTTATTTTACACCTGCGCACGCGCAATGATGGGCTGGCCATGGGATGGGACCATGCAAATTTTTGGAGCCATTCCACCAATCGCATGGCCAGGTTTTGCTGAGACTTGCTGGTACCAGGCTGGGAGGGGGCATCCTCGGCGTCTCCATTTGCCATGTGGTGCGGGGGGATCCAAAATGGCGACCGCAATATTTTTTTTTGAAATCGTGGTCCAAAAACCCACCAAAGCACCACAGAAACATGCGAAAATTAGCTATTTTAAATGCTTGAATTTTTACAGTAGCAACAGTGGGTTTTTCTTGCAACAAAACGTCTCCATTGATTTTATTTTATTTTATTTTATTTTTATTTTTTTACACCTGCACACGTGCAATGATGGGCTGGCCATGGGATGGGACCATGCAAATTTTTGGAGCCATTCCACCAATCGCATGGCCAGGTTTTGCTGAGACTTCTGGATGTGCCAGAGAGGGCATAAAAAGCCCACCAACCCTAATCCTAATCCTAACCCTAACCCTAACCTATACGCCAGTACACTGTATTCTTAGTGGGCCAGAGGCACCCAGAGGAACAGCCCACTAACCCACCCTAACCTTAACCGTTACCCTAAGCCTAGCCCTTACCCCCTAACCCCATGCTCTGGGAAGTCAAGTCGCACTAAATCGCGGCGGTAACGACAAACGACACGTCGAAACGACAAATTTTTGAAAAATTTCGCGAAAAACAGAAACGACCCAAAACGGACCCGTCCCGAAAAACGACAACTCAAAAAAAAATTTTCTGGTCGTGCCCATCTCTATCCCCCTGTACTCTTAAAGCATTGGGGTCTAGCAAAGCCATGAATCTGGTGAAATTACAGATCAGGGACATAGAACTGCAGAACCATGTTGGCCAGTTGTGGAAATACAAATTTCTTATGAAACTGCATTTACTGCCACCCCGTATTTAGTCAGGCTTATATCTCCTAATTCTAGAAGGGCATCACTGGCCAGACTTCTTCCCTCCATGTTTTTGGAAGGGAGGTTTCAAGTTTACCTCAATCAGTTCGCAATTGCCCCTGCACCAATGATCAAATGGAAACAGTTGAACATGTACTTTTATATTGCTCCTACTACCGTGATCTTTGTAAGGAACTAATTTTTCCACTTATATGTAAATATACTGGGAGGTCAACAGAATTTTATGTAGATTTGGTTCTTTCTGATAATACTTACCAGGCTACTAGACAAGTAGAAAAATTTTGTTCTGCTACAATAAGGACTCACAAACAGATTTAAAATAGAAGTTATGACAAATATCACTCTTTTGTCTTGCAGTTTGGTGACTATACTTACCTTGGATTACAGCTAAACTGTTGAATTCGTATATATGAATTTTAATCAAAAATTTTAAAGGCCCAACTTACAAGAAGTAAATTGGAAGTGTACAATGTGGGTGTGCTTGCGGCGGGCTGTTTGTGCATTATTGTTCTTCTTTTTGGTCTTTGACCATAAATAAATTTACCACTACTTCTTATGGTGATGGTGCAAAGGACAGCTGATGATAACATCTGTCACACTTCATGAAGAAGAAGGAGGAGGAGGAGGAGGAGGAGGAGGAGGAGGAGGAAATACCTGAATATACTGCATGAACTGACCTAGCCATTAAGGATGGGCACAAAATGAAAAACGAAATGCTGTTTGGTCGTTTTGTTAGGTAACGAAATGAAACAAAATGAAACAAAATGAGGAAGCAGCATTTCGTTACAGATGAAACAAAACAGTGTTTTTTTGTTTTGTTTTTTCTAAAACCAACCATTTCATTTTGCTGTAAAAAAAAGCTTCCTTATCTGCTGGGCTCACAATGAGCTGCTACCGCTGCCGCCGCCGGAGCCCAGGAGGGGTAAGAGGAGGAGGCCACTCCATTGCTCCCCACCGCCTCCTCTCAGCCTCAGCTTCCGGCCTCCTCTCAGCTGGGAGGCACGCAGGGGGTGACTCCCCTGGGCCCTAGAGGCACCGGATTCAGTGCTGGGGGCCATATTCAGAGGGGTCCAGCCGAGCTGTCATCAGCTGGATCACTCTGAAAATGGCCTGGTCACCACTGGGGAGCCCCGTGGTGGCGGCCGGGCCATATTTAAAGGGGTCCAGGCAAGCTGCCATTGGCTGTACCCCTTTAAAAATGGCCCAGTCACCACTGGGGGAATCCCTGTGGGCCATTTTCAAAGGGACCATTTAAAATGACTGGGCCATTTTTAAAGGGGTACAGCCGATGACAGCTTAGCTGGGTTGCTCTGAACATGGCCTGGTTGCCACTGCAGGGCTCCAGCGGTGGCGACTGGGCCATTTTTAAAGGGGTCCACCTGATGACAGCTCAGCTGGTCCCCTTTAAAAATGGCCCTGTCACCACCACAGGTCTCCCGCGGCGGGGCAACTGGGCCATGTTCAGAGCAATCCAGCTGAGCTGTCATCAGCTGTACCCCTTTTAAAATGCCCCATAATTGGAGTAACGTGTTCAAGTGTCTTCACTTTTATCTTGTAACAAAAAGAAAACAAGGACTGCAAGTAAACAAAGGACACATATGCCCAGTCAGTTTCTTCCCATTCTTATGAGGCCCTAAACATGTTGTTAGCATTGTAGCTGAGAATTCCCAATAGGGCAGTGAGAGGGGCCAGGAAAACCTATAGGCATACTTCACAGGCCTAAGCATATGGTAATGATCTTTTAAAAATTCAGAAGTCCCATCTCCCGAGGACTGTCCTCAGCAGGTGTTTGGAAAGCATGGAATTTACTACCTGTATGTACTCCCCATTCTTTAGTTTGACAGTATTAGAAATCAATTCAGAACCTCTTGTTTGCAGAGAATTTAAATAATGACTCGTGCAAGGTAGGAACATATATATCAAATGGTAACACTGTCTTCCCAAATTTACTTGCAGAAGAATTTAAATGAGCAGAAAAACATGTAAAGATATTTATGAGCTCTTTAAATATAGAGAGTATATCTTCATTTATTTGGGTTGACAAGGGGGCATTGGGATTAAAAGTAACAAGATAAAAAAGAGCCAGACACCCTACCCAGATAGTGATCTAACAAGTTACCCAGCAGTTGGTCATTAAATATATAAATGATATATCAAAATCCTACTGTTTAAGTAGCACAGATTTCTGATGGAGAGCTTGATGACTGAGTAATAGAACAAATAAATTGGATTAGTCCATCCCAGGAGGGACAGTGATTCACCCCGATGTGCTTGGGAGAACTTCTACTCCATGCTTAGACCTCAGTCTGCTGGTGGTTGAGTCTATGGCATGATTTGTGGTGACTACATCACACAGTGAAACCAAAGCTAGACTACAAAATGCAATAAGATCAGTACATGTGCAAACATAGCAATTAGTAGTAAGTTTGTTACCAACTGGATGAAGCAATAGGATTTCACCACACAGGATAATATATTTCAATAAGAGCCTTTGTGGAGAGATGTGAAGAAATATAGCAAAATAGTGCTTAGCCACATTGGATAAACACACATATATTTCAAGAAGACGGGCACAAAGCTAAACATGCCACTAGAGAGCTGGGTGCCAGCAGTTGCTTGCTAACATTTCTGCATTATAGAGATCAGACTGCTTACTGGCTGAGTCTATGGCACTCTGTGTTGTGATTCAATCACATAGTAGAACCAAAGCTAGACCAATGAGAGCAATATGATCACTCCATGCACAAAATCAACTCCTTTGTAAGTTCCATGGATTCAAATGGTCCTATTCTTGACTTCTCTTAGCATAGCATATTGCAGTCAGAGTATATGGATGCATGGAACCTATAGAGGGATTGGTTTACTGAATCCTAACCATATTGCCAACGTTTTCCACGCCAGGAACTGCAGCTCCCTATCCCAGAAGTAGAGATGGCCATGAAATGAAATTTTTGTTTCATTTTTTGTTTTTCATTTCATTACAGAATGAAACAAAACACGAAGTGCCCTTTAAAAAAACGAAATGAAACAGACACTTTCATTTCATTCAACTTCATTTTCATTTACTATTTATTTTGACAAGCACTGATCTGGGCGCAGGCACAGTAACTCAGTCTACCTTGTCTCATGATAGTGGTGTGTAGATGTATGGAGGACTGCGAGACATAACTGACTTGGGGTCAACATAAGAAGAGCCATGCTGGATCAGGCCCCACCAAATGCATCTAGGAGTGTATGACACTAGATATCTGACTCCTGACACCACTCCCCTGCATTTTGCCCTTGAAGTACACCAGTTTTAAGCCTGGAGATTACACATCTCCATCATGGTTTGTAACCTGTGATGGACTTTTCTTCCAGGAATCTGTCCAATCCCCTTTTGAAGGCATCCAGGCCAGATGCCATCACCACATCCTGTGGCAGGTAGTTCCACAGACTAACAACATGCTGGGTAAAAACAATATTTTCTTTTGTCTGTTCTCCCTTTCCCAACCCTCATTTTAAATGAATGTTCTCTAATTCTGGTGTTTTGTGAGAGGGAGAAGAGCGTCCCTGTATCCACTTTACTCATGCCCTGCATAATTTTGTACGTCTCAATCATATCCCCCCTCAGGTGCCTTTTTTCCAGACTAAAGAGCCCCAAATGTTTTAGCCTTTCCTCATAAGGGAAGTCCCCCAGCCCAGTAATCATTTTGGTTACTCTCTTTTGCACCTTTTCCAGTTCCACTATGTCTTTTTTGAGATGCAGGGACCAGAATTGTACACAATACTCCAGGTGCAGCCTTACTATTGTTTTGTACAATGGCATTATAATGTTGGCTGTTTTATTTTCAATTCCCTTTTTGATAATCCCAGCATGGAATTAGCCTTCTTCACCGCTGCCACACACTGGGTAGACACCTTCATTGAGCTGTCCACCAGCACACCAAGATCTCTTTCCTGATCCATCACGGATAGCTCAGAGCCCATGAATTGATAGATAAATTTTGGATTTTTTGCACCAATATGCATTACTTTACATTTTCCTACATTGAAACTAGGGGTGGGCACAAAACAGAAAATAATGTTTTGGTTCATCTTGTTTCGTGCTCACACCCGTTTTATTTTGTTTCAGAAAGCAGAACACTTTCTTATGAAATTTGTAAAAAAAATTCCTACAAAACAAAATGGCTCCCCTGGGTCATAGAGGTACCAGATTTGGTGCCCGGGACTCTGGGAGCCATTTTTAAAGAGCTCCTGCTGAACTGTTACCATTTGGACTCCTTTAAAACTGGCCCAGTCAGCACCAGGGGTATTACCCTGGTGCCAACTGGGCCAAGCTTAAAGGAGTCCGGACATTAACAGTTCAGCTGTGAGCCCTCAGGGGTCAGGGGGAGCCCAGGGCTCCTGAGCATTTTCCCCCGCCTCCTGCTCAAGCTGTCAATGTCCGCGGTGGCCCCGGCAAACGTGTGGGTTTCGGCATCAGGGGCCGCCCAGCCCAACTGGGGCGCCTTTGCGGGGTCCAGCCATTGACGGCGACCCAGCTCGGCTCCAACTGCAAATATCCTCGGGCCTTACCAGTGCTCACTTCTTTCTGTTTGTTTGTCTCTCTCAGCAGCAGCTCTTGGAATCAGGCGAGGCTCAAAATGGGGGTCCTTGGATGGGTGGGTGGGTTGGTGGGGGGAAGGAAGTGCTGGAAGGACGGACGGCCAGCGCAGGAACAAGGAAGTTGGGGGGACTCGAAGGGCCGGCCTCTCTCTGATAGCTCAGTTGTTTTTAAGTGGCTGGCTACAGAGCAGAGTTTGGGAGTTCCTCCTCACCCTGTCCTCCTTGACCTCCACCGGCTTGATGAGCAGCAGCAGCAGCCTCGCTCGCCAGTCGGCGCGATGATTCTCCTCCACCCTCCATACATACATAGAGCATACATACGGCTGCATGCCCCGGGCACCTCCGCCACCTTACGCCATTCATAACAACCCCCGCCGCCCATAACCTAAGGTCAGAAAAGTTATGCTATTGCCTACCGCCCAGCCTCCTCCTCAGGACAGCACCCGTCATCCCCGTCGAGGTCCCCTGCTGCTGCTGCAGCCACAGAAAGCTGGAGGCGTTCAGTCATCGTTGCATTTGGTTCCCCCAACAATCTATTTTGAGAAGAGTCGCTGAGGCTGGGCACGATCCATTTAAAGGAGGAGGCGGCGAGCGGCGCTGTCACAGATATCAGGGCCAGCACGAAGTTCAGCGGCAACGGTGGGGGGGCGAGTGCCGAAGGCGGAGGAGGCGCCCGAAAGAAGAAGCATGACCCGCTCCGTCTGTCCCTCGGGTGGCCTAAAGGCTGCTCAGCTTTGCGCTTAGTCCAGGCACTCCTCAATCCATTGGCTGCCCGTGGGACAGATTTAGGAGGAGGACTACGGAGGAAAGGGAAATTGCCTTTTAAATTACCAGGCGGATTGCGCTGTGGGTCCATCAGTGGGGCACCGGTACATCCCGGGGGTTCAAACCACCGAAATTGACTGGACCCAGCTCTACTCCAACTGCACTAAATCCCAGAAACTCTCCAGTGCTCACTTCTTTCTGTTGTTTTGTCTCTCTCAAATACATGTCTTGGAATGTTCACAAAATGGCTTGAAAATGGATGGTATCCAGAAGGGTGGGTGTCGGTGGACAGGATTAGGAAGGAACCAAGGAAGGACAAACCCTTTGATAGGCATTGGCATTCCCCGTGTCTGGCTACAGAGCCAGAGTTTGGGAGTTAGTGCCTCACTGTGTCTCCTTGACAGGAGCTTGACTTGATGATCCTTAGAGTCCCTTCTAGCTCTGCAGTTCTAAGATGATGGTCATACATACATACATACATACATACATACATACATACATACATACAATACATTTTAAAAATACATTTAGAAATATACAGTGGTATAACCTAAGGTCAGAAAAGTTATTATATTGGACTATAACTCCCAGTACCCTCCAGTCAGGACAGCACCTTTCCCAAACACCCCTTGTGGCACTTACAGCCACAGAAAGCCTCTTTGTTCAGTCAGTTGCATTTGGTTCCCCCAACAATCTATTTTGAGAAGAAAGCCTCTGAGGACTGCAATCCATTTAAAATGTGTGACGTCTGTCACAGATATTTCCAGCACGAGTTCCCCCGTCAACAATTTATTTGCAATGTCACTGCCTATTGAGTTCTCGAAAGAAGAAGGCAGAACCCATCTCCATTAATCTCCAGAATCCCTAAAGGGACTCAGCTTTGAAATTAGTTACAGGCACTATCAATTATATCTGTTTAAACGGACACATTTAATTACTACAGAAGAGAAATTGATTTTTAAATTACCACTGATTGCGCTGTGGGTAGCTCAGTGGGAAGACAGGTACATCCAGGCTTTCAAATGTAATGAGTATATTAATTAATCTCCCAATGGCACTAAATGTGTTTCTCTCTTACTCTACTCCGGGATATGTTGTTTTCATTTTAAAACAAATACATGTACTAGGTTGTTCCAAAATCTTGAATTGGATGGTATCCATAGACCAGAGTCTCACAGGATTATACAACCACCACCCTCTGAACCCTGAGGTGGGCATGGGCATTCCCCGTGTGGTGCATAACATGGACCACCCATCTCACCCCATCTCACAATATTTTTAATAGCCAAGCAACTTATGTAACTAAAAGGGATCCTGACACAAAAAGAAGAAAAGCAGTATGCTAATTAAGATTGTTTTCCCTACTATACTGAAAACAATTATGTTTTAAAAGGCCATTTAGAAATATACAGAGTTGGAGGGACCTCCTGTAGTTACAAATGCAGTACATTGTATGCCATTTTTGTCATTATGAAAGAGCGTGTGCAGAACTACATCTGCTGCAATGACTGGAAAACTGATTAATCCCTTTCAGAGATTCAGTTAAAGGCAAAAGACCTATTTTGTTCAGAGTCAGACCTCTTTATCATTTATAAAGTTCACTTTAAAGGCATGTAGCACTGGAAATGCCCCGCCCCCAATGCAATGGAAAGTAATGCAAAGTCCACAAAAGAGAAGGGCACAAGACTGAGGAAGAAGTCACTTCCCCATGTGCAGGAGGTAAGCATGGGTGAAAGCAATGACAAACCCAAAGCCTGTAGCCAAAAGCACAATGGAAAGCAATCAAAGATGGACTCAAGAAAGCACAATCAAACCCCAGGTCTTTCCCTCTTGCAGAGCTCATGAAAGACACGCAAAAAGATTTGGTTTCACTGGAGGATCTCTCCCTCATCACTATTGATGAGATACAAGATCAGGTACATGTAGATGAGCAGGCTGCAGGAGAGAAGCTTCTTGTACTAGGGGATTCTATCATTAGAAATACAGAGGGATGAATTTGTCATGAGCATGATAACCGTATGGTCACTTGCCTGCCAGGTGCAAAGGTTGCAGACATCACGAGAAATCTAGATAGCTTGTTAGAGAGACCCTGGAAAGGAGCCAGTGGTCATGGTACCAATGATGTCGGGAAGGCCAAGCGGTCAGTCTTGGAAGCCAAATTCAGGTTGTTAGGTAGAAGATTGAAGTCCCGGGCTTCCAAGGTAGCATTTTCAGAAGAGCTACCTGTTCCTCGTGCAGGACCTGCAAGGCAGGCAGAGCTCAGAAGCCTCAATGCGTGGATGAGGCGATGGTGTCGAGAGGAGGGCTTTAGATTTGTCAGGAACTGGAGAACATTTTGGGACAAGCCAAACCTGTTCAGGAGGGATGGGTTGCACTTGAATCATGATGGGACCAGATTGCTGGCACTCAACCTCAAAAAGGAAGCAGAGCAGCTTTTAAACTGATAACTGGGGGAAAGCCGAAAGGAGCTGAGTGGCATCCGGTTCGGAACACCTCATCCTCGGGGAATGAGGTTGGAGAGGGTAGAGAATCACATAGAGAAGATATAGCAGGTATTAGCACTGGGAGAATAACGGAATGTGACAGTTTGTCTACTGAAAATAAAAGCTGTCAGGGAAAAAGAACAAGGCAGCAGCTGTTGTTGCGGGACCCAGTGTACAGGTGCTTCTACGCCAATGCTCGAAGCCTCCGAGCAAAGATGGGAGAACTTGAACATTTGGCAGCTAGGGATAACATAGATATAATAGCCATAACAGAAACCTGGTGGAATGAGGAGAACCAGTGGGATACAGCAATCCCAGGCTATAAACTCTATAGAAGGGATAGAGAGGGGTGGGTTGGAGGAGGAGTGGCCATCTATGTCAAAGAAGGGGTAAAATCCAGCAGAATGGAGATGGACAGAGGGTCTGACTCCACCATAGAATCACTTTGGGTTAAACTACCAGGTCCAAGGAGTGATGTGATAGTTGGAGTATTTATCGTCCACCAGATCAAAAACTTGAGGGGGACCTTGAAATGAGGAGAGAAATCATGGAGGTGGCTAAGAGGGATAGGATAGTAATCATGGGGGACTTCAATTATCCCCACATTGACTGGGTCAATGCGAGCTCCGGGCAAGAAAGAGAAACTGGGTTTCTCGACTTGCTGAATGACTGTGCCTTAGAGCAACTTGTCATGGAGCCCACCTGAGAACAGGCAACTCTGGATCTAATACTGTGTGATACTCAGGACCTGGTCAGGGATGTGAATATCACTGAGCCTCTGGGGAACAGTGACCATGCAGCAATTTCCTTTGCCATGCATGTCGGAGGAAGAGTGTCAACCAAATCAGACATTAAAACCCTTGATTTTCGAAGGGCAAAGTTCCCTGAGATGAGGAAACTAGTTAGAGAGAAATTGAAGGGGAAGGTTAGAAGAATCCAATCTCTTCAGAGTGCATGGAGCCTCTTTAAAACAACAATAATAGAGGCCCAGCACAAGTGCATACCACAAAGAAAGAAGAGCTCATTTAAGTCCAAGAGGACACCGGCATGGTTAACGAGTGGAGTTAGAGAGGCTCTAAAGCACAAGGAGAGGTCTTTCTGTAAATGGAAATCCTCCCCAAATGAGGAAAATAAAAAGGAACACAAACTCTGGCAAAAGAAATGTAAGAAGATGATAAGGGAGGCAAAGAAAGATTTTGAGGAACGCATGGCTAGCAATATAAAGGGTAATAATAAAAGCTTCTTTAAATATGTTAGAAGTAGAAAACCTGCCAGAGAACCAGTTGGCCCTCTGGATGGTGAGGGAGGGAAAGGGGAGGTTAAGGAGGACTTGGACATTGCAGAGAAATTGAATGAGTTCTTTGCGTCTGTCTTCACGACAGAGGACCTTGAGCGGATTCCGCTGCCTGAGCCGCCCCTCTTGACTAAAGAATTAAATCAAATACAGGTTAAAAGAGAGGAGGTTTTAGGACTAATTGATAAATTGAGGATTAACAAGTCACCGGGCCCAGATGGCATCCACCCAAGGGTTATTAGAGAACTGAGAAACGAAATTGCAGATCTCTTAACGGTTATATGCAACTTGTCTCTTAAAATGGCCACAGTGCCGGAGGACTGGAGGATAGCAGATGTCACACCAATTTTTAAAAAAGGAAGGAGGGGGGACCCGGGAAACTACAGGCCAGTTAGCCTTACATCTGTCCCAGGGAAGATGGTGGAAAGCCTCATCGAAGAGAAAATCTTAAAACACATAAAAGAACAAACCTTGTTGAGAGAAAATCAGCATGGCTTCTGTAAGGGTAAATCTTGTCTGACAAACCTTTTAGAATTTTTTGAAAAGGTCAACAGGCACATGGATTTGGGTGAACCGGTGGATATAGTCTATCTGGATTTTCAAAAGGCTTTTGACACAGTCCCTCACCAGAGGCTGCTGAGAAAATTGCACAGTCAGGGGATAAGAGGGCAGGTCCTCTTATGGATTGAGAACTGGTTGAGATCCCGGAAACAAAGAGTAGGTGTCAATGGGAAATTTTCACAATGGAGAGAGGTGAAAAGCGGTGTGCCCCAGGGCTCTGTCCTGGGACCGGTGCTTTTCAATCTGTTCATAAATGACCTGGAGACAGGGATAAACAGTGAGGTGGCCAAGTTTGCCGATGACACAAAACTTTTCCGTGTGGTGAAAACCAGAGAAGATTGTGAAGAGCTCCAGAAGGATCTCTCCAAACTGGTAGAATGGGCTGTGAAATGGCAAATGCGTTTTAATGTAACTAAATGTAAAGTAATGCATATTGGGGCAAAAAATCCAAACTTCATCTATCAACTCATGGGCTCTGAGTTATCCGTGACGGATCAGGAAAGAGATCTTGGTGTGTTGGTGGACAGCTCCATGAAGGTGTCTCCCCAATGTGTGGCAGTGGTGAAGAAGGCCAATTCCATGCTAGGGATTATCAAAAAGGGGATTGAAAATAAAACAGCCAACATTATAATGCCTTTATACAAAACAATAGTAAGGCCCCACCTGGAGTATTGTGTACAATTCTGGTCACCGCATCTCAAGAAAGACATAGTGGAACTGGAATAGGTGCAGAAGAGAGCGACTAAAATGATTACTGGCCTGGGGCACCTCCCTTATGAAGAAAGGCTAAAACATTTGGGCCTCTTTAGTCTGGAAAAAAGGCGCTTGAGGGGGGATATGATTGAGACATACAAAATAATGCAGGGTATGAGTAAAGTGGATAGACGGAAGCTCTTCTCTCTCTCCCAAAATGCCAGAACAAGGGGACATACACTCAAATTGAGGGCTGGGAGAGTAAGAACTGACAAAAGAAAATATTTTTTCACCCAGCGCATTGTAAGTCTATGGAACTCCCTGCCACAGGATGTGGTGATGGCATCTGGCCTAGATGCCTTCAAAAGGGGATTGGACAGATTCCTGGAGGAAAAGTCCATCACAGGTTACAAACCATGATGGAGATGTGTAATCGCCAGGCTTTAAACCAGGGTACTTCAAGGGCCAGATGCAGGGGAGTGGTATCAGGAGACAGATATCTAGTCTCATGTGCTCCCAAACGCATCTGGTGGAGCTGCTGTGAGATACAGGAAGCTGGACTAGATGGTCCTTTGGCCTGATCCAGCATGGCTCTTCTTATGTTCTTATGTTCTTATAAGTCCAAAAACCACTGCAAAAAAATGTCCAGAATGGCTCCAAAAACTTGATGAAAAAACTCCTCCCATCCCTTCACAAACTACTGGGGTGCAGTGCATCCTGGGTACACTTGTTTCAAAATGCGGAATGAACTTTCATCTTGCAAGGCACCCCATAGGGAATTTTTGTTATGTGAAGAAACCCTATTCCCTCAATTTTTTTCATCTTATGAATTTTTCATCTTACAGGGCATTTGTCTTTATATAAAGCAGGCCTGCCCAACAGGTAGACTGCGGGTGACCAGTTGCCCATGGCACCATCAGAAGTCACCCGCCAGGACCGGTGAAGTGCATGGGATCCTGGGCCAGTGCTGGGCTTGCTCGGTTTCTCTGGCAGCGCCTAGCACAGCTATGGCAGTGTGCACGGCGGCCACGGAGGGCCCGCTTTGTGTTTCCAGCAGGGGGGGGGCAGCGGCGGCGGCAGCAGCCAGAGGCAGAGGGTGACATCCACAGCTGGCTGTGGCTTCCCTGCATTCTTGCTGGTGGTGTAGCTGGGCTTGTGTGAGTCCAGGAGGGCTTTCCATGGTGAGGCAGGGGGGTGCAGGGGAGGACAGGGGAGAACAGAGCCTGAAGCCCACCTTTTCTTTCTCGGTCGTCCTGGTGGTGTTGGCGCGCCAGTTCCCACTGCTGGGCTGGGCCTGCTTGGTGTCTCCAGCACTGTGGACCTTGGGGGTGGGAGGAGAGTCCACACCCAGCGTGGAGGACCTTGGGGAGCAGGCAGCTCTAATCTCCTTTTTAAAAAGGCGCACCTCCCCCCCCCCAATCAGATGGGTTGGGGGTGAAAGTGCACCTTTTCTGAAGAGAATATTCAAGCAGCCCAGGAATTTACCAAGGCAAGCAGCGGTGGCAGATCAGATCCACCACCACCACTTGCCTCCATAACCTCCCTGGCTGCTCAAATCTCCTTCTTTGAACCTCCCCCCTACTCCCATTCACGGTGAAGAGGAGGAGGGAGAAGGCTCAATCCGTTTGAATTTGATGCCACACCAGGGAGGGTGCTTGTGCAGCACCAAATTCAAATGTGGGTGCAGGGTGGCAGTGGGGAGAGCACATGCCTGCACTTGGTGGGGAGCCCACGGGAATGTGCAGCAGGAGGAAGGGAGCCCGTGGGCTGTTCAAAGTTGGACAGCCCTGGTATAAAGAAAAAATTTTATGGGGATAGAAGTTTAAAATGAACTGAAAATAAGACAATGTCTAATCCATCCCCAGGTTGTTTTCTACTGGGATATACTTTTTAAAAATCTTGTTTTTCTTTAAGGACTCAAAAAGTTCAACATTCTGCCCTAGTAATGATCCCCACCATGTTACAGACTATCAGTTATGTGAGCCGAAAGTTAGCTTAATTGCAACATGGCAGATAAATAAGCAAATCCAGATGAAGAATATCCAAATAAAATATTAATAGGGTAGGATTGGTCCTAGGAAATCAAACAAACCACTAGTCTTTTCTGTACCAATATAATTAGTCCAACCCATCCTTTCAAGTTCTATTTCTTAATGACACCAATCTGTCAGTGTGACACATAAAAGACTATGTTTATGATCTACATTCAATAATCACAATTAATTTATTTTATTAATTGTTTACATTTTAGGCTGCCTTTATCAAAAGTTTCCAAGGTAGTTTCGAGAATAAAAAACACAAAAAATAGAATATATAACACCAGCTATAATATTAATGAAACCCAGTAATAACAAAATAAAAACATCAGATCTTCAAGTCCTACCTGAGCTGATTTGTTGGGTGGGCTCAAATTCTTTTTGTTAATTGAAGTGTGCTATTTAGATGAAATTTACATAATTCTACATTTTCATTTGCTTTGCTTCAGCAACTCAGTCATTTCCCATGTAATATACAAAATGAAGAGCTCCTATATTCAAAGGTTCTCCAGAGCTATAATTACTCCTGCCAGCTGATGACCCTAGAGATTTTGCTGCTCAGAATTTTTTGTGACCTGACGATTTTTGCTGTATGTCTTGTAATTCCCTTTTCCCAAATTAGATGAGAATGCATCTTAATTCAGATGTTTCTAGGTGTACTGGGTTGCCTTAAATACTCTAAAGAGGGATTAAATGTCCATTAAAAGAACACAGTCTTAAAACCTCATGGATATAAAGGAATTAGTATTTAACAAAGCAGAAATATTGTGATTTATTAAAATTTGTCCCTGTCTCTAGTTGCAATGATATCCTGTTCACCAGAAAACTGGTTGATCTCTCAGCTAAAATCAGAGGAAGAGAGATGTCAGAGGGCACATCATACAATAGTTTATGTAGCTCAGAAAGTCCCAATGCTGTGACCTTATAAATCATGGTCCTTCTACACTACTGGCACTAGGCAAAGCATATCTTAATTGAGGCATGCCTTGGGCACATCTGCTGCTATGCCACTGAAGGCACTTGAAATGTGCAAAAAGCTAGAGATTACTTGGTGGTGGTGGGGGGGTCCAACTGGCTCACTTCTTTTCACTTGTGCCCAGAGCAGTGGTGTGCAAGTGTGCATGCCTGCCAACCAGGAGATGAAGGGTGTATGTTTCGCTTAATTGTTATAGTTCCAGGCAGTGTAATCAGCAGCAACTGTGGACACATCAAGCTACAGCCATTATCCCTATAAAACCTGGTGAAGACTCCAAGCAGTGGTGAAGGGCAAATGCCTAGAAGAGAAAGGCAAAGGGAGAGATCAACACACAATGAAGCCAGGCACCAATGTTTCTTGGAGCTACATCTACCTGTCATACAGATAGTCAGTAACTCTTCAGCCACCAGGAGAGTTGGGGGGGTTAAATTTCCCTTGCAAGCTCACAGACACCACTGCTTCCGCCCTTACTTCATCCCTTGTCCAGTTGGACCACTCCCAAGATAGCACAAAAATCCCTGGAGCAGCCTCTGACCTGTAACACACACACACACACACACACACACACACACACACACACACACACACACACACACACACACACACACAAACCAGCCAGGGTGGGGGTGGGATAGGGAGAGACCAGCATCTTTCTTTGAGGGAATGACATGGAATCAAATGGGAATTTATACTAGCCCTTAGTCTCCTTAGATCAGGGGTCCTCAAAGATTTCAAACAGCGGGCCTGTCCAACGCCCCCCAGACACCGCTAGGGGCCGGACCACAGTCTAAAAAAAGGCCAACATGGGGAAAAGCGGGAGGGGCAAGTGGGAGGAGTCACCCCACGATTGGCCCATGATTGGTGCGTCTCTGGGGCCCCAGCAATGCCTCATGCTTCGGATCACCGCCCTGATGTGCTGCCCCTGGGTTCCCTCTTGTGTGCCTCCTCCTCCAGCTCCTGCAGTGGTGGTGGCATCTGGAAGGAGGCAGCAGCCAAGGCAAACTCGTGCCCCTCCTCGCCTTCTGGGTGGCCACTCAGGATGAAGAGTAGCAGCCATGGCAGGGGCGGCAAGGCTGGCACTATCGTGCATGGATCTGGCAGTGCACCCTAGCCAGCATGCCCTCACTGCACCCTGGAGGGAAGGCGACCACCTCTCCTGGCCTGGCCCGGCCCAGCTTGGTGTACTGCAAGCGAGGGAGGGAGGGAGGGAGCAAGGGCTAGCGTGGAGGGATGGGAGGGAGGAAGGGACCGGACCCGGCCCATGGGCCGGCAAAAGTAAAAAAAAAAAAAAAAAGCTGACCAGCCCACGCCACAGCTGTAACATGGGCCATGTGGTCAGCAGTAAAAATAAAATAAAATAAAATAAAATAAAAGGGAGCGCCGACCCGGCCCCAGGGGTGACCAGGTCAGTGCTCTAAAATAAATAAAAAATAAAGAAAATAAAACCAGCGCTAACCTGGCCCCACAGGCCGTGCAATCCACACTTGAAAAATAAATAAATAAATAAAGGCGCACTGACCCGGCGCCAGGGGTGGCCGGGTCGGTGCTCTTAAATGAGTAAAATAAAAAATAAAAAAACAAAAGCAGTGCTGACCCTGCCCCAGGGGCCGTGCGGTCGGCGGTTGAAAAATAAATAAATAAATAAAGGAGCGCTGGCTTGGGCCAGCACCTCAAAAAGCCTCTGGGTACTTTTAACTCCCCCCCCCCAAAAAAAAAACAAATAAAGAAAAAAAACAGAAACAAAAAAGAAGCACCAACCTGGCCCCAGGGGCTGCGCGGTCAGTGCTTGAGAAGAAAAAATGAATAACGAATCAAAACAAACCAATGAAATGAATACTTCAAAAAAATCATTAAAAATGAAACAAAACGAAACAAACCTTAAAATGAACCGAACAAAAATGAATTGCCTTTTTTTCAGTTCGTGCCCATCTCTATTTATAATTAAACCCCTTTGGCTCAATTTTACACTTAAGGAAACTCTTTTTATGCTAGTACATTTAATGGGGCTTCTCTGCACACCACTGTAGGTTTGTGTCTGCAAAAGCCATATGAGAGTGGTGTTTTTGCCTAAGCACATTTTCCTACTTTTGGCTCCGTCACTTCATTCTCTGATGCTCCAGTAACAAAAGGGACAAACAAGGAACATCATCGGAGGAAGGGAGGGGGAAGAATAATTAGATGTATAAGAAATTCTACTTGCATTGTTAGAGCTGCCTCTGCTCTTTTAAAATGTCTTCAGACATAAACCCAATGCTTCTTCTTAGGTATGCTCCTCAAGTTCTTTCTTTATTATAGTGTTTGTTGGGCAAACCTGATTTTACTCTTATCTGGGACAGATTAAAATCATTAATGCCAACTAACAAGTCTTATTAAATTTCAATGGCAGAACCCCTTTTCCAAATGCAGAGTAAAAAGTTTTGCAAGCTGACAAATCCACGCTGCTCCTGATAATCTCAGGCTTGCAATGGGACATCATGCCATTGGGGGAAAAAAACACAAAACATTTCTCTTGCACAAGGAATTAGCAGAGTCCCTCTTGGACAAGAAGCAAAAAGAGAGACAAAACAAGCCATTGTACATGCAGTTAAGAACTCATAGCCAACTTGGCAAAAGTATGTTTTGTCCCCATGGAAGCTAGCTGTATCTCTCCTGGGTTTTCAGTGGTGAGTCAACATTGGTATTATTCCATATGGCTTTTCGTCTTTAAAAAATGCACATTTAAAATGAGGTATCTGTGAAGATTCTCAGTCATCCAGGTGAGTTTATCTGGAAGTTGAGCCATGACAACTGGACTTCTTTTTCTTGAGAAATAGAAACTTTTCTCTGATCATCCAAACAGTCAGTCTGGAGAAAGCTAGTTGCGAGTCCTCCATTTTATAGCTCACTTTGACCTCTTGTCACCCTGGTCTGAAATAGGCTCATAAGATATAGGCTTGTTAGGTAGACAACAGTCTCAATAGCCTTAAGGTGAACAAAGGCCTAAGGTGCTGAAACTCAAAGTATGGGTCATTAGCTATGGCCTTGGTGGTGATAGATAGATAGATAGATAGATAGATAGATAGATAGATAGATAGATAGAGAGATAGATAGATAGAGAGATAGATAGATAGATAGATAGATAGATAGATGTCTATTTTTTATACATCTGGAAGCTTTGGTGGCCAGAAAACCTATAAATTGATGATAACATAGTGGGACTAAATGTACTGCACTTCTCAATAGAAATATAGGTAATAGAGATGGGCACGACTTAGCGGTATTCCCATTTCCGTTTCCGTTACTCGGTTCCGTTACTCTACGGAAACGGTAACGGGAATTACTCCGCCAGACTTCGAGCTCGAACCGACGAACGAACAATTTTGGTCTGATTTGTCGTGCTCGTTACTTGCATCGCGCAATCGCGCGATGCCACGCGGCACAGAAAAAAAGTTTTTAAAAGTTAAAAAAACCCGGTTCCCGGCTGAAAAGCAGGCGGAAAAATGCCTGCCGTGCCTCAGGGCACCTACCAGAGGGGTTGTTTCTGGAGGTCCCCGGCCTCCCCCATCATCCCCCGTCCTGGGCTGCTCTGGTGGGACTCGCCGCAGGCTCGCAGCCAGCAAAAAGCCCAGTCTCGCCGCCGGCCGCCCGCAATTAAAGCGCAAGCAAGCGGCACGGACGGCACAGGAAAAAACTTTTAAACTCTCCCCCCCCCCATTCCCCGGGCCAAAAAAGCAGGCGGAAAAAATGCCTGCCGTGCCTCAGGGCACCTACCAGAGGGGTTGTTTCTGGAGGTGCCCGGCCTCCCCCCTCATCCCCCGTCCTGGGCTGCTCTGGTGGAACTCGCCGCAGGCTCGCAGCCAGCAAAAAGCCCAGTCTCGCCGCCGGCCGCCCACAATTAAAGCGCAAGCAAGCGGCACGGACGGCACAGGAAAAAACTTTTAAACTCTCCCCCCACCCATTCCCGGGCCAAAAAAGCAGGCGGAAAAATGCCTGCTTGACTAAGGGCGCAGGGCACCTACCGGAGGGGTGGTTTCTGGAGGGGGGGTCCCGCCTCCCCCCCGTCCTGGGCAGCCGGACTCGAGTTGCCATTTCGCCATGCCATGCGGTGCGGGCGGGGGATCCAAAATGGGGCGGCAAACGCAATATTGTTTTTGAAATCGTGGTCCAAAAACACACAAGCACAACAGAAACACGCGAAAATTTATAAACTGCCAGATTTTTCACAGTAGCAGTGGGTTTTTTCTTGCAACAAAATCTCTCTCCTCTCCTCCTCTGTCCTCCATTGATTTTTTTTTTTTTACACCTGCGCAATGATGGGCTGGCCGAGTGGCCAGCCATGTGGGAGTGGACAACCATGCAAATTTTTGGAGCCATCCCACCAGTCGCATGGCCACTTGGCCATGGAGACTTCTGGGATGTGCCAAAAAGCCCCCTAAAACCTGCCCTAGCCCTAACCCTAACCCTAACCCTTGACTCCGTACCCATACGTCACAGACTGTCTTCTTAGTGGGTCAGAGAGGCACCCAGAGGTGCAACCCACTAGCCCACCGTAACCTTACCCGTCACTAGCCTAACCCTAGCCGTTGCACTAAGCCACCTTAAAGCCAGATCTACTTGCTTGCATTGCACTACACGCAGCAAGTACAATTCCCTTCTGTGTGAGACATGGTGGTGCGGGAGCCTTGTGCAGGGAAGGCATGACGCTATCACTCTCACACTGGTCTCACTGTCTGCACATTATGTTATGCAATATCCATATGGCTATTGCATAGCATTTTGCAGCAGCAGCAGGTGAGGAAGGGAGACCCCCATGTAGAGGGGTCTCTTGGAGCCTGCTTCCCCTTCCTAGTGGGTGAGGATAGGAGGCACCCACGGGTGCCTCCAGAGTCCAGGAGCCCACTTTCCCTTTATAGCGGGCAAGAGGAGGCACCCACCCCACAGAGGTGCCTCCAGGAGCCCGCTCCCCCCCCAAAACCAGTACTAACGACAACGAAAAAACAAAAAAATGAACCGACTAATTTTTGCGAATTTTCGCGAAAACCGGAAACGACCCAAAACGGGACCGGCCCGACTAACGACAACTCGAAAAAATTTTTTTTCAAGTCGTGCCCATCTCTAATAGGTAACTCTTAATAAGGTCCAATACAAAAATTTGGGAGATAGCCATTACATTTTGTGAGAGAAGTTTAGCTCTATGTTTAGAAGTGTGTATAAAATGACTCAACACTGAAGGAACTTTAATCCTTCAAGGTTGCCAAGCCTAGTACAAAATGCACTAAAAACGGAAAAATATTTTATTTTTATGACACTGTTAACTCATGGAGAGCTTATTGAACATATCACACAGACAGAAGCAATTCTCTTAATGACTTAAAGATATTACATTGTTCCTAAATTCAGTTATGCCTTTTGTGGTAGAAGTGCTAAGGTTGTGACAGTATTCCCATTATAAGCACCTGCCGAAAGAGGTTTAACATCATTGGCGTAAACCTCAGTCTTGGTGGCCAAGGCTAAGAAACCGTTTTTAAGAGACATTTCACCTCAGTTACCATACATCAGTTTAATGGAATATTTGGTGGTTTCCCACCTCTGTATCTCTTCAGTTCCTTTCATCTACTGAAGGAGCATGCTAGCCCCAGCAGCTGTCATGTTGAATATAGGGGGAAAACTATCTCAAGAAGGAGAAGTCCTATACTCCAGTACCCTCCGTGAATGAGCCACTCTCCCCTCAAACTGGGGTTTTAGCTCTTAGGGCAGTGTTGGTAAACCTATGGCACGGGTGGCAAAGGTAGCACTCAAAGCCCTTTCTGTGGGCACCCGGCATCGCTCCTTCACAGCCACCTGTATTTAGGTTAAATGGCTATATTGGCACATTGCAAAAAAATTAGTAGGTTTTGAATCACAGCTTGGGCAGTCGGTCTCTAAAAGGTTCACCATCACTGTCCTAGGGAGACACTACCTGAGCATACAAGTTACCTTCCTTCAGGGCATTTGCACGTTCAAGTTCAAGGCAGTAATGGAAGAGGAGGGGCTGGTATGCTCCCCTCATGTATGTTGGACTCTTATCCTTCCTGGTTTATAAAATCTTCCAGGGAGGAACTTCCCAGGGAGATAGGAAGAAGGAATGGGGATCAAGTTGTAGGGCTCACTGCCAACTTAGAATTAAATCACACCAGTGATTCAGCTTGAACTTGACTTGGGTCCCCCCCCCCCAATGATTTGGACCCAAATCACAACTTGGAACATACTCACCCTTCCCCTTTTCTTGGAAAAAAAACCTTGTTTTTAATAGGAACTTGGACTTGGGGCTTGGCACTTGGTACCAAAAATTTGAACCAGGACTCAGTCCTAGGTACCAAAGACTGGGACGTGGGACTCAGGTCCAACGATTTGCCAATACCCCTGGTGGAAGGAGTGGCGAATGCCTCCTTACAGCAGGGGAGGATCCTTGCATGTTTAAAGAAGGCAATACAATGACCAATGTTGAAAGAGCCCTCCTTGGATTCCATGGTCCTAGATAATTACTGGCAAGTCTCTAATATTCATTCTTGGGGAAGGTCATAGAGTGGGTAATGACTTCTCAGCTCCAGGGGTTCCTAGATAATCCATCTCAATCTGGCTTCTAACCTGATTATTGAACAAAGACCACTTTGGTTGCCACTAGGAACTGGGCATGGAGAGTGTGTCCCAGTGGTTCTGCTAGATGTCTCAATGGCTATTTGATGATTGTATTCCTCTGGTTTATTTATCTGGGTCTGGGATGAGATTGGAAGCACTGTTTTACACTGGGGCTGTCCCATGCTGGAAGGGAAAAGCCAGAAGGTGGTGCTGTGGGGAGTTCTGTTTGACACCCTGAGGAGTCCTTCAGGGTTGTTTTGTCATCCATCCGTCCCCCCCACTACATCTACATGAAACTGCTGGGAGAGGTAATCTGGAGTTTGGGGGTTTGGGGCCACCACGAGTATTATATGACACCCAACTCTATCCCTTTCCCATCAAAATCCAAGGAAGCTATTTCAGCATTAGATAATTGCCTGACATCAGTAATGTCTTGGATGGTGGTGAATAAACTAAAACTTAAAAAATACCCCTGCTAAAAGGCAGATCGAGGAGTATGGATCCATCCTGCACTTTGAAAGCACGTGTGCAGTTTAGGTGTACTCCTGGATTATCCGCTGAGCATAGATGCCCAGGTTGCAGTAGTGACCAGGAGTGACCAGGAGTGCCTATGCACATTTAAAACTAGCAATGAGACAGGCCTTTCACTCTGCACCACCATCCTGATAAGTGCATTTGGTGGGGACCCAGGACAGGGTCTTCTCTTGTGCTGCTCCCAGACACTGGAACATTTTCACAGGAGGCCAGGCCACCCTCATCATTGCTGCCTTTCTAACAAGCAGGCCAAGACATTTCTCTTTGGGCAGGCTTTTCTCTAGTAACAGACTGCATTGGAGGGGTTTTAAAATGAGAGGGTTTACATTTTGTTCCTTCTAAATCTGTTTTAGTAATCCTTTACATAACCTTCTTAATATAATGGAACTAATTCATTCATATTTTAATAATTTACTGTTTTTAGCTTTTTAAATAGTGTTTTTTTTAAATGATGCAAGTCCTTTCCTAAGAGGAAGGCAGGATAAAATATTTTAAGTAAATAAAGCCTGTGTACCCCACTTTCTTCCTTATTGATTGAACAGGACTCACTCCTCCATACTCTAAATCTAAAAATGTCTTGTCTACGGATTTGTTTCTTTACGGTAAAAAGCTTTATGCTAAAATATGTGGTTATTTGCATCTTTTGCCACAGGAATGCAGCCCCTCAAATTAAAACTCATCCCAAAGTAAAATGCAAGTGGAAATTGCTACCTCTAGACTGTAAGATATGCAGAGGAGAAGAGGAGAAGTCTCTCTTGGATTGACAATGCTGGAGATCAGATGTGTAGTCTGGCCTGTGCTGCTTCAGACTGAGCCTGTGTTCCTTTTCCCCCCAGGTATCAGGAGGGCCTGAAGTTGTCCTGTGCATTGATCTAAAGATTGCCTTTAGCGGAACACAAACCAGAAGGATGGGCACCCAAACATCAAACTGGACTTATCTCCCTACTTTTTTTTTATTAAGACAATAACTTGTCGAAAAACACCTCTTCTAGTTTTACGTACATATGCAAAATTAATAGCATTTATAATGTAAGCCAAATTAGGGCATGCCTCACCTGAGTGCCAGAAACTTTGATTAGGTAACCTGTGTGCCTGCTGAGTCATCTGTGTGGGAGTTACTAACGGTGATGGCCAACTCTGAGGTACCTGTTCTTCTTTCATGTAGTTCTTTAAATCTTTAAATCTGGCTGACCCTGACTGACCAGCCTGGAAACAGGGGAAACTTTCAAAGAGAGAACTCTCTGGTGGCAGCCCTGGAAATAGGTAGCCATCGCTTCTGTAAGGAAGAACATGCAATAGTCCCGTGTTTTCTCCGCCATCAAGTCAGAACCAAATTGACTTATAGCAATCCTAATAGGGATTCCAAGATGAGTGAGATGAGTGAGATATTTTAGGAGTGATTTTACCAGTTCCACTCCCCAAGTCAGTTGCCATGGATGAGTGGTAATTCGAACCCAGTTCTCCAGAGTCCTAGTTAGAGATGGGCATGAATCAGAAAAATGGCAGTTCGTTTTGACTTGTGATCCATCAAGTTTGACAAATCACAAATAACATTTTTTTTCTGACAAATTGATTCATTTTGCCTTTTAAACCCTATAAAACAGGCTCCAGACACATAGAGACACCAAAATGCCAGAGAAGATTGTCTACACTCTCCTTTACAATACTTCCAAGTTTGGTGAAGACTGGGTTGCAGACATCCAAGGTATATACCACAACTATCCTAAGGGATGTCTTTGGGGATACATCACTCAGACGTACAAAAACCAAACATCACAAAACTTGTAGGGCTTATAGAAGAGAATTGGGAGAAATTTCTCCATGACTTTGGTGTCTCTGGGTGACCGGGGGGTGGGGGTGGGGATTTTATAGTCCAACAAATATAAAATTGCTAAAATTTCATTAATTCATATTTGTTGGAGGCATTGCTTCTGATTAGAGATGGGCACGAAATGCCAAAATGGCATTTCGTGCTTGTTATTCGGGCCCTGGGGCCCACTTCAGTCCGTTTCCGTTTTTTGGGCTCTAGGGGCCCGCTCCGTTTTTCGGATGCCGTTTTTTGGCACCTGCCAAGAAAGCGTTCCCGCAGCCGCGGGGAACCCTCCCGGGGCCAGGCGCCGCCGGAGCCGCCGTTCAGCCGGCCAGGAGAGCGCTCCCGTGGCTGCAGGACTTTTCTCCTGGCCGGGCTTGCCGGTGGCTCTGGTGTCCAAGGCTGGGGGGAGATTTAAAAAGCCCACTCTTCCCCCACCCCATCAGGTGGGATGAGAGAGCGGGCTTTTTAAATCTTCTCCTCTCCCGAAGCTAGCACCCAGCGGCTACTGGGCACTGGCTTCGGGAGGGGGGAAGTGGGGGAGAGAGCACGGGCAGGGAAGATCCCTTTCAGACCCCCCCTTCTCCCCTCTGCATGCAGAGGGGAGAAGGGGGGCACTCGGCTTCCCTGTGAGGCTCAGGGCTCTGATCTGGTCTCTGTGCACAGAGACCGGATCGAAGCCCCCTCTCGCCACCCTCTACCCCACAGCCTGACAGCCCAGTGGGCTGCAGGCTCTGGGGTGGAGTCGGGAAGGAAGGGGCTCCGATCCAGTCTCCGTGCACGGAGGCCGGATCGGAGCCCCCTCCTGCTGCCCGCTGCCCCAGAGCCTGCAGCCCACCGGGGAAGGCGGGGAAGGCGCGGGGAAGGCGGGACCCCCATTCAGCCCCTCTGCATGCAGAGGGGCTGAATAGGGGTCCCAAAGGGGATCTTCCCCGTGCCGGTCATGGCTGTCATGACCTGCGCAGGGAAGGCGGGACCCCTGTTCAGCCCCTGTGCCTGCAGAGGGGCTGAACGGGGGTCCCAAAGGGGATCTTCCCCGTGCTGGTCATGGCTGCCATGACCGGTGCGGGGAAGGCAGGACCCCCGTTCAGCCCCTCTGCATGCAGAGGGGCTGAACGGGGGTCCCAAAGGGGATCTTTCCCATGCCGGTCATGGCTGCCATGACTGGCGCGAGGAAGGCGGGACCCCTGTTCAGCTCCTCTGCATGCAGAGGGACTGAACAGGGGTCCCGCCTTCAGCACGCCGGTCATGACAGTGCCCAGTGCTGTCATCTGGCACGGATAAGGCGGAGGCTGGTCGGGAGGGGGCTGCGATCTGTCTTCCGCATGGTGGAGACCGGATCACAGCCCCTTCCTTCTCGACTCCACCCCGGAGCCTGACAGCCCATGGGTGGGCTGTCAGGCTGTGGGGTGGAGGGAGGCGAGAGGGGGCTCTGATCTGGGCTCCGCGGGGAGACCAGATCGCACAGCCCCTTCCTTCTCCGCCCCAGAGCCTGATAGCCCAGTGGGCTGTGGGGCGGGGGGCGGCGAGAGGGGGCTGAGATCCGGCTTCCGCACACGGAGTCCAGATTGCAGGCCCCTCTCCGGCAGCGATCCGATCTCCGCAGCGGGGATGTGACAGCTGAGCCGGCTGTCACCCCCTCACTGTGGAGATCGGAGATTGAGATAGCTGTGGCCTCACCTCTGCTTGCGGAGGCGAGAACGGGACTCTTACAATCCTCCCCCACTGCTGGCGATTGCAGCTGGGTTGTCATCACCAGCAGGGAGGAACAAACCGAACATAACTAAACTCATTTGTTCTGGTTCTGTTTGGTTCGTTCCTAAATTACACCATTCTCCGTTAGTTGTTCCATTATGTAACTGAACGAATAACGGAGAACGGTAACGAAAAAATGGTTGTTTCGTGCCCATCTCTACTTCTGATAAATACAAATTGACAAATTAACTATGTTTGAATTTTGCCATTCATTTTTAAATTTGTGCCCACCTCTAGTCGTTGTCCATCACTCTATCCACTATACCACACTGGGAATATAATTACCCTTCATAGCATCATTATTTGCATTTCTGTAACTTGAATCAGATATACATGTCAACACATATGCAACTGGGCATTAAAATGGAAGGGACTGAGACCATTGTCTTTAGTGGTAGCAATTTTATATATACACTTCTAGTGTTGTCTGAAGGATTTTTGCATAAACAGAATACTCTGAGTCGGTAACATAAAATTTCAGAATTTGTCAAACTAGCTGAGGTTTCTCTTAACATTCTATAACAACTATCTGCAGTTTAAAGCAGCTGATTATTACAATGATTGGTTTTACTTTCAGAAGATCTACAACACTGCAAATGCCACTAGATACATTCTGTAATCTGTATCATTACAAATAACCTTATGTGGTATAAGTATTTTTGTGTATTTCTAAAGCAGATTTGTCTGAAACGACCACTATACAGGAGATGTCAGTGGCAGATTTTCACTGGGAGTGTGATTGTAATAATCAAAGAGCCTTTGTCTACACAGTACCACTTTCTTCCTCCCCCTCCCTGCATTCACAGCAGCTTTACCAAAGCAGGAGTCATTCAAAGGAGCCACCATTGTAGCAAGGGTCTTTGTGACAAGATGCTGCCTTTGTGAAAATCCGTTTCTGTACGAGAAAAATGCCTACAGCTTAGTTAAAAAGACCAAAGGCAAGGTGGCACCTAGGGAAGCAAATGAGAAAGAAAGACTCTGTTTCCACCCACATCTGGATTCCTGCAAAGCTCTTTGAACTCATGCTCAGTTGATTGTGGCAAAATTCTCAGAAGAACTAGTAGGGAGCATAATTACACCATCAACCTGATTTCCTCTTGGAGCTCTCATAACCGTATGTAGCTAGGGGGCAGCACAACATTTCCAGCTGAGCATTATCTTCAAGGGAAAAGGCAGGGAACCCAACTGCTTTCCTTTTTAGTTGGTTGTAAGAGGAAGGAAAGGGACCCATATATACTCACTGGGTATTATTCTTTAGCTGAGATTCCAAAACAAGGTGGCATCTTCATAGATGATGGAGGGCAACAGCAGCAGCTTTATAGCAGTTTAAAAAAGGTAATGGGAGATTGATGAAATTGACCAGCAAGAATACAGATGCTAACATGCAAAGGCCATCATCTTATAGAATAGAATAGAATAGAGTTTTTATTGTCATTATGCATATGCAAAATATGCACAACGAAATTAGAGTGCTGTTCCACAACACACTCTAAACAAGGAACCATACAAAACACATAAAACACATAAAACACCATACAAGATATAAAAAACTCTTCCATGCAAAAGTTGAACTGTATAAAATTTTTTGGGTAGGCTGTCCTTTAACCATGTTGCAGTTCATGTTTTAACTGAGCTTCTGTTCACGTTCTTTCAGGCAAGGGTCTTAGAGTGATTGCCTTGAACTCCAGGCATTCTTTGACTGAAGGGGCAAAATTCCAAGTTCAAGTCAATGCTGAGTCGAACACATTGGCCCCACAAGTACATGGAAAAGAGGACATCAATCAAATAGAAAAGAAACACAACTCAAAAGCATTGTGACACTGTGAGCAAGGGGCCAAGAGCAGCCACCTTCTGCCCATGTGCTGTCCCCTCCAACTTGGAAAAGGGAGAGCCAGACCACCAAACAAGAGTTAGGGTACATCAAGGGGCAAGAGAAAGACACTACTAGTGGAAGAGAAATTCAGAGTATGAAATCAAAGAGCAGAATATGGGAGAAGGGGAGAGGGAGAGAAGACACAGGATGATAGAAAGGCAGGACAAGTGGGAGAGGAGCAGAGGCATTCAGGTGGACTGACAGTAAGAAGGAGAGAGAAAAGATCTCACCAGAAGGGAATGGATATAGCTGGAGAATGCCTGTAATGGGGACTGGGGAAAAGTTAATAGTGTGAGAAAGAGAAGAGGGGGCAAGCTTTGGCTCAAGAGAGGGCAAAGGGGCATGACAGGAAGGATGGTGGCCAAGGACACTCAAAACAGAGACACGTTTCATGAGGGACCAGAAGGTCTGGGAGAACTCTGGAGGACCTCATACAGTGAAGAGCGATGGAGGTGGGAATTCATGCTATAGCTGCCATTGTTGTTGCCACTGGGGTTAGCACTAGACTTAAAAGCCAGAGGACAAACCTCCTTCAGCTGATGCTGGGGAAAAGACCCTGAAGATGGACAGAAGTCCAGGGAACCCTTTGTTGTCCCCATTGGAAGGGAAAAGCACTCTTCCTGTTGAAGTTATACCTGTTTTTAAAAACCCTAAAAAAAACCTCACAGGCACAAGATTAACTGTTGTAGTCGATTGGCATGTCATACCTCATATTTAAGATAACTGTTTGATATATTCAGTTCCATGCACCTCAGTTTAAAAAGGTTGTTGACAACCTTGAATTGCTCCAGAAGAGGGCGACTAGGATGGTTAAAGGTCTGGAAGAAATGTCGTATGAGGAACGGCTTAGGGAACTGGGAATCTTTAGCCTTGAAAAAAGAAGGCTGAGAGGGGATATGATAGCCATGTTTAAATATTTGAAATGGTGTCATATTGAAGAGGGGACTGGTTTGTTCCATGGTTTCAGAGATTAGGACTTGGGGAAATGGTTTCAAACTGCAGGAAAAGAGGTTCATTCTGAACATTAGGAAGAACTTTGTGATGAATTGATACAAATATTGTAGTTTTGTATATGTGGTAGCGCCGTAAGAAATATTGGTTAATTCTGAGTCCTCTGAGATGGGTGTCCATGTGTATATATTCTATCACAGCTGTATCTCTTAAAATTCTTGTCCTATAGTTCTCTTTTCCAGAATGTGCACAGGAAAATTAAAATGATGTGGAATAAGCTTCTCTGTGTTCTCATCCCTAATGTCTGATTTGTGCCCATTAATCCTTTGGCACAGAGATTGTCCCAAGTGGATCACTTATGATGTATGAGAGTGGTCTCAGTCGCGGACTGAAAGTGACAACTAGTGGTGTTCTGTCATTCATTTTCTCTTCTGGATCTGGGACTTGGAGGTCCCCCAAAAATTCAAAATTCAAAGTTCAGTGCTAACCAAATTATATCACTCAGACATAACTGGATTATAGAGGGCATGGAGAACAGAGGTACTGTTCCTCAGAATCCTCAGCTGTATTAGTCCATTGGTCATGCTGTCAGGGATACTCTGAGAGCCCTGTGGCCCAGTGGTTAAATGCCTGTACTGCAGGTAAAACTGTGCTCACAGCCTGGAATTCAACTTCCATCCTTCCAAGGTCGGTAAATTGAGTACTCAGCTTGCGGGGGGGGGGGGGCAATGTGTAGCTTGCACAATTAAACTGTAAACCACCCAGAGACTACTTGAATTGGTATGGGGCGGTATATAAGCAGAACACTTTGCTTTGCTTCCTTTGTGGTCCAAAATAACCAAATGCTTTTCTTCTTTGAGATATAATCACCAGACGATGTACTCTTCCACCTCATGCTTGCTCAAGGATAGCCGCCACAGCAGCACAAGCAGGTTCACCCAGAATGTTGAACATTTGCTTTTGTGGTATTCCAACCCCAGACCTGTTCAGCCATTTTAGTGAGGGATTCCAAAAGTTGAAATCCAGAAATAAATTTTCCCAAGCTCTGAGCTATCGATTGATGAGGTAAGTGCAGGGGCTGGGGAAGAGACGTGGGTGCCCAAACTGTGTAAGTCACAAATGAGTGTTCTCCAAAGCAAAGGCGTTAGGCTTTATCTGGAAAGGTCACAATGGAGTCTGGATATCTGCTATAAATGTATTCTTGAAAAAAAAAACAATGGCATCATTTATAAACGAAATCAAGGAATGTATGACATAGAAGACTCCTCTGTTACGTTACCCAGGGAACAAGCAAATAACTCACACAAACACAGTGATGCTCGCAATCAAATACCATCAGAAACTAGAGAAACTTTTGGATACCATTATGGATTAATTTTCCAATGCAGAATGCAAAGGTTCAGCTTTAAATTAAATGCACCTTCCCCCATCTCTAATGTAATGAAAGAAAGTGAAACATGGCATACATGCCACTCAATTTTCAGACGTGTCAGAGCTGTCCACATACAAGCTATATCACCTTTCTCATTTTTTAACACTTTTAAATATGAAAATCATTCCTTTTATTCATAAATGTAACCTCAACCTGTTAAGTGCCACCATTCCCTTGGGAGTTTTCCCAGGCTTTATTTTATGCCCACAAGAAAGGCTGTACAGGGAACCTTTCCTTTGTAAAGTGATCTTATAATTCTGTTCAATATCTATCATTTTCAAGGCCAAGTAATCATATTTAATAGAACCTAAATTACATTCTGTTAGGCAAGGACTCCCTTGATAATACTAACCAGTTTAGAGAGACTACAGGGTAGGGAAAAGAGATTTTTTTTATTAAAAGGAACCTGCAAGGACTTCAATGGGCAACTCTCCAAAAAGAAAGAAAAACCTGTTTTGAGAACTACAGTATACATGTAGCAGGTTTCGAGCTGGAAAAATCTCTTTCAGTGCTTTGGATTATCCTGAATTAGACACAGTAGGTCACAATTAGGCACAGTAGGTCACAATTAGTCACAATAGGTTACTAATATGGTGACACCTTTTCTAGCAAAAGTTTATGGATCAGCTTAGAAATTGTGGCCTTAAGAAAAAAGATGCCAGTGACAGACCTTTTTTGGATGTGTGTGCAGATTCTGCCCACACAAGAAATCAGTTCTGAAATTCTTCTTTTCATGGCAGGTTCTTATATCCCCTTCCAGAGCTGGTTCATACCTTTCTCTTATCTGCCAACAGGAGAAACATTTCAGGGTTAGTGGTCCTTTTGTGCGAAGCGAAGCAATTCACTGCTGCAGAAAATCTGAACTGTTTAGCTACTTTTTATGGTTCTTCTAATGGCCTTTTACGAAGGAGTAACAGTAGTCTGGGAAGTTACTGGCTATCCAGATGGCTCATGTGTTTCTCACTTGCATGCATTTCATATGTCAGGTGGTCCAGTGTAGACCATAAAGAAGTAGGTTCTCAGTGCTAAGATTAATGAATCAACCAGGTCTCAGTTTATTAACCATAAATCTAAGGGATTATCCTAGTAGTCTTTTTAATTAGTTCTATTCATCTCCTGAGAAACAACAACACTGTGACTTCAGAGTACTTTACACACTTATTTAGGCAAAACAGAAAGGTCCCTACCTCTGAGGAGCTTTTATAAGATATTGGAGATAAGGAAGAAAAAAACAAATGGAAGTAAAAATATAGCCCACATCCTGCCCAGTATTTACTCAGAATGACCTCCAATTGTCCACAATGCAGCAGCAGCACAACTAGTTCATGCATTCACAACTGCAAACAACTGGCATGTCACCACCTCACCATCACTGCTTCCAAATGTGGAAATGTGAGTGTAAAAATATCAAATAGGATATTGATCTATAACAAATCAGTTAGATAATGATGGCAGCAGTTTCAACTGTTGGGAGTTTCCTGTGTGTGAATTTCTGTTCCATGATATCTCAGTCAATGGTAGATCCAAGGTTGGACACCGTATGACCTTAGGGTCTGAGAAATGGGAAATGTGAATAATGTTGACAGTGCTGTTGAAAAAAAAAAGAAGACTAGCTCCTTGTTAAAACAGCCACTAGCACATAGTCCCCTAACCACACAGACTATCAGGCCCTTTATTTGAAGCCAGGTGGGAATGCTGCCTGCTCCTCCCAGGGTTGTCATTTTAATCAAGTAAACAATCCCAGGAACACAAAGGATCTCCATCTCCTAAGGAGACAGGAGGACTTGAGTCTTCAGGAGAGGAAAACAACTTGGTGATAATTCTGTCAGGCTACTGTAGCTCTTCACCTATCACACCCAGCAGTACCTTGACAGACAGAGGTTTGTCTACACCTACTAGCAAACAAGAATGTGGAAAGGAATACTTAATTGTGACAGACATAAAAGCTCCAGCAACCAGCACTGTTGGGAAATGTCGCAAGTGATAAAATCTAAGAGACTACTGGCAAGTACATGTCACAATTACCACACAGAGGGGGATGGAACAATAAGAGTACAAGATCAAGCACAGAAATTCAGAATCTTAAAATGAATATAAATAGATATTTACTTCAATAATTAAATCTCTACCTTATCTCTAGCTTCATTTTCCCTTCCTAGCAATTACTTTTACTGATCCATTAGGGCAGGCTGGACCATCTGGCAGCTGAGGACGGATAGGATGGATATACACAACCTCATGCTCTCTAGCTTTTTTGAGCCATGAAACTCCAAAAGTATCAGCTACCAGATTCTTCTCAACATATTTATCTATTTTATTTATTTATTTAGATTTGTCACCGCCCATCTTCCCAGGGGAAACTCTGGGGAATTTACAATATAAAACACTATAAAACAATAAAATCTAAAATTGACAATATACATATCAATAATTATTGGGGTAAACAATTATTGAGGCTTTAAAAGATATAAAATCTATGATGTTAGCCATCTCTGCGATTGATGGCTACTTTTTCCACCTCAGGCAAGCTGACAGAGCCAAGTCTTCAGACTCTTCCAGAAGGCCAGGAGCGAGGAGGCATGCTGTTCCAGAGGGCTGGAGCCACTGCAGAGAAGGCTCACCTTCTAGACCCCGTCAGGTGAAATTATCTTGTTGACAAAGTTTGCAGCATGCTCACCCTGTACAATGGGTTGATGTATTGATGTATTGGGGATGAGGTGGTCCCTCAGGTAGCTTGGCCCCATGCCATGTAGGGCTTTAAAGGTGATAACCAACACCTTGAATTGGACCTGGAAGCAAACAGATAACCACTGCAGCTCACATAGCAAAGGTGTTATGTGTGCCAATCAGGTCACCAAGAATAACCCGCACTGCTGTGTTCTGGGCCAGTTGTAGCTTCCAAATACGCTTCAAGGGTTGCAATAGTCTATGTGGTAGATAACAAGGGCCTGGGCGATTGTTTGGAGGGCTTCCTGATCCAGGAAAGGGTGCAACTGGTGCATAACACGAAGTTGTGCAAAGGCCCTCCTGCCTGTTCAAACAGGAGTTGTGAGTCCAGGAGAACCCTCAAATTGCACACCAGGTTTGTCCGGGGGCAGTGCAACCCCATTCAAAGCTAAAGATGACAAATTCCCAGGTTCAGAACAGCCTTTCACCCACAGCCACTCCTTCTATCGGGGTTCAATTGAAGCCTGTTGTTCCTCATCCAGGTCCCTACAGCCCCCAGTCACCGCATCACTTATCTCACCAGGGATGGAGATGTATAATTGATTATCATCAGCATACTGGTGACACCTCACCTTGTCTGTGCAAGCAAAACACCTGGGTAGCAAGCTCTCTTTTGACTGAGTAAGGAAACCCTTCAGATCTTGAAATCTCTTCCTATCGGTCTGCAGTGCTGGCACAGACTTATAGATGGGGTCAATCCAGGGAAGGGCTGGGAGGCTGTTTTTGTCCATAAGTGTCTCAAGTTCTTTTTTTTAAAAAAAAAACATTGATTCATGGTCATAGAGTGTGGGTGGGGCACCTACCCCACTCGTGGAAGTTCTGTCTTTGAAGTGGAAACTTAGGTTCACATAAGGCAAATTTTTGGGGGTGAAATGGAAAAAGGGGGACTTTTCTCAAGTGCGACTGTCGCCTGTGAGATCCAGTGATAGAACTGCAGAGCCAGAAGTGATTCCAAATCCAAGCCCCTGAAAAAGTAGGAAAATTACAGATAAAACACCCCAGAAAGGTGGCTGCCCTTGACAAAGAAGAGTACTAAGGTGAATTTCCAATGTCTGGTTTAGTTTCAAGCGGCATTCAAACAGAGTAGAGCAACTGAGTGTGGATGTGTTTTCACACAGATTGTAAATCTTGTGGAAAGTTAGTTTATTTTCTGCTTTAAAGGGATACATAATAAATTAATGAGTCTCCACAAGAGTTAGCGTATGGGTGAGAAAATACCAGTTTACAGTGAAAATGTAATGAAATTACATTAAAACACTGAAAAATAAAGGTTGTTTCTTTGACTTAGGAAGGGTGTAGTCCTAGTCTTTTTTGGTTCTGCAACTATACAGTATTTCCCTTTCATATCTGCGATTCAAAAGACATGTGTTATTTCAACCACAAACATTTTAGTAATAGGATTTACTAGGTCCCAGCATAGATCACCTTTGTGGAACATGAGGCTCTCACCTGGTACAGCTCCCTCAGAGAAATCAGGATTTGAAGCTGGTTTCTGCTGGGTTCAATATAGGTTCCCAATTAAGCAAAGGAAACAACATTATTACTTGTAAAGTGGGTCTTGTTATAAATCTTTGCTTTCTGCCACAGGGAATAGAGGTTATACTTTTCCTTTAAAAACTATCCTGGCTTGGTATAAGAAGAGCAACAGTATAGCCTGCCAAATGTATTTTATTAAGCTTCTTAAATCTTGCTAATAAGACAGAAGAAATCAGTCCTAGTGATTTATGCCTTGTGCAAAACAGGAAGGAAGCCAAAAAGGACGGGCTGGCAACTTACTGGAGAGCCCTAGGCCTGTCGGGTGCTCACAGGAAATAGCTGCTTCTATGCTGGGTCCCCAGATGGTATTTTTCTAGTACTCTGGGGGGGGGGGGAGGTACTTCTGGAATCACTTCTTTCTGAATCATCTAGCTGCAGATCAAATGCAGTATATACATCAGCGCCTTAGTGGGAACTGCTGGTGGGTCACCGATGTGCGAAGCTAAACTTTAATTGTCTTCAAATGTTTCAGGGCCATTTAGATTGCAATTCCGAGTTGTGGGGAAGGAGACAGGGAGGGAGCGAGGGCAGAGCACGAATCGATGGGCCTGATTCATGAAAAAGTTACAGATCATTTACATAGGAAAGGAATGCATGAAAAATCCTCTGACTGTTTGCCTTTGTGATTTATGGAGACCCTTTCCCTGTGCGAGCGATTAACGGCACTCCAAAAGCCATGGGAATCCAGCAGGGAGTGAAAGTGGCTGAAGGAAAACAGTGGCACGGCTTCATAAGCTATTAATCATGTGCCCTCAAGTGAACACACACCCAATGCAGACACAAATGGTTGTCCCCAACACACACACACACACACACACACACACACACACACACACACACACACACACACACACACACACACACACACACACACACACACACACGGTGGGGGGGGAATGCTTTGGCACCTATGTGACAGAATTTGTGTCTGAGGCAGATCTGAAACCAGCTCAGATGTCTATTAGGGAGTAGGGACTGCTTTTTAAAACACATATTTATTAATCACCAGGGCAGCTTCCCTGCATATAGCAAGCATGACTTTGGAGTGCAGAGGTGAGATATTTTTGTGAAGTGGTCACTTTTTAAACATGTCCAGACCATGTTGCACTTTGAATTGGCCTGGGTCCCAAATGGGACTTTGACCGTAATTGTGCTGAACAGGCAATATAGCGATGGAATCATTTAACAAGGCAGCAAAACAGATAGAGATGGCATGTGAATGCACCGGTTTTAAAAATCATCTCCCAGATACAATGTTAGAAAGAACCTTTGGAAAATATATGGCTTGAGTTTATGTTCAGCAGGACATTTGTGGGGTGTGGCTTCTAAAAATGCCATCTTGGTTATATTCACAGTTTAGAAGAATTTAAATTTGAAAAGCAAATTTGCACCTGCTTTGTTTAGCAGCAGCAGTGTTGACGGCTTAGCAAAGAATGTAGCTCTGAAACACATACTGTAAGGGCCGAGATTCTTTGGGCAGTCAAATGTGCCTCCCATTATTTCAGAAGGTAGGTGTGGTTGTTTCTTCGCCTTGTTCTTCTACTTCTCTTTTTTCTAACCTTGAGGGAACTAGCAGGAAAAAAACAGTTGTTCACCAGCAGACTTGTGTTAACCTGTATCATACACCACCTTTTCCAGTTTTTTTAATTCACACAATACAAACATATGTTTTCCATTTTCATATTTGAGTTTGCAATACACCTTTCTACTTATTAGGCCTCTGTTACATACAAGATTATTCTTTCCCCCTTGCATTCTGTTTTCTTCCAGATAATCCCTTCCCTTCCATTCTGTTTTTATATTACCAAGTACTACTGGACAATTTTCTCCTGAGAACTTTAAAACAGTAAAATTCACAACTTTATAATGGCCTGTGACATTCACAAAGTGTGTTTCCATCTAGTAGAGCAGTGAAGAAAGAGCATTTGCAAAAAAACTTATATGGGCTGACCATGTGAAACCTTTCCATCAGGAATGGGGAAATGTGGTCCTCCAGAGAACAATAGCTTCCATAGACAGTGAGGCATTATGGGGGCTGCAGTCCAGCAGCATGTTCAGGAGCCCTTTTGCCTACCCCAGTTTCTTGACAGGGTCACTGCACAACCTCAGTGACACTGACATATGCATTTTATTCTCCATCTGTATGTCAATAAGTAGTTTTTCTGGAGTGAGTTTACCCAAGGCCATAAGCTATTTAAGTACATTACAGCTTTCTTCATGCCATGCCATGTCTGCTGCATTTCTCAGGGGTGCCTGGTTATGGGCTGTAATGTCTCAAGCAATCCTAAGAAGTTGCGTGTTTTAGCTGCTCCTCTTTTGGACACGCAATTCAAATAATGCCAAGTCGACTACAAACAACTGGTCTAGGACTTTCTTTACTGTTTCCTCCCAGAATTAAACAAAATGAAGGTTAAGCCCCAAGGTCATCTTTCTCTTTCATCCTCATCATTTCTTACAGCTATAGATTCTTGCACATATTATCTCCCCGGAAGCATAATAGGCTCAGACCTGTTACAGAAGATGGAAAACACTGCATCTTAAATCCTATGCTCCTATAAAGAGCCATGGTCCCATCCGCATCTCAGTCTGCTATTAATTTCTTTTGAAATACTTTATTCATTTTTTGTTTGCTCCTTTTCATGCTAAGTTTGGGTCTCCCTCAGATTGAATTCAATGGAATCAAAGAAACAGAAAGGTCTTTATTTGTGAAACCTCTATTCTTCATTTAATTACAAAACAATTTCAGTGAGATTTACGGGTTTTTATGCAGCTCTCTAAGCAGCAGTTAAGTATATCATTTAATCGGTAAAAAGGTCTAAATGGCCACATATCAAAGTGTCATATACTGTATTCCACTAATCAGCTACCTTCCTGCAATATGTTAGTACAGTGTTTCCCCCACCACTCTGCGGTTCATATACTGTGGTCCCAGTATATTGCAGGACCACAGTACATGAAAGGCAAGGTCCCCTGGGGTAAGGTGCATGGGCCTATCTGGCGCTTCCCCGAACACACCTCCACTGGGCTTCCCGGGCCTGTTAGAGGCCCCAGAAGTGGTTTCCAGCAAACCAGAAGTGACTTCTGGATAACTGGAAACCACTTCTGGGCCTCCAACAGGCCCAGGAAGCTCGTCAGAGGACTGTTCCGGGCAGCGCCTGGCCTCAGGTAAGTGTAGGAGGCCTCAGAGAGGCCCCCCAGTCCCAACCTGACCCAGTATCCGCATGTCATGGATTTACCGTCATCACGGGTTAGGTCGGGTCCCTAACCCCCGTGACAGGTGGGGGATTACTATACAGCAAATCGGAAGGATTGTTAGGGAAACATTGTTTTCACTTTGTGCTGAAGGTTGAGTAAACTGGTGTCCCTATATCTTCAGGAGGAATTGTATTCCACAACTGGAGTGCTACCATGAAGAAGGCCCTATCATGGGTTTTGGAACTCTGGACTTTGTTAGGTAGGTATATAATCAACAGGGTCTCCTGGAATCACAGTCTTCAGATATTTCCGCACTGTTTTGAAGTTGGGCAAGGAAAGACTTTTTTTTTTTTTTTGCAAATGTCAGTATACCTAAGCCTTTAAGGCAACACAGACTTTTATATTTCATTTAAACTTTTCTAGCATCTATATCAATTAAGTTCAGTTATTTTAAATAACTAAAATAAATAAAAATAAAAATAAAATATTCTTACTCCTTTATCTTTACAAGGACCTAATACAGGTTACATGATTTAAAATATAACATTTAAAGCTTCAAAACAATTATACAAATATTTTTTAAAAATTAAATGAGTATTATATTAAAATGGTAAATAAAATCAGTACTAAAAACACATTTAAAAGCAAATGAGCATAATAATCCATTTAAAAGCCACTCAGGCCCTGTCTACTCAAGATATTTAAATGGTGTGGATAAGACCTAACTTATTAATTGCTCATATTTTTAAAGGGCAGTGGAATGTCTATTAGGTTACCTCACAGAATACAATACTATACAATACGTTCAATTCTGTTTGTATGTGTGAAGTGCTACAAGAACAATGTGCAAGAACTTTAAAAACAACGGGAATCTCAGAAACAGTATTCTTTATCTTTATCATTTTGAAAGGCTAGCACTCAGAAATATGGCGATTTTTAAAGAAGCATTGATTAAATCTGGCTTTCTTCACCATGAACACTGGGAGGCAGCATTGACCAGTGAATGCTTCAGGAAAAGCCCACAATAAATATCCTGGAATAAAGCTGGGTCGGTGAGACCTGCAAGATTATGAAACATGCAAACATATGGAAGTGCATGAGCTATATTTATGAAAAGCTACATTTATGAAAAGAAACTTGTTTCTTTTATTGATGAGCATTTAAAAAACACTTGCATCACCAATCATAAAACTACAAAACAATATCTAAAACACAATACTTCAGAAGAATAAAAACTAGGCCATGGTGGGAAGGCTTACATAAAGAGTTATGCCTTTACACACACCTAAAAATAGGAATACTTGCTACATCTCTAACAGCAGGAATGAGAACATTCCACCTGCCCCCCCCCCCATGTGATAGGTGCTAAATCCAGCATTTGCATCAACAAGAGCAGGCCCACTGAAATGAATGGGACCTGAACTAATGCTGATGGATTAGCCTCTTTCATTTCAACGGGTGTACTCTAGCTGGAGTTAAACTTGGATCTAGCCTTTATGTCTTGAACCGGACAACTGCCGAGCAGATTTCAGGAATATGTGACATTAATAAATGTTGGCTATCTTGTGGAACAGGATAGGAAGAACTTGAAAGCATTTGAATTTGGGGGGGGGGAGGGGAATCCCCCATTCTGATAATGACACAACTGCTCATGGTAACCCTAAATTCACAAGTCTTGACTTCTCAGCTAGAAACTGCCATAACTGCCAAATCTTTAACATGTCTTAGAAAACGTCAGTGGTGTAAGTGCAGCAGACACACGTACACAATGGGTAGATATTGTATTTCTGTGCTTTCACAAAGCCCAGTTCAGGCTAATGCCCTTTGGCTACTGGGAAAATTTTCTGGTCACAAAACGATGGGAATACCCAAGTAAAATAATATTTACATTTCATCAGTAAAGTTCCTGACAGTGCATGAGGATATTAAACATCAGCACTGGATACTGCTGTCTTGGTGTCCAGCAACAATGGTATAGAAGCCTTTTCTTCTACTTTACAGATTTACGTACTCCTAGTTCATTTAAGCAGATGTCTGCAACCCCAACACAGTAATAACACTCTCAGCAGATCTTGCGTCGTTTGCCAATAATGGCTAAACTCATATACAAGTGGTGGTAGGACTTGACATTAGACTTACTCATATATGCAACTATCTTGAAGCTGAACTACTGTACATAGTAAACCTTGAACTACTGCTTTAAATAACCCATTCATTATTCTCTTGCCCTTGTGTGTGCTTAAACTACATGAATGTTGAATCTTATCTCTTCTGCTGAAATATCTGGGCAATTTGGATATCCCTGCATTCAGTATTTTGTTCAAGTTGGGCTGAGAGCCCATAATATGCTATTAGAAGCATGAAGGCAACCGAACTAGTGAAGAGGTGACAGATACAGAAATAAATATCTGGCCCAAAAATTCATTATCCCCCCCCACCTCAAAAAAACCACAAAACCATTGTTGGGGGAGGTCTATTTTGCCCTTATTTTTTTTTTACTTTGCCCCTCTTTTCCATTAATTCATCATCATTTCTTTTTCTATTATAAAAAGTATTCAACACACCAAATAATTTCCCCCTAAATGTTCTAAGATATGTTGTTGTGGGTTTTATGAAGCTGCCGAGTCTCATTTTAAATCGTTTTAACAGTTGGAAACTTTGGAAACACTTTACCCCTGGACAATGTATTTTGTCTCCGCAGGGAAAGAGTCTCCATGCCCAAGTTCTACATACTGGAGTTAACTGGATTGGCAGCTGAAACTTAGCTCAACCATGTAGACCAGGCATGACCAAACTTCAGCCCTCCAGATGTTTGGGACCACAACTCCCACAGTCCTTTGTCATTGACAATCTAAGCTTGGAATCCTGGGAGTTGTGGTCCAAAACGTCAGGAGGGCTGAAGTTTGGACATGCTTGATGTAGACAATGCAGCATCTTATATAATGCTGAAGGATAATTTAAAGGGTGGAGGGCACACCAGGCCCTAACCTTCAACACCCGACGACTGCTTCCTGCTCCTTCCCAATATCTGTTACCTAAGCCAGCTGCTTTGCTTTCCATAATGGTAGGACTATTTATTCTTCACCTGTGTAAGCTGTCCCAGTCATTTCTTCAGATGCAAAAAGATGGCTCATTAGCTGGCGAATCCTTATACTGATATTTATTTATTTATTATATTATTTATTATTAAATTTATATCCCGCCCATCTTCCCGGGGGGGACTCTGGGCGGTTAACATGGTTGACCAAGTCAACAAAGGTACAACACAATACAAAAACGAGTAGGACAATAGACTAGCACTTACATAAAAATTAAAAGGAAAACTGCAGCAGGGAGCACCCTTGGTCAAAACTTACTGCTGCTATAACAGAGCCCCGTGTGGGGGGGGGATGGCAGCAAAAAAAAAAAAAATAGGAAATTAACTACACTAAACTAAACTAGGTCACGGAAGGCCTCGCGGAATAGAATAGTCTTCACCGCTCTACGAAAGGCCAGCAGGGACTCTGCAGAACGCACTTCGCTGGGTATGCTGTTCCATATGGATGGAGCAGCGACCGAGAAGGCCCGATTTCGAGTGAGAGATCGCCTGGCCTCTCGGGGAGTTGGAACCCGAAGTGAGTGCGCCCGCGACTGCCGAACCGGTCGGGACGAAGTTGGCCGCTGGGCGATCCGCTCTGCCAGGTAATCCGGGCCCAAGCCATGGAGGGTTTTATAAACTAAAACCAAGACCTTGAATCTGATCTGGGACGCAACGGGTAGCCAATGCAGCCGAGCCAGAACCGGGGTGATGCGGTCATAACGACGCGCACCCACCACCAGTCTGGCCGCTGCATTTTGCAACCGCTGCAGTCGCCGGAGGAGAGTCAAGGGCAACCCCATGTAGAGAGCATTGCAATAGTCCAACCTCGAGATCACCAACGCCTGAACCACTGTTCTCATGGAGTCCCCGTCTAGATAGGGACGAATCTGGGCGATCTGACGTAGGTGGAAAAATGCAGTCCTAGACACGGCCGCAACCTGGGCTTCCAGGAACAAAGCCGGGTCCAGGATCACACCCAGATTCCGAACCCTCTCTGCCAGCTGGAGGGAAACACCCTCCAAACTGGGGAGAGGGCCTCCGTAGCCAGACGGGGAACTCCCTAAGAACATCACCTCGGTCTTCTCAGGGTTGAATTTGAGCCTGTTGGCCCTGGTCCAAGTCAGAACTGCCTCCAGGCACTGGTCGAGGGACCGAACAGCTTCCACTGCAGAGGTGGAAAAGGAGAGATAGAGCTGCATGTCATCAGCGTACTGATGACTGCACACTCCAAATCTCCTAATGACCCCAGCCAGCGGCCTTACATAGATGTTAAACAGCATGGGGGAGAGAGACGAGCCCTGCGGAACCCCACAAGGGAGTATCCACGGGGCCGACAACTCTCCGCCATGCTGCACATACTGGGACCGATCCTGAAGGAAGGACCGGAGCCAACTGCGAACAGTGCCCCCGATCCCCACCTCCAGGAGCCGGTCCAGTAAGATACCGTGGTCGACGGTATCGAAGGCCGCTGACAAATCCAGGAGGACCAACAGGGTAGAGCAACCCCTGTCGGCCGCCCGGATTAGGTCATCTTGCAGCGCGACTAGAGCTGTCTCGGTACCCCGGCCAGGCCTGAAGCCAGACTGGCAAGGATCAAGGCACCGCTGTTCCTCCAGATATGATTGAATCCGCACCGCGGCCACCCTCTCGATGACCTTGCCCATGAAGGGGACATTGGCGATCGGACGATAGTTGGCCAAATTGTCCGAAGCCAGGCCCGGTTTTTTCAAAATGGGCTTAACCACCGTCTCCTTCAGACGAGAGGGAAAAACCCCCTCGCTAAAGGAGGCGGTGGCGATGACAGCGGCCCACTCGGGTATACTCCCTCCGGCAGATTTGATAAGCCAAGATGGGCAAGGGTCGAAGGGGGTGGTCGCGGGACGGCAGTGGGCAATAGCCCTGGAGGCTTCCAAAGGGGAAACAGGCCCAAACTCAACCAGTTGAGGAGAGCGGGGGGGGGGTGAAGGAGCTGGGGATGGCAAGGGAGGGCTAGTGCTACTGGATTCAAAGCCAGCACGGATGGCCTCTATTTTAGATCTAAAAAAGACTGCGAAGTTCTCGCTACTGAAATCAGTAGGAGGAGGCCTGGCCAGACTAGGATTGGTGAGGTCTCGAACCACCCGGAAGAGTTCTGCCTGACGGTTCGAGGCCTCACCAATTCTCAGGGAGTAGAAAGATCTTTTAGCCACCCTGATCGTTCTCGAGTAGCGCCTAGTCTGGATAACAACAGCAGTCTTATTACCCGCCGTCCGGCTCTGTCTCCAAATGCTCTCTAGTCTCCTCCGTTCCTGCTTCATCGCTCTTAACTCCACCGTGAACCACGGCGAAGTACGAGCTCGGCCACGGAGGAGACGCTTGGGGGCGATTCGGTCGACGGTGCCGGCAGCTGACTCAAACCATTGGTTCGCCAAGGCCTCGGCCGAATCGTCAGCCAGGCCACCAGGAAGCTCCCCGAAGGCTTCCCGGAATCGAACTGGGTCCAGGAGTCTTCGGGGGCGGGCCCAGATTAAGGGTCGTTGGTCCCCGCGGGGAGGGGCCGTCACTGCCAGGGAAAAGGACAACAGGTAGTGGTCTGACCATGACACAGGTAAGGGGAGAATGTCCCCTACCTCCAGACTAGTATCCCCCAACATGGAGGTAAATACCAGATCCAGGGTATGCCCACTCCTGTGGGTAGGGCAAGAAACATGCTGGGATAGACTCATGGACGTCATGGTTTCCATGAATTCCAGAGCTACGCCGGCAAGCCCACCGTCAACATGCACGTTGAAGTCCCCGACAAGCAACAGCCGTGGGGACCTCAACAGCGCAGCGGCGATGAACTCCGCGAGCTCTGGTAGGGATTGTGCTGGGTTGCGGGGAGCACGGTAACCCAGCACAATGCCAAATCTATCCCGCTGTCCTACCAACAGGTGGAGGCATTCTAACCCCGGGATCACCAATGTCGAGGCCCTGGTCACTAGAAGCGATTCCCTGTAAACAACGGCGACTCCTCCCCCCTTCTGACCCTCCAACCTGCCCACTCCCTGGACCAGAAACCCAGGCGGGCACAGCTGGGCGAGGGAAGCCCCCCCCTCTGAGCCCACCCAGGTCTCCGTGATACAGGCCAGGTCGGCCCTGCCGTCCAAGATGGTATCATAGATGACGGCGGTCTTATTATGGACCGACCTGGCATTAAGGAGAAGGCAAGACAGGTTGGAGGCGTTGGTGGGATGGCTCCCGGTCACGTGGCAGTGAGTCAGGGGGTCAGAACGTGGGACAGGCGCGAGTTGCCTGACCCTAGTTCTTCTCAACCGACTAACCCTCTGACCCCTAGCGTAACATCCACGCCCCAACACGGTTGGTATATGAGTCCCTGCCAACATGGTGACCTAGGGGGGGGGGGGAAGCCAAGGTTAAATAAAAAGGATAACAGTGACTCAGCAAGGAATCAAGCAAGCAACTACAAAGTGGTAATACAATAATAAGACAACATAAGTAGGCAACTGCCAGGGAACGGTATGACACACCTGGAGATAAAGGAGAAGCTGACACAGGTTATTCAAATCAGCAGATTACTGTGAAGGACACATCTAATCAGCTAAGCCTGGCAGGCACTAGAAATTATACAATTATACCACACCAAAAAATAAAATAACCTACAACAACAAAATAGATAACAAGCAAAGTAACCGCAATAATAAAATAAATTAGAATAAAATAAAATAAAATAGAACTGCAAAATAATAAGATAAAAGGGGCCCATGGCCAGGGCAGAGGTGGAAAACACCAGGAGGAAAAGGACGAGGAAAAAAAAAGGGGCAGATGGAAAACAGAGGAGAAGAGACCCCTAAGGGCAGCAGACTAGGGGGGGGGCTAGGGCACGTTAAGATGGAAAGAGGGCATACAGGGGAGGAAAATGGGACACCAAATCCCCCTCCCGTCCAGACCCAGTCCCCAGACGCAGAAAATCCCATATGCGAGGGGCAGGGAGGAAAACCGGTGGCCGGGACCATTCGAGCCCCGGGGGCGAACTTCCGCACTCCGGCCACTCCGAGCAGCAGTGGCCGACCTGCCACCCGAGACCAATGCCGACAGTAGGGAACATGGGCGGGGGGGGGGAGCAGCTGGAAAGGGCTCCCAACGATAGCCAGTGGCGCGCCGGCGGCCGATCCGCCGCTCGAGCAGCCAAACCGTACGGTCTGCGGCGGCCAAACCGCCGCCCGAGCTCCGGGGCCGACCACCGGTCGAAACCGGCAGCCGGTCCGGCGACCTGATCACCGACGGCCGAAACCGCCGCCCGAGCTCCAAGCCGGCTCCAAGCGGATCGAAACTGTCAATAAGGCAGGGCGAGGAGTGAAGCCGCTGACAGGGCAAACAACAAGCGGAGCGCCAGCACACCATTCGGGACCCTGCATCCCAACGTCCCAACAACCAAACTGCATGATGGAAAACAGGCAGGCTGACATAAGTCCGATGCTCAGCTGTCCTGGAAGGGAGCCCAGGTAGCGGCTGCGGACCGCAGATCTTCGGGTCCTCAAAGACAGCCGGAGAAGGCGAACCACAGCAAGCTCCGGGACCCCGCTCACGGTGCATGCTGGTGGTCAAGCAGCAGTCGGGCAGCAGTCGAAGTAGGGATTTCGATCACAAATCAGGTGGGAGACGCAAGAGGGGAGGGACGCTCAGCAGGACCGATCCACGGCAGGTGCGGTGGGGCCAGTTGTTAGCGTCTCGGATTACCGGCAGATGTTCAGCCTCCCGCTTCAGCCACTCAAGCACTTAAGCGCCTCAGTCGTCCTGTTGAGCCCCTTTAATCCCCCTCGGAGGTCCCCGGTAATCAGCCCTGGCCAGGACCGAAAAAAAAATTAAATGAAAAACATCTCAAAAGGCAGCGCTACACAAGAAAAACGCGAAAGCACAAGGGTGCGGTAAGAATGAGAGCTGCTGCCGGCCGCCATCTTTGCTCTTCTAAAGTTTGTATGAAAGAATGTAGTAAGTCTGTGTGACATATTGACAGAATCTGTATCAATTAATATAACCCAGTTTCTGATAGACATATAGAGTAGGATGTAGTTCTCACTCAGGGGCATGATGTTGGCTTAACGATTTCAATCGCTTGCCAGCTGTTTATCCCCCTAAGAGCTGATTATTAATTATTTATATACTGGCATACTGACATACTGATTTCTTTGATATATTTATATATGGTTTTATTCATAGTTGGTTTTATTATGTAAATTGTGTATCTTTTTCTAAAGGCACCACTGTATCATGAGGTCTTACTGTATCATACTTAATATTTTAATATGTAAGATTTGGTTAACAACTGGAAATAAAGACTTCATTCATTCATTCATTCTTATACTATATCTTGGAAAAGATGGTGAATCCATATACCCAGAGAAACAGCCCAAATGACTATTGTAGCCTCTTTCATTTAGTCCAGCTGAAAAGCAATTTCACTGGAAAATACCAGTCATGTGACAGCAAAGGCTGACAGTATCTTTGCTCTTCCTTAGATGTGAGTTAACAAGTGCGAGGTGACAGATGATACCTTATTATTTGCTTGGGGCGCTCTGTTCATTCCTATTTTATCTTAATATGTCTGAGACTGTGGAATGAAATGGAACGTTGGTGTTTCAGTGCCTGCTGGCCTCCATTCTAGCATGGCTAAGCACTGCATTAACCTTGAGCATCCACCTGGGTTTTGTAAGTCCACCTTTAAAATGTCTGTTTAATGGTCCTCATCAATCTATGGCAATATGCTCCTTAAAAACAAATTAGCTAAAATCCTGTTGTGCAATTCCGTGTGTGCAACACTGATGATGTCATCATCACTGACAAATTGCTGGTGATCAAAGTGCTGCTGGTTAAAAGTAACTTCAGGATGCATGTGATTAGCAAAAAATGTGATGAAATCCCTAAAAGAAGCCTTTAATGAGTGGCAATTTGTCACTGCTGATGACATCACCACTGCACTTGCAGAACTGTGCAACAGGATTTTTGCCACTGTGTGATATGCTTTCAAGGAATATGACATCTGCTGATTTGAGAGACTATAACTGGAAACTAGTGATGTTTGAAACGCATGCCTAAGGCAATGATGCTTCATGAAATGCTTAATATATTGGTTTTTAATTAGAAAAAGTTCAAAACAAGTAGATTATATATTTTTAAAAAACTTCAATAGTTTTTTATAAGAGATAGTTGGCTTGCCTACTTCCCAGTTTTGAACAAAGAAGAAAAGGATCAGTCCTTTTCAGAGATGAGTCTAATTTGGATATCATTCACTTGCCGAGAAGCTGTCCCTGTTGCATGTTGTTGAGAAGAGCCTCGTGGCGCAGTGGTTAAATGCCTGTACTGCAGGTAAAACTGTGCTCACGACCTGGGTTCAATCCCCGGTAGCAGGCTCAAGGTTCACTCAGCCTTCCATCCTTCCGAGGTCGGTAAAATGAGTACCCAGCTCGCTGGGGGGGGGGGCAATGTGTAGCCTGCACACTGTAATCAAAATTGTAAACCGCCCAGAGACTACTTGTAGTGGTATGGGGTGGTATATAAGCAGAACACTTTGCTTTGCTTTGCTTTGTCTGACTGCATATGTTTTCAGTGGCACTTCATGATACGTCATTCCAGTTTCCTATATCAGATATTCTCAGATAGTCAGCTGATCTGTTAGCTAGTGGGTTGGGCACCTGCCTCCTACCAAATTTTAGTATGTTTTTGCCAAGGTAAGCTTCCCTCCCTGCCTGTATGCATATGTTCTCCTTTGCTGAAGGAAGTGTTCCTTAGCAAACACTGCACTTCCTGACTTAGTTACCAAGTGAAAGACTATACCTACAGGAGGAGTGAGTACCTGTGGCACCCCAGATGATTTTGGCTTACAGTTCCTTCAACCCCTTACCCCTGCCAAGGCTGGCTAGTGCTGATAGCAGTTGTTGGGCTAATGCTTTGGACAGCCCTGAGTTGCTCACTGTAGATGTGCGAGACTGTTCAGCATTTGTGACATGGTTATGATTTCCAAATTGGCAACAATGCATATCATCTAGAAATCACCATTAAGCCAATATCCTTGGACATTTTTGTGCAATCCTTTATAATGTTTTTAACAGAATATTATGCACATTAGGTCTTCAAGGTATCCTGATTTGGCTGTTAACACAACGCCTTTGCTGAAGTTAAAGTGTATTTGGGCCTCATTGATACCTGGGTGGTATCAATACCTACAGTGAGTTCTGAGAAAAAGTCCAGAGAGGATATAAATGTAATAAATAAATCAAGCACAACAAGTCCAATTCTTTCTCTGGATATATCTAGAAACCTTTATAGTATAGTATAGTATAGTATAGTATAGTATAGTATAGTATAGTATAGTATAGTATAGTATAGTGTTAGCGAACCTATGGCACGGGTGCCAAAGGTGGCACTCGGAGCCCTTTCGGTGGGCACCTGAAATCGTCCCTTCACAGCCACCTGTATTCAGGTTAAATGTCTGTACTGGCACTTTGTGAAAAAATAGTGGGTTTTGAATCACAGTTTGGGTACTCGGTCTCTAAAAGGTTCGCCATCCCTGGTATAGTATAGTATAGTATAGTATAGTATAGTATAGTATAGTATAGTATAGTATAGTATAGTATAGTATAGTATAGTATGTGTGTGTGTGTGTGTCTATCTATCTATCTATCTATCTATCTATCTATCTATCTATCTATCTATCTATCTATCTATCTATCTATCTATCTATCTATCTATTACCCTCTCCACCATAACACTATACACAAAACGGAATTCAACCCCAAGAGTGTACAGGACTGTAATGTTACAACTCAATGCTAGCCACAGCTATCCCAAAATAAATGCTACCAAGATTAGTGGAACTTAATCCCAGGTAAATGGGCACAATAATACTATTTAATGAGATTTACTTCCTACTGATCTTGCAGAAGGGTGTCTATAAAGTCCAGCCCCCTCTATTGCTCTCTTGACCACTCCAAAAAGATGTTTTGAAGGAAGGAGCAGAAAGATCCATTGACACAAATGCTAGATTTACCCAAAGGTTCTTATGGCTAAATACACCCATCTAGAATTGCACTCTTTGTCTCCTTTGCATCATCTTTTCAACAGCCTCTACTCTGCTTCACCCAAGGAAAGGATAGTAGAAAGCCTCTTCCTTCAGCCTTCCATTGGGGGTGTATCTGTTCACAATTAGAAGAAAGGTGTCCACGGAGGACCGTGGCTGGGAAAGAACAGTTTAAAAACAATTGATATGAGTCCTGAGGATTTGTTCATGATCTTGGGAGCAAAAGCAACTCAAGTTGAAAAGAAGAAAGAGTTTGGTGTATGTAGCACAGAGTAAAAACATGTTCTAACTTTGCTCACATAATGCTTTCAGGGATAGAGGAAAAAAGAGTGACACTGTCAAAACACAAAGTTAGTTTTTCAGAAGCCTTCAGGCAAAATTTTATTTATTTAACATTAGTTCTTATTTTAATAACAAAAAGTGGCAGCATATTCTACATCAAAGGGGAAAAAAACTTTTCCTAATGTTTCCATTCCTCTTCTGAAGTGGAGGCACTGAAGTAATGGAGCTGCCTATCTCAAAATAATTATGTGAGTGGCAGGATCTCAACCCCAGGGAAGCTTTTGTCTGTACAAGGGATTGTGCTAGCAAGGCAGTCACATTTTGCAATGCTGAAACCAAACAACAATGAAGGCAGGGAGGTGGAATAGTTCCTGAAATATCTATGCATGTAAAGATACAAGAAGCTGGACTAGATGGGCCTTGGTCTTGGTCCAGTATGGCTCTTCTTATGTTCTCATGAGAGCACAGGCTAGATCTAAATGCCTGGCTCTAAATATCACCACTCACCATCTTTTCCTTTTCCATCAAGAGGTAGAGATGCCGTCATGGACTGTCTTGTAGATTTGCAGCCACAAATCTAACGCATGCCATGGCTTTAATCTCATAGGATGATGATGATGATGTTGTGTCGCTACAGTCATGACCGACTCTTCGTGACCCCATCGTCATTAATAAAGTGGTTTCTCAAAGGCAGGGCTGTTTACTTCGTTTTTATTTCATTTTATTATGACCAGTAAATTCGGTTAGAAGCTAAGCATTCCCAAGTACCCCCTTGTGATAATGTTGAATGAAAGGAATCAAAACAAGTTACATGGACATCAGTCATTTACTCAGTCAGAAGATCTGGGCTGCCTGTTCCTTTATGGCTGAAGTGATTAAGAGAGGGGGACCCCCCAAAAAATAAGTGATGCAATTTAAGTATTAATAACAGTACTTAGTAGTATTGTTTTGCTTCCTAAAACAAAACAAAGCAGAGCAAATCTCTTCAGGAGCAAGGGTCCCACTATATGGGCCATAGATTTATACATGATGATCTCATATTGTGCTCCGTGTGTCTATAAAAATGTATTGTTAATCCACAAAAGCTCAAATGGAAACAAATTTGTTAGCCTTAATGGTGCCATAATACTTTCATCCTCCTACCCAAAATGTGGCTACCACTCTTATAGACCTCTTGAAGCAACACATATAACATGGATGCTTCAACACATATAATCCTCCTTCAGTACCACATAAAATACTCTTCCAAAATATTCCTTAATTCTTCAGAGATCAGGGGGCACAGAGCAAAAGAGGATTAGGCAAAAATAACATTCTTCATTCTTCCATTAGAATATCCTGAGAGCACCCTTCCGATTTATAATGTACATGAATTAAAACATAGAGCCGACCATGGTAACACGACAACTATGATGTCAGGAAACAGAACAAGTGAAAATGGAGTTATTTAAAAAAATATTAAAAGAGGGATTTTCCTATATGTTTTTATAGAAAAAAAATGCAATTTGTACCATAATTTATTGTTCTTTTCACACAATCTTTTTTGTAGAAAAAAAGAAAACCATCAGAACGAATGGCTATCAGGCCAGTATCCTATTGCATAAATAAGAAACTTGTTTGTGCAAAAGGAGAGAATTCATTGTTTCTGTGTTGTGTGAAGCGCAAGTTCCCTGCCATGCGCCCCTTCTTGTACTGGGTGTGAAGCTGGTTACACAACTGTTCATGTGATGGGAACTGTTGGGGTGCACTGACATGAGTAACACAGATTCCATAAGTTTTTAAGATAGCTATATACCTTTATTTTAAAAATGAGATCAGTATCCTATTGCTTACGAATGCAATTATGCAATAGGATAATGACCTCATTTTTTAAAAAATAAAGGTATATAGGTATCTCTAAAACATATGGAATCTGTGTTGCACAGCAGACTTAACAGCAGACAGAGATAACAGGAGACATTCATGTGACGGAATAGTTTCCTTCTCAGGTATCTGGTCTGCTTTTGTAAATTAAATGTTAAAATATCTCAAAAATATTCAGTCTTCATCAGTTAAAAGCAAGATTTCTGTAAAACTTTCAAAATTTCATCCTGCTTAGCTAATACATCAACACTGGCTAGCCTGCCAAAAACATTAAAATACTAGAAGAGACATCATACATGAATAAATTGTCATCTCTTCTTAATACGAGTTTCCAGTGCCAGACATCATTATACTGTCATAGTAAAAACAGGCTACCTAAAAATAAGCAACAGAAATGATCAGCAAAACAAACAACAATTTTATTTTAAGTGGGTTCCTAGATGCAATCACATCCGAGAGAGCTGGTCATGATTTAACTTGGACTTGAAAAGCTTCCACGTTTTGAAATTTCAGTGTTCATCTGGGGAACTATAATATCACACACTAGAAACCTTTATTAAATCAGTGCATTCATTTAGTTGAGATAAAATGTTTTATTCAATCACTGTATTTTGATAGAGCAGACTAGCACGCCAACGAGAGATAATAGATTGGACAGAACATCCTTGAAGGAGAATCGCTGGCTTCAGATCACCTCTTTCAAACGCAGGAGACGTTCGGCTTCTAGTACCCACAAGAGATCCAAAGCTTGGCAAGACAGATACAGCAGTGCTACCTGGTTTAACAAATCAGACTTTGATTCACCTCACTATAAAACTTGAGGATTCTCCCCCCTCCAAATAATCCGTGCTTAAAATACCATATGCCATCTTTTAACCTATCTAGGAAGATGGGCTCGGATACCTTTATGGCAGCTCAGCCATGTGTACGGTAAAGCCTCGCTAGGCTCTCAGCTATCATCTCGACAGCTCTGGGCAAGAATGAAACAGAAAGTTATTGCGTATTAGTTTTCCTCCTGCAGGTTTGTTTCACCGTGCCATCTAACTCCATCACCTCTGCAACTCAAGCTGTATAGCACAATCTTATGCATGCCTACTCGGAGGCCGTTCTCATTGGGACTCCATGGGATTTGCTCACAGACAAGTGGATAAAGGGCCATGCCATTAGTTACACCGAACATACTTCAAAGATGAGGGAGGTTTATTTATTTCTGTTGTTTATCATACAAACTGATCTCCTCTCTGGCCAAATTTTCCAGGTACAAATTTCATCTGTTCATACTCGAAGGAAGGAAGGAAGGAAGGAAGGAAGGAAGGAAGGAAGGAAGGAAGGAAGGAAGGAAGGAAGGAAATGATTGATTTTCAAGTTATATATTAACAAAGTTTCCTGTCTGGATTCAAGTTCTTCCTTCCTCATGCTTGCATTTGCAGCACTAGTATCTTTGCCAACATAGCTTCAATGTCATAACATGAAGAAATTGAAAATTTTCCAGAGGGTTTAATAAAAATCAAAGAAAGCATTTTCCCTTTGTTTGCATATCTATTTTTAAAAAAGCCCTCAAAACTAATGTCTTACTGTGGCATATGTATTTACACTCCTGAGATCAAAACCTGTCTAAGCAATATCTCTTGCACTGTCAATCCTCGGTAGCTCTTTTGTTTTTGGTGTTTATAAATCTCAAATATTAAACCTCTCTACTTTGTTTCTTCCCCACGTCAGAAGACACACATATTGGTTAGAAAGAGCTTGAAAAAAGGACTGTGTGAAACTTATGCAGCCGACCTAGGTAGTTATGATGAAAGTACTGCAGTGTAAAAAAGATAAAAAGGTGGTAAGACATTTCCCTCTGTTATATAAGTCTTGGGTCGCAACGTGAAGCAGTATCTAACATGCATATCAATATTGAACAAATTGCTTTGTTCCTATTTAGAAATTTAGCAAACTTGGCTGATATACTGCTGAGAACATGTGGGATTTTTTTCAAAGAAAAAAGTTACCATTATCAGAAGGATTTTTATCACAGAAACTGTTTATAAATTTCCTTTTTTTAGCACATAGACGTGAATGTGAAAATAGTTATTTCTGTGCACTTTTCTTTGGTCACTATTTTGGCTACCCATTTTTTTAACACAGAAGAAAAGAATTACAAATTGATGGCAGCCTGTCCTAATTCAAATAGTGGGAACAACATTTATATCTAAGAGCAAACAAAATATTGCCCTGTCTGAGACATTTGTACATTTGCATTGTCCCTGTACTTACACAAGTATATGGCTAAAACTGTAGGCTGACATTTTTCTGCACTTGCTTTTGTGGACAAAGTAAGACAGAGAGACCCACTGCCTACCCACTGTGTCCATATCCCTCCTTGCAACTGACATCTGAGGGCGTTTATACACGACCCCTAAGCTCCGCCGCAAATGGCTGCAAGGTCCGGACCTTTAAAAATGTTTACCCACCAGCTCCGGACTTTGCAGGCAATTAAGTGCAACCCCGCCCACTTAGCGCGATCAAACTGCACTTTTCTTGTACCTGCTTTTTGGATGAGACAAATATTTGATCCGGTGCAAGGATAGTGAGTGCGGGGCTCTCCTGGCTTCTGTTTGTTCTTTTTTTGCGCCCCGCCCCTTTAAGAGATCTGTATTATGCTGCCGGGAACAAAACGGAGGTAAACCGGCATTCTTTTCTTTCTTTTTTCTCCCTCCCTCAGGCAGCCAGCAACCAGGAAGTGCGGAGGGGGGTGGGGACAGAGGAAGAGCGACGAACCCTAAGATCTCTGGTCCGAATTTAAGTGGCCAGCGGATCTTAGGGGTCGTGTAAAAAGGCCCTGAGATTAGGAGCTAACCATTGGACCTTTAAAACTGCTAATTAGGAAGGGTACAGGACCTATTGCTTTTAAAATGTCAGATGTCAGGCTCCAATTTAAAAAAAAGCCATATTTGGATCCTTTGAGCTGGATAACATTTGTCCAATATCATATGTTCCTTTCTTGAGTATGGAAAAGGTGATGGTTTTCTTGGTTTTCAGATCCTGACAGAAATACTTGTGGCTTACTTACATTGGGGGAGAAGACACTGGACTAGTACTTTGTTTGCTGTCCTAAACAGCTGAGTAGTATTTGATCACGACAGATCATACAATCTTGTTCACAGTTATGTGGTTTGAATGGGAAGGAAAAACACAGAATTATGATGGTTTCAGACCTTATTAGAGGACAGACCATATAAGCTTGTATTAGTACTTCTGTTGTACCCATGGTCTTTGTGCTTGAAGATTCCTATGCTTTATTACAATCCCTGTAACACATATTTTTACATCACATTTCAATTAAATCCTAGGGCAACTGTGTAAGACTTCAACAGAAGGTCATATGTGTGAACAAGCTAAGGCTTAATCTAGAAAACATGACCATGTTATTGGCAGGCCAATGGGTAGAGGCGAGGACTATCAATAGATAAGCTAGTGATGAAAAATGCAATTTATTAGCTTTATAGAATTCACAGGATCATAGAATAATGGAGGAGTCTATCAGGCCATTGAGTTCAACCCCCTGCTCAATGTAGAAATCCAAATCAAATAATATCTGGCAGTTTGTTGTCTAATTTTCTCTTGAAGGCCTCCAGCATTGGACAGTCAGATAATTATAAAAAATGAAAACGTTATAAGAAAAATGTCATTAAAGGTACAAAGGTACAATAATATGTTCAAAAATGACACCCTATTCCATCATGATATGATAGAAATTCTGAAAGACTTCCATCCAAACAAGAGCATTAGCCATTGGCATTAGTCACTAAAGGATGTGGGTGATACTGCAGCACAGCACCTCTCTGCATCAGTGGGTTAATATCAGTAATTCCAGATCTGAACCCAAACACTACCAAGCATCACAATGTACTTCACATGGCTAAGCAGTATTTAGGTGATCCTGTGAGGGCAGCAATGCAGCCACAGTGTGTTGGCATAGGCCCCCAGACGCTCAACTATGGACATTATTGCATAAATATATGCATGATGTTTCGTGACCACAAAATGTTACATTAAAATATGAAAGTTAGTCTTTAAGGTGCCACATGTTTTTTTTTGTCTTTTCTACTGATTCTTTGATTTTTGCCTGAAATATACTTCAGTCAGTCAGACAGAAACAAAAAGGTCAAAATCCTCTTGTGTAGTTTGCCAGTTTTGGAGGCAGGGTTGCTTCAGTTTAAGAAATGACAATAAATATTATGTCTGTGAAGATTCTCAGCCATCCCAGAGAGGTTATCTGGAAGATGAGTGATGGTAACTGGAATTCTTTTCTTGTGAGATTGAAACGTTTCACACATGTTTCATGAAACGTTGGTAAAAAACATTTCAATTCTCAAGAAAAGAAGTCCAGTTGGCATCACTCAACTTCTGGATAACAGATATTATACGTTGCATTCATGTCACATAACTCACAAAAAAGACTAGGGTGATTTCATATCCAAAAATTTCATTGCTTTTCAGCTATATCATGTAAAGTACAGTTTAGCCAATAATATACAGAAGGACAGCTGGTACAAGTCACCATATGTGCAGTAAAAAGTAAAATAAAAAAGCTTGACCCACAAACCGTTATGTCAGAATACATTTAAAATAATAGAAGTCAAATATGTAGCTCAGTTTAGCAGTATACTTTATATGCAATCTGTGAAATCATTCAATGTCCAATATTGGATATCACTATTTTGGATATCACTATTACTATACTGGACTATATTCTTACTATACCTTTGTCCAATATAATAAAATTTGATGACTTTCAACTCCATTTATATGAACTATATATTTTTCAAATGACTTTATATAAGTTATTTCATATTTAAAAATTTTTCTAATGTGTTAGCATACTGCAGAAGAAACAACAAAAATTCTTGTGGCACCCTACAGATAAATATGAATTATTGGTTGTAATTAACTTCTTGGAAAGCATGGATGGTTGCGCCTGCAGACATTTAAGGTGCCATGGGACTTTTTGCTGTTCTCATTCAAAGGTGGGCTAGTCAAAAGAAAAGAAAGAACTTTCAACTTATCCCCAATAAGCACAGAATAATTATACCTTGCAGAAATAATTGCCTGTTAGTGAATTACATTTTTTTGAACTGAAGCTCCTGGAATCCTCAGCCATTATGTGGATTTGCTGACTGAAGGGTCCTAGGATCTGCAGTCCTAAGAAGCAACTTTTACAAACTCTGCATATGGAAAAGGTACAGAAGAGGAAGGAATCTTAAATCAGATAACTTTTTGAAGTCCAGGGGATTCTGCAGCCACACAACTGATGCCTAGTGATGTCCATCTGTATCTTCAGCAATGTTGCAGAGGACATCTGCACAGGAATCCAGTCTTGTGCCCCACATTTCTTGTTTAGGCCCAGAGGAAAAAGCTCTGCAGGCTCTCAGTGGACAAAAGCTTCTCTGTACTTCAGTTCTAATGGAGTTGGTTTTGAGAGATAGGCATGCCAGTAGGCATTTCCTGGAGTGCTCCTTTTTAAGATGATCCAGTCCAATCTAAGTCCTCAATTAAGTTCTCCTGCTGTCAATTACGAGATGTGAATGAGCCCCTTGAGCTTTTGAAGTTCTTCCCTTTCTTTAGGTACTGATGGTATCCTCGTATTTGTGCAGAACTTTGGATCCTGGGCAATCAAGACCATTTGCTGTACTTATGATGGGAGAGTGCATTAAGCTTAATGTATCAGTATAAATTGATAGTGACTCATCACCTTGGAAGAAGATCTTTACTTGATCTACTGTTATCTGGTACAAAAAAAGAATAGCCCAGAGGTATTATTGGAGTTAATGAAGTCATTTCCTAATTCCATGTTCAACGCTGGTGGCTTTCAAAATTCCCATAGGAAAGAAAATGAGAAATATGTACTTTCTTCCAATATTCTGTGTATGATTCTGGTTATTAATATCAGATACAGTATTTGTATACCTTTTAAAAAATCCATGTGATGTCTTCTTCCTCTTAGTAAGATGTGCATATTAATTACAGATGCTGCTGGGCTATGAACTCAGCCAGCATGCTATATCAATAATTTTCATGCCAGGTAAATCTGACACAGGTACCATTACGACAGCAGGTATCTTCTTGCCCATTTGCTCTTCAAGAGATCTCTGAAGTCCTAAAATATAAACAAACAGATCCACTGACATTTTTCCATCTGTTAATGCTTTCAACATTTCGCCATTAAACGAAATAACAGTAAAAAAGAAGGGTATTATCTAAAGCAAAACAAAAGAGCATAGAACACAGAGGTATCAGAAGAAAGGTATAAAACAAACAGTTTACAGTACTAAGGCTAGCATTCCAATATGTGCCACTAAACTATGAGGAGAACTGACATTTCTCAATATTGCATTTTTCTGGATACTGAAATATACACCAGAACAATCCAATGCACTTGTTGACATTGTCTGGAAATCTTTTTTTTAGCATACCATTCAGCAAATAATTAGTTTGGAAGAAGATAAGAATTATTTACCACTGTCTTATCTGATGATCTAGGCATAATTAACATACGTAATTATATATCACAGATCTTATCATAGGCAATGCAAACAAAGTATGAATAATCTCGAAAAGCAGCTAAACCATGTAAAATTATTTGCAGCAAGCACTTGTTTTATTAAGTAATTTTGCATCCTTTTCAAGAACAGTGGTAGTTAATGTAAGCTCTGCGAAACTTAAATTGCTGGAGATATTTTCTATTACTATGCAATGGTAAAGAGAAATGAGGCAGGTTCAGACAAGAGGCTACAGGCTTAGTTTTTAGGTGGCTTCCTAAAGTCAAATGCTACAAGTGCAGTAATGCAGTGTTTCACACCAGTGAGAGTCATAGCTGTATAGGCAGAAAATGTTGCCTTTTCTTACTGATTACAGAGCTCTGAGCAGCCTCCTGTCATTCAGAGATTCCATAGAATTTTTTTTTACTTAACGGTTTTACAAGGAACTGAGTATTCAGCTTATGGGCTCAAGGTTTTCTCGCATAGAAACTGCTGCGTTCAGAACGGGTTAACAGATGGAAATTGCTGATGTGAGAGCTGAATATTGACGGAACTGAACCCAAGATCAATAGTCACTCTAGAGGTCAAAAGGACTTCATGTTTCATGTTCAAAGCAACCAATTTTTTTGTATTCCAGCAATGCACTCAATCAGGGTGAGCTGCAAGAAGGCTACTAAAACTATACTGGTGCACCTACAAACCTCCACTCTCATGCGCTTCTTAAGTAGATGAGAGGAATACAGGAAGACAATCTAGTAAAACACTTTCTCTTATTCCCAAGGAAATCAGTGGCACATGAGCCTTTTATTTCCATTGCTTTTATTGGGTTTTGGCCACAATTTTCAGTGAGCTGGGAACACCAAAGCTATCAATGCACATATATTATTTACATCATGTCTCTGCCCCCTCCCCCAGGATTGCTATCTGTACATCTCATGTATATTTAAGAACATTTCCAATAAATAATTTCAAACCCTAATTTATATATCTAATACATATACTTATGCCTTTTAGACAAGAAAGAGAATGAAATGGTCCAAAGACAGAGACTTAGTTAATGTACATCTACGGCTAGCCAAATGGCCTTTGGTAAGCGGCACAATTCCAAGATTCCCACCCCAACCCCCAAAGAAGGGATAAATAATAAGCCAATTCTAAGTACTCTCTACCTAGAAAATCCTGAAAAGGTTTGCCATAAGTCAGAATTGGCCTGATGGCACATTATTATTATTATTATTATTATTATTATTATTATTATTATTATTATTATTATTATTATTATTATTATTATTATTATTATTATTATTAGTAGTAGTAGTAGTAGTAGTAGTAGTTGACTGAGGTGCAAAGGAAAGAAACTTTAACTTTCTGAAAGTTAAAGCTTATATTTTGATGAGACATGTTATCATAAAGTATAGCAATAATAAAAACAATTGTGGTGATTATGATTTATGTGACCCTTCTCTAGGTTTTCTAGGTACAAGGAATTGGATGTGGGTTAATGGCCCCCCTTCTGGGAGTGCTGTGGGATCATGTAGCGTGCCCAAGGCCACACAGGCTGGTTCATCTCCTACACAGGGCAGTAAAACACTTAACTAGAGATGGGGAGAATTTTAAAATGAATACCATTTCCTGATGAATTTTGGCAATTTGTCAAAATTCATCAATTCATATTCATCATAAAGCTCCCAGATGAATACAAACTCATGTTTTTTTGTGATTTGTCAATTCGTTGGGCCATAAAATGGCCTCCGAAGCACCTGAGACAGCATATTTGGAGGGAAGCTTCCTCTGACCCTCCTTTACAGTTTCTTTAAGTTAATTACTAAGATGATTTTAACTATATTGTGGCATTAATATTTCACTATCTCACCAGTGTTGTAGTAGATAAAGTGATTGACGAGGGCTGCAGAGAATCAGGTTTGAATACCCTTTTGGCCATGGAGATTGACTAGGGGGAAAGAACTAATAAAACCACAATTCCTAAATATCTCCCTTACCTTGAAAGCCTTATTAAGGTTGCTATAAATTGCTTTTGACTTGATGGCACAGAACACACGCACACACACCTCAACATACAATAAGCATTGCTTTCAATGTAGATTCCTGATGAATCATCCAGATACCAAAGGACAAGGCTCCTAGCATTTGCAACTGCTGCCAGAGAACCATGACAACTAGACTGAAAAACATCCTTTTAGGCGAAAGGGTAAAGGATACCCATTGCAGGAAACAACAGCCACAAGTACAATTATCTGAATGCCACCATCTTTCCAGTGTCATCCTTTTGCTCCTTCCTCTCCTATTCCTCCCTGCATACAAACCTAACACACTGTTATATCACTTAGCACAGGCCTTGAAATCCCAGAGCTAATAAAGCTCCATGGCATCAGCTATATGCATTTGACATGCAGCATGTGCTTTGAAGGGAAGCTTCACAGGGGATCAGGTTCCTAACAGTCAACTAAGAGTTCCAGTCCCAAAAGAGGTGCCCCTGGCGTGCCGAGCACTTAACCCTTCGACCAGTACCAACATGACTGTTCACAAATTATTGATGTCTCTAAATCCCTGGCAGATTGCAGACAGGTCTTGTCTCCCTTGAAGCCCAAGCATATGGCCACTAATGGGATGGATTAAGAGAGAGAGAGAGAGAGAGAGAGAGAGAAAGAGACTGAGAGAATACATTCACACACTCAGCCTTTGCCACATGAATGCAAAGCCACAGAAACAGGAGAAGGTGATTGAACTGGACTGAACACTGCTAAATACATGATTAGCCTCTTGTTATGGATCATTTCCATTGATCTATATCTGGTTTTGCAGCGCAGTTTAATTAAAGCTGTCTGGAACAAGCCTGTTCCCTAAATGATCAGCTACTCAATGAAAATGTGAAATCTGAGGAAGCTGGAGGCCTTTAAAAAAACCATCACTGACTTTGTGGTTACTAACAGTAGCAGAAAGGAAAATATATTCTGGAACATTAATTTTTTTGTTGTATCTCAGGGTCAGGGAGCTGTTTTTTTTAAAACCAGACTTTTAAAAAATGTTAGTTCTCCAAATCAATCCTATAACTTATGAACAGTTTACTTATGTTAATTGTTGTAGGATAAAAGGATTAAAGAGAGGCACTGTATTCCACGCATATCTACGCAGACATAATATAGCTTATACTGAATAGAGTTTACTCACAGGTTTAATTATAGCGTAAAATTTTATTTAATGTAAAGCATCCCAAAGCAAGTTATCACTGCTACACAATTATAATAGTAAGTTGTAAATCAGCTAGCTGATGCTAGATTGCTTCAAAATGTGTAACGAAAATAGAAAAAATAAGATAAGTGAAGCATCCACAGGTTTATATACACAGAGGACATAGCAGAAGGAGAGGGTCCAACTGAAATCAGAAACAAGGGTGACAATTACATTAATAATGGAGTCTCAAAATGACAATGCCATTGTTAACACCAGTAATGATCAATCAAAATGCCAATCAGACAGACATCCACTATCAGCAATCACACAAATACACTTGGCGACACAGAAGGAACCTCTAAGACAAGCATGTCCAAACTTCGGCTCTCCAGATGTTTTGGACCACAACTCCCACAGTCCTTTGTCATTGGCAATATAAGCTTAGAATTCTGGGAGTTGTGGTCCAAAACATCAGGAGGGCCGAAGTTTGGGCATGCCTGCTCTAAGATGAATATAAGGACCATGAATATATTCAGGTATCTCCTAGTTGATCCTCCTGCTCTGGGAGCACTATTGGTTTGCTTCTGAGATGAGGGAGGGGGAAGAAGAGGAGGAGAAAATATACACTACAAACTTAATACTCTGGATTTATACTTATTTCCATAAATTAAAAGCACAATGGTTATTCTGTTTTGAAAAAGAAATATCATTATACCTTTGTTGCCCCACAAAGTATGTACTACATATGTCTTGAACAGCAACATGCTACTTCCAAGCTCTGGGCTTAGAATCATAGAGCTGGAAGAGACCTCAAGGGCCATCCAGTCCAACCCCTGCCATGCAGGAACCCCCATTACAGTGCTTCTGACAGATGGCCATCCAGCCTCTGCTTAAAAACCTCCCACCGGCTTAGGGAACTGGGAATGTTTAAGCAAAGCAAAGTGTTCTGCTTATATACCGCGCCATACCACTACAAGTAGTCTCTGGGCGGTTTACAATTTTTTAATTACAGTATGTCTACACATTGCCCCCCCCCCCAGCAAGCTGGGTACTCATTTTACCGACCTCGGAAGGATGGAAGGCTGAGTGACCAGAGCCTGCTACCAGGGATTGAACCCAGGTCGTGAGCACAGTTTTACCTGCAGTACAGGCATTTAACCACTGCGCCACGAGACTCTTAAAGTCTTTCAAAAGAAGGCTGAGGGGGGATATGATAGCTATTTTTAAATATTTGAAAGGATGTCACACTGAAGAAGGGACTGGTTTGTTTTCCATGTCTTCAGAGACCAGGATGCAGGGCAATGGTTTCAAACTACAGGAAAAGAGATTCAAATTAAACCTTAGGAAGAATTTCATGACAGAACTGTTCGGCAGTGTAATATGCTGCCATGGAGGGTTTTGTGATGAGGTTTTCCTGCATGGCAGGGGATTGGACTAGATGGCCCTTGAGGCCTCTTCCAAGGCTATGATTCTATGATTCTATGACATTCACCTAAAAAGAAATTGCAAAGTTTGGAGAGCTGAATCACCAGTTAAGGAAATTAAAATTCCTTGAGTTTCTTTTAAAGTAAAATTAAGTAGATCATTACTAATAAAATTTTCAGGGTTTTCTCGAAAGGGGTGGAGGTGGGGAAGAGGAAGCCAAATATGTTATTTTTAGAGACGGTTCAATTATGGGCCTGTCAGTGTTGGCAGTACATCCTTTTATTAGGCCACCACCCTAACTTGGTCCCCCTCCCCTCCAATAAAATTTGCTTAATGAGCAGTTTAACAAAAGAGTTTTCACTGTGGGTGTTAATTAGAGCTTTGTGGACTCCGTAGGATTTGTACTCAGTAAAACCTGTAATTCAAGTCAAAAGAAATGGGCACCCGCCAACCGCTTTTCTCTCTTTGACCAGGATGTAGCTTGACTAAAGCAAATCTAAGAAATAATCTCCATTCCTCTTTCTATGACACCAAATCATTCCATACCACTCTGGAAGGCAGTGAGCCTTAATAAAGGTCACGTTTATTCTCAGGTCTATATTTTAAACTGGCATAATCAGCTCTACTAACACAGCAGCCTCAGTGTGGTTACTGCAGAATATTGTTGCTTGTGTGTGAAGTTTCTTTTTTTAATTCTTTGGTGCCCCTGCTCAGTATATCTGTCCTGTGTCTCCTTGGATTTACCTATGTGAAACAAAGGTAGATTATGTTTGCTTTCAGATTGTCCGCAGTGTCTTAGAAGTAATGTACTCTAAACACTATGGCACAGATATGTACTGTATCTTCCCTCATACACAGAGCACAATAATCACACAATTACAGAAAGATCATAGATTATCTTCTAAACTAGCTCAGATAAAGGTACAATTGTCTTGAATTCTACTGAATTCTCTTTATTTATTTATTGAAAAAATATTTTTACTCTAGTTTTTGCCTTAAAAGGAGGTTTACATCATTGGAAGACAATTTTCTAAACAAGTCTTCTTAATGGGATTGAAACTGATTTTTTTAAAAAATTAAAATAATTTAAAGTAAAATAGATCCTCAGATTATAAATTCTACTTCAAACATAATAAAACACATTCTTAAAAATTAAAATAACTTAAAATAAATCAAATTCAAGTACAGTGGTACCTTGTATAAAGGAATTAATTCGTTCCAAATGAAATTATGTTAAGCAAATTTTCCTTTATACAAATTCCCATAGGAATGCATTGAAAATGGAGTAATCCCATTTTTATGTTGTATGGATTTTCCCCATAGGCGATTATGTTAAGCAAATTTCCCCTATCTCCGGAATTTTTTATGTTGTATAAATTTTATGTTATACAAGCTGTTTGTTATACAATGGTCCACTGTAATCAAAATAAATGCCCCCAAAGTCTGTGGCGAGTTCTGAAAAACATGATTGGTAGCCAATGTGCCAGTGCAGATTGTTCCATAACATGGATAATCCCAATGAAAAAGAATGATCAACTCACAATTCAAATGAAATCTGTTTTGGAAAACCATGCACATACGCAGGAAAATGAGACTGAAATCTAATATATACCAAATTCTATTCGACTGTTACTAGGCTTGATTATTAAAGATGAGTTGAACTCCTGTGCTTTTTTTATGAATTAAGAATACAAACAGTGTAACTTTCAACCACTTCTACCTGGAAGTCCCTGCCAGTATTCTTGACAAGCAACAGGGAACACCCTAAGAATCTCAGCAACCCTTAACTGCTACTTGGAAAGGATTGAATGTAACACTTTTTATCTTTTGCATATGTAAAAAGCAACAGGATTTCAGCCATTAACTGATGCTTTTTGAATCAAAAATTTAGAAGCATTTTTGGACAGTGGAGACTAGGGAGGCAGAAGAGTTCATGATTAGAACCCTGCATTAAACTGCTACCCTCTTAATAAATAAATTAATTAAGGCATATGATAGTCCTAAAAATGCTTAAACAATGAGTAGAATGAGCAGAACAGTTTGAGTGTGAAATCAGCCAAGTGATTGGAAGACTGTTCTTTAGACAAGTGATATAAATAAAATGTCATAATTATTCATCAAATTATAAAAGCAAATTCCTCTATAATCCATCTGCATGTTTTCCCCAGACCTTGAACGTTTCTTTAAAGGAATACATTAATATTATTGTCATGGTGTTTGAAAAATAATTAGTTATCTTTACATGTTAAAAAGTTAAATTGTTACTTTACTTTCTATTACTTATTTTTGAGGAGACACCTTAGGATTGATAAGTGAATGGAATAAATCTTGAAGAAATCCATTCAAAATGACATGAACATGCTTAGAAGGTGAGTTAAAAGCAAATGTGAACCATAACTAGGAATTGTCACTGTTAATGCCAATGAAAATGTTTTGATCCTACTTGTTACATTAATTTCGGATTCTAATTTCAATGTACCTTTGTTACTCTCAAAGGAACTACGGTAATTATAGATATCCACACAGTTTTGATCTATTACCTCTACCTCTGGTGATCTCGATTGACATCAGACTCTCCTTAGACCAGAACCAGGGATATCTTTTTAAATATCAGAAACCATATTCTTATTTCTAACTAGTCTGGGGATAGTAGTGTGTGGGTTCAAAGCTGATGGGTTACTCAATTCTCAATTCCTTTTTCTTTTTCTACCATCCCTTTTGTCACTCCCATGTTCTCCCCCCCCCCTCTTTTGCTTGCAGTTCGTTTCCTCTCGCTTCCTATGGGTCCAACACGCTGGCAGGGTAGGTAACACATGCTCATGTGGTCTGAAATCGCCACTTCTAGAAGTCTTTTGAACTTAGACTGGGGTTCTTCAGGTCCCTACAGCTACAACTGCTCAATACTTGCTTTAGAGGGTATTTGGCTAAATCCTTGCGTAAGCCATATCAATTTTGTATTTTGGAGAAGCAGTATGGTTGAGTTACAAGTTGTGAAATACTAGACAGATAAGAGGTAGGACCAAGTTTTTTAATCAAGATTTAGTGAGACACCTGCACTTCCGATATCTGCACACATGCTCGATCACATTAAACACTGACCTGGTGTGCAGATTGTCACTAATGACTCGTTATGTTGACATATGCCTAGAATGAGTGGTGCCATGCTGCAATACAGATTTCTCACCAGCCAAACTGCATCCAATCTAGCCAGACTACATTGTTTCACCTTTAGCAGTATGTTTTGAGGAGATGCAACTCTTTTGCCTTTCTCTTCCTTTGACTGAATGGCAAATGCTTATCACATGACACAAAAACCAAGCACTGGCTGGTATTGAGATCACCTGGCACAAATCTGCAAAATCTGAGATCCGGTAAGTCAAGATTTCAGGTTAGGGCTTGGAACCTTGCGAGAGCAATGTTTGGAAAGCTCCACCGTGCCTTCTGTAAATCACGGACTTTTCTGCACGGCCGTCAATCTGGCATCTTTCACAAGTATTAAATTCGCTTATATATTTTTTCTTTTCAAAGAAGCTGTCATGAGATACACTGAAGCAAATATGTCCTTTAGTGGATACACATGGACTCTGCTGTAACAGTGTCTGTTAAGCGATCTGACATCCTAAAATGATTAGAGAAGAGGTTAGGAGGGCAGGAGGAAGGAATAAATTCAACATTTGTTGGGTTTCATCGTACTCTGCATCAGCTAGTTTCGAAAATTTGAAATACCTGATTGCAAACTGTATTACAAGGAGTAGACCATTGTTTGATTAGTGTTTAAAAGAAATGGGATGCAAAAAAAAGCATTCATGCCAAGTCTTTTGCACCCAATTGCACACCTCATAACGATACACTAAGGTAAACTCTTGTGGAATAATACAATCAAATACGTTTTTACTTTCTTCACCCACTTGTCTTGTGAAGCAATGGCACACAGTGAGACAGAACAATACCTTAGAGAGTAGATCTTCTACACTGACTGTGACTAGGCAGTCAAATTTATTTTATTTATTTATTGCTTAGATTTTTATACCACGCCACGTAGCCCGAAAGCTACTCTGGGTGGTTAATATTTCCAGGCTCCTTGGATGCCACTGAAAATAAGCAGCAGAGAACACATCCTTTTTGCATTTTACTGAAATAGGCTCATTTTTAACTGGCTATCATTTTGGGAAAATTGTTGATCAGAAGAGAATAAGATGTGGGGGTGGGGAAAGCTACTGATAATACAATGCTACAGATGTTTTAAGATGATAAATGCCCACATTTTTTGTGTGGATAGAGATGTTATCAATAAAAATGAAGGTATTAATCTGAATGGTAAACTAATTAATAGAAGATATTAGAAACATCTTATTGGGATCACCATTTCCAACTCCTATCTATGATCTTGTCAGTACATTCCAGTAAGATTAAAGCGAGGACAACAGTTGTAAAGTTGTGAAATTAAGTGTTTCCCAAGACTGTAAACCACATGCAGTGATCAAGTACCAAACACCACTCCGAACATGGTTAAGTATATGATTAGTTCATTGTAGATCATTTCTATTGATCCAGCGTTGACTTCTCAGAACAGTTTAATCACAGCTGCCTGGAAGAGGGTAATGGATGGCTCAGGGGATTGGTTACGGGATACACAGCAAACTATTCTTAGGTCACTGGTTCAATCCTACAACCAGTCTAGCAATTACTAGAAGTCGTTACTGCTGCATCTTGTGACTTATGTGAAACAAACTAGTGAAATTTCATTCCAGATGCCCATGAGAGAAGCTGCCTACACACAGGCACACATGAGGAGTCCCTAAACAACATAATTGTAATCTATATCAAGGGCATGATAAACTATTCAGCCATGGTGCTAGAAAGTATGTACAGAAATAGAACTACAGTGGTACCCCAACTTAAGAGCAGCTCGACTTAAGAGCAATTTGACTTAAGAGCGGAAAACTGTTGGCGTTTTAACTGCCGCCTTACAAATTTTAGATATGGTCTGCTCGACTTACAAATATTTTTTCTATGTTTTTGATTTTTTAACTTATTTTTTCAATTTTTTAGATAGGTACCCCAACTTAAGAGTAGTTTGACTTAAGAACATGCATTTGGAACAGATTAAATTCTTAAATCGAGGTACCATTGTAATTTTCAAGACATTGCTTTGTCCCTTTTACATAATCTAATCATGCTTCATAAACAGCACAAAGTAGTCACTGCTTCACAAGCCAAGTAGATGGAGTTGTAGATGCTTTTAATACTTACATTTGAATCATTTTGCAGCCATTCTAGAAGTTTGATCAGGTGATGCATCTGATGATACTTATGATTATCTTTAGGGCAAAAACTAAAAGGTTGGCCTGTCTTCATACAGTATTTTCCAGATTTGGCAACTATGATATAATTTGCATATGAATCAATAATGATTCATAGAACTGCACCATACAATTTACTTTGTACTCCTCATGGACACCACCACTTTGACTTCTGAAGCTTTTCATGGCATCTCCAACCGTGGCTATAAACAAAAATTGGGCTCTATCTAGTATTGGCTTTACGAAATGGAAGAAACTGAGAGCGGAAACTGAGGTGGCATTCTAATCACTTTTGAGAAATGTGAAGGGCTAGTGATGGAGAGCTGACCTTTATCTTGGGAAGGAAAATTTCCCCATGAAAAAGAAGGCCAAACTACGAGGCACCGTGAAACAGTGTTCTGATTTATTCTTCCACCTGTTTCAGGAAGGATCGAAAACCCTCACCATGAGCCCTGGCCACTTCATCCAGTTTTAATAATGCTGCAGTAGTACTGGAAGGAAATAAAGCATCCAATGAGAGATGTCAGTTTCAAAATGAAACAAGATGCCCACTCTCTAAACCTATTGGTGGTCATCACTGATACTATATACTGCAGGCCCAAACTGTCAGAGAGCATCACACCCTCTTCATTAAAGAACATGTCAGCAAAGAAGACAGTCCACTGGAGGCTCCAAATTCTTTTTCCCATGACGGCATTCATTCCATGGCCCGATAAGATAGAATAATGATTTTCAAGGTAATTTGAGGTTTTGTTTTGTCTAGAAAAATCACGTTAGAATATGGTAAAGTTGTACCTTTTGTTAAAAAAAAAGTAATACTGTAAAACTAAGACTGATTTAGACACATAAGAAAATGGTTGAACTTGAATATCCCTAAATATTTGCTAGATCCCTGTCAGAAATGCGGAAATGTCAACGTGAATTTTCCATCACCGTGGAATCTGCACCCTCTCCTGTTCGAAAGCAGGACGATTCATATAATGATTATAATAAATCAACTAACCAACAGAATATGGTGACTAACAGAACGATACAAACAGCAGTGATATTTTAGACATCAAATGGAACCTATTTGTAGGATTAACTGTGCATAGGAAGGATGGAGAATCTGTGGTACTCTATTATCCAAAACACACTTAACAAGAATGAAGTCGCAAAAAACTAACTAGATACATTCTAGTAAACATAAACTCAACTATGCTGTTACCAACTAGTCTAAAACAGGGATGCATATTCCAGATTTTTTTCTGTTTTGGAATACAACTCCCATAGTTCTCCATCCTGGTTACCCCACCTGCTAAACCCAGTCCTTACGGATACATAAATTGTACTTATCTGGCAATCTTCATGCCTTGGGCAGCTCCTTTTCAAATAGGCCTATAAAGCTTGATAACTGAGACTTCTCTCTAGGTAAGCCCAATTAGATATCTGTATGGTATGGGTCTGGCAGATGAAACTCCCAGAATGGAGAATTGCTGAATCTGTAGTCCATGAACAATCCAAAAGGCACATCCCTAAATTCTTGGCAAACACCATTTCATTCTTCCTCATTACCATTGTTTATTAATTTATGGATAACAATCCTGTCTTATTTAATAGGTATTGCAAAGACAACTGAAATAATGTGTACAGTGCATTCACAACACATAATATCTTATAAAAATCCTAAGTATTATTGAAGAATTTATCAGAGTTAACCAATAAAAATATTTTTTCTGCAGAAAGTATCCCTTCTTTGGTATTCTGCTATATGTGTGACGGAGGCAGAGAAGAGAATATAGGGAAGAAAATCATTTCAATCTAATATGATGACTAAACTGACATATTATGTAGAATAAACTAATATTTGTAATGGTTTATTTAAAGTTTTAACAACTAATATGGGTAAAATATTCTTAGACAATCTGCAGCTCAGCAGCTTGATTTCAAATTATTGCTTTCTCCTTCTACCATGAACTATAAAGCAAAATATTAAAGCAGTAAACTTTTTCTAGAAAATATAGTGCTCATTTATTTATTTTCCTATACTCCATTTCTCTCCAGGGAAATCTGGAAGTTTTAAATCCATTGATTTCTCGTACTTTCAGTATCTGCCTTCCCCTTGGACTCCAAGATAGTTTCTGTTCACCAGTCAAATCCTGGAGATTTGTTTGCAAATTATAAATCCTATTGTGGTTTCATCTTTAACCAGTGACCGGTATTTTATTTAAAGGAACCCCTCTCATAAAGTGTTTTATTCTGAAGGCAGACTAAAGATTTACAATATGCTAAACCAGGCAAAAACTCTCTAGTAATCAGCAACAATACATTTTACACTCTATCATAATAATTTTTTCTGCCTCCATGTCGATAAAACTTTCTATCCTTTTTACAATGGTTTACAACTTAAATAATTTAATACAACAGTTGTTATATTTTTATTGCAGGCTTATAAAACTTGTGCTGTAAGTCTCTTCCATGCAATATATTAACCAAAAAATGACAGAGGAGACAGGTAGCTACTGATTACTAAAACTATAATTCAGGCTTGAAGTTCTGAAGACGTTATAAATGGCTTTTGCTTCACTTGCACACTCTAGATGTGTCTTTCAAATGAACTGCCTGCCTCTTGGCATTCAATCTCTCTGCATCTATTACCTCCCTGTGTATATATTATAAACAAAAAGGCATTCACATTGCAGACGATATACACTATAGCACAATAAACTGTTTTGAGTCAACAAGCACATAGAATCAGTAACCAGGGAATCACAGAAACAATCCAAGAGGAAACTGTCTTGGGCAACTCTTATTAAACACGTGGAGCTTCTCCTATGCCACTGTTTTATGCCAATCTTATACAGTAACACCCCGTCTATCGCAGGGATTTGAGACCGACCCGACCTGCGATCATTGAAAATCCGCGATATGAGGATGCAGGTCAGGTTGGGCCTGGGGGGGGGGCACAATGCTTAAAAGCTTGGCTCCGTTGCTTAAAGTCATTTTAAACATCGTACACCACTTCTCCCAACACCCCTGGGTATGGGGGAACGGCGTGCGATGACTCTATGGAGGCAAGCCCCAGGCTTCAGCTGATTGGCGCTGGAGTGGTGGGGGGAAAACTTTTATTTCCCCACCCCAGCGCCAATCAGCTGGAACCACGGCTTGTGGAAGGGGGGAAAGGTTAAAAAGCCCTGGCTCCTAAACCCTTCCACCCTAAACCCTTTTGGGGTACTACGGTCCCGCGATATAGCTGCGAAAGGGCAGTGGAACACTGTACATGGCCATAGACAGAACCAGCCTAGCACCTAGATCTCATAGCGTCTTGTAGGAGGTTGACATGTCCACCTGGGACATGCAATTAGATTGAAGTTGAAGCTCTTTTGTAAATATAGAAGAAAATGTGTCCTGGCTCTCATTGGCTGTTTAAGGCTCCAAAACTATATCCCCATGCACATCCAGCTGGCAATACATTTTTTAAAAAAAGTTTAACACTAGATTGATAACACTAGATGGTTGGTTACTGTGATATAACATGTAATATTCTCATCATGGATTTGTTACCTAATGGGTACTTGCTAAACAATGAGAAAAACAGAAGTTTCCCTCTAAGGTGCATGGCTGTGCAAGTGCATGGTGTTGTGCCTCCTTCCACACAGTGTTCTGCCTCGTCTGTACACCCACAGCAAGCATTTCCAGCTTTTTGGTTCCAGTTGCAGCAGAACCCTTCACACGGGAGAACAGAGTCACATATAAGAGTGGAAGAGCCCCACATACAATCATAGAGTTGAAAGAGACCTTGAGGGCCATCCAAGTCCAACCCCCTGCCATGCAGGAACCTCCATCACAGTAGTCCCAACAGATAGCCATCCACTGGGAGGGGGAAGCTAAAAATAAGAGGGAATTTTGGTGGATTTGGGGGGGGGGATTACACCCTTAATACTTATTTTAACTTTGGACAAAACATTTCTGTCTCTCAAGAAAAAGAAGTCCAGTTGCCATGACTCAACTTCCAGATAAACTCACCTGGATGACTGGAATCTTCACAGACATTTTGGGGATTATAGTGATAATTTTAGTTTCTCCTCTAAACTTTGAGATGTCCTTATAGACTGGAGAAAGTTAAATAGACTCCTGTGAGGGATGCCAGATCTATCAGTAGATTCTGGCTACTCTGGAATAGATAATGATAGTGAACAAGTTCTTAGTGTGCAAGTTCTTAATATGCTGCTGCTACTGCTGCTGCTATCATCGTCACCACTGTTGTCATGTCCATCTGAGCACTGGGTGGCCTATCAATGTCTTGCTGGCTGGGTAGCGCTGTGATTTATGTATCCGGCTGCAGCGCCAGAGGTTCAGAGTTCATTTCTCCACTGTGCCTCCAGGAAGAACTGCCAGCCTATGCAGTTCATAGGCATGTTGCATTGTTCCAGGGCAGCCCCAGAAGAAGAGAATAGTAAACCACTTCTATATATAGGTATTTTCAACCTTGAAAACCCTGGAAAGAGTCACTACAAACATGTATCCATCTTGGCACAGTGGTTAAATGCCTGTACTGCAGGTAAAACTGTGCTCATGGCCTGGGTTCAATCCCTGGTAGCAGGCTCAAGGTTGACTCAGCCTTCCATCCTTCCGAGGTCGGTAAAATGAGTACCCAGCTTGCTGGTGGGGGGCAATGTGTAGCCTGCACACTGTAATTAAAATTGTAAACCGCCAGAGACTACTTGTAGTGGTATGGGGCGGTATATAAGCAGAACACTTTTTTTTTGCTTTTGCCAATATTAAAAATACTAAACTGACTGAGTCTGTTATGCACAATGGAAAATGGCATAATGCTCCCTTTGTTTAGTAAATGTATCTTCTAACAGGTTGACAAAACCATGTTCCATAGACAGTTTTTCTACCAAACTTTCTGCTGGAGAGGGAGGGGCGATGAGAATATTAAATGTACCAGGAAAGAAAAAAGATGTGCTCCATTTGCTCTGCAATGATAATCTTTTACAAAAGAGGATTTTTATTATTAATTCTTCGCCTTCTGGGGATATTATAATTTCTAGAATGTAGAAAATGCCTTAAGCACAAGCAATTTGCTGAGCTAGACTGAATTTCAAAATGTTTCAAATGAGCTGATAAACAACTGCATAATTAGCCATTATTAGATCCAGACTGCACAATACACATATCCAACTGAGACAGCCAACGGATAGAGAAATTGGGGATTTTGTTTGAAAAAAAATACAAACACACACACACACACAACAAAACTAAGAGCCAGTGTTCTAGTTCCACTTCTTATAATTTCCTTAGAAATGCAGATTATTCTATCAACTAAACCCTTGGGGTTTTAATCATTAAACACATACTTCTTGTATGAATAATGAGGAGTTTATGGGCTGAATATAACCCATACACTAAAGTGATTAGATTGCAAGCTGCCTCTATCCTCTCTCATTCAAAATATAGATTCACTGCAAAAGGATGCAAACACTTTTTAAAAAATTGTCTCTAACATCCCTTCTATCTTTTGACCTAGATTCCCTTGCCATGTCCTTAAACTGTAAGGCCTATTGCTGAGACAATTTACTTCACATCGTAACAGGGCCATTTCATTGAGATTCTTAGAGGGAAGAGGGAAGCAAATTTATGCAGCGCTGTTCAAAAGAAAAAAAAAGATGCTAAGCTGACATACGATCAGCCCTTGGTCTTTGCATATAATGGCTGCAATCTGCTGAATGAACTGCCATTCCTATCTTATGGGCAGACCAGACAATATGTTTAACTTGCATTTAGAAGAGGCACTTGGTTACCATGTATGCTCCGAGAGCCCATGCATGAATTCTCACATGCATGGAGACACAACTGAAAGGGGTCTTGGAGCTATGACATGAGTGTATCCTGACACAGATTGGACTGAGCATCTGACACTCACACTGAGCTATTTGGAAGGGTAATTTTACCAAACAACCAGAATTAAACTAAGCACAATGTTTATACTGAGAAATAGTGAGCATATAGTGAGTGTGGGAGATACAGGCTCAAAAGAAGCAAACTTGCATGGTTCCAAGATTCAGACTGCCTTGCCAAGTTCTGCTGTGCCTGAGCAGACTACTTGCAGAGAGAAGAGTAAATAAAGGATGGTTCTCTTCCCAATCCACAAACAAAGAAAGAGACAGAAATTGGGAGTAGTCTGAGGAAGCCACTAATATGTGGGGATTGATTAGTGATGACAAACATGACCTCTCTCTTTAGTCTCCTTAGACTGCCTTGGAATCGGGGAACACTGGGAGTCCAACTGGAACAATGTGAGGGAAATCTTGGGCCAGGATTAGAAGACAGAGCAGGCCAACAGACTCCTACACCAGAAACTAGGAACCCAGAAGAACAATGTAGGCTAGCAGATTAACTGGCTAAATCCTCAATTCTGGAGGGGACTGTGATTTCAACTCAGAGAATGAAGTCATCACAACGGGGCTTGAGATGGATTGATGGTGGCAGCAGCGTTCAGGAACAGACATGACACAGAAAGAAAGTTCCTCCTAGGACAACTAATAGGGCAACTATAAAGCGTTCTGGCCGCTTGTCATATGTCTACATTAACTTGTTCTGCCCTGATTATAAGCATACCACTTGGCTAATCCAGGAACAATGGAACCAGAATAGGCCATGGGACTCAATAGAAAGAAGATACTGGGCAACCCATTCTAGGGTGCTTGCTTTCCCAGACCTCAGCACAACCCATTTAGCATACAAAGAGAGGTGATTTGGTTTATTTTATTTATTTATTTATTTATTTATTCAACTTATATGCCGCCCACTACCCAAAGGTCTCTAGCCTATCAACAGGGGGCTGTATTGTGAGATGACTCTTCAGCTGGAGATTCATGTTTATGTAATTTTGATAAGGGTCATTTAGCTATATTCCTATCATTTCCTCTAGGGGACATGGATCAATGAGACCTGTAGCCATTTATTCTTCCTGTGGTGTTTAATTTTTAGGTAGCCTGACAAGCTTTCCAGTTATAACTGTCTGTGGCATGCAGATATGTGTCTTAGGAAGAATTAGATTTTGCTGGGGTGTTGTACAAAACTAGCCAGGTTATGAAAGAAATCCGCCAAGTGTCTGCTAGAGATGGGCACAACATGAAAATATAGCATTCCACTTCATTTATCCTTTCATTTTGTTTCATTTAATCACTAATGAATTTAAAATAATTTTTGGAACAAAACAAAATGAAACAATTCATTACTCTATATAATGCCTCCTCTAGGTCCTAGAGACACTAAATTCTTTTGACTCTTCCCTTTAAACCCCCCAAATTTGGAGAGGTTTGGGGTTCAGGGGGCTGAGTTAATAAACTCCAAAATGGGTCCCCCCGAAAATAAAGGGGAGTGCTTAATCGCTCCCCTCTGTGGGGGAGCGATAAGCACTTCCCTTAATAAATACAAATGATTTTCTCCTGAGGGGACCCCCTTTGGAGTTTAATAACTTAGTCACCTGAACCCCGAGACTCTCCAAATTTTGGGGGTTCTTAAATGAAAGAGTCCAAAGAAGCTACCCACTAAATCTGATTCCTCTAGGACGAATGGTTTTCATTTCATAACAAAACATGTCCTACTGTTTCATTTCGTAACAAAATGGTTTGTTATGTAACAAACAGCATTTCATTTTTCGTTTTGTGCCCATCTCTAGTGTCTGCTACAATAAGTGATTTTCATCTTCAAGTGCTGAAAATCTTCTGTCACAGCACTTGTATAAAACAGGCTTTGTTTTGTGATTGGTCATTCAGTGGTAAATACAAGTTTAATTTGCAAGTCTGATTGCTTAGGCACATATCTCTGGATGGAAAATGTTATTTTAGGAGGGGATATAGGTTAGCAAGAAGAAATACTACCTTTAATATTTGTGTCTTACCTCTCGTGCACACACACAGACACTTATAATATCATTTTTTTTTAAAAAAAAAATTGTTGAGCTTATTAAACATACACATTTTTGTCTTTTATTTTCTGAGATTATTTCCCAAAGACATTAGAAAATATAATTTTTATTATTAATTGTTGTCTCAATGCCTCCAAGTCCAGGTAAATCCTATGCTAATTATTCACAGTAAGCACTGCAGCTCTGTCACTGATTCTCTTCTGAAAGTACTAGAAAATAACTACAAAAAGTGCCGAAAGAGTTGAAACTTTTAAATCAAAGCAAAAAAGCAAAGTGTGCTGCTTACATGGGGCTGCCTATGAGGCTCGAGTAGAAACTGCAGCTAGTGCAGAATTTAGTGGCCAGGTTATTAGCAGATACAAACAGATTCTAGCATATTCCTCTTGTTTTGGCTGCACTGCACTGGCTTCCAATATATTTCCACACTGACTGCAAGGTTTTAATGATAATATACAAAGCCCTAAACAGTTTAAGGGTCTCACTATCTGTCAGAACGGCTCCTCCTGAAAAGTGCTGCGGATGGATGAACATGTTGGTTGTCATCAAATGAACTAACTAGGTGGGGTGCATGAAGGAGGAATGGCAGAACTTTCTTTTAGATAGATAGAGAAGATTCCCAGTCAGACTGGAAGGCTCACCTGTCGCAAAAGATTTCCAAAGTCCTGGCCATTTGCAACTGAAGGCCTGTCCAGACTGCACATTTTGGGTGTGGGTTAGTTCTGGCTACAAAGGATCTATTAAGATCGTAGAGGGCATGATGTGCCATTTGGGATGCTCCTCACATCCAAAAAGCAAATGACGTTTTGTAGACCACTCAGCTGTCAATTAAGTGTTTCCCGTGATTGTCTGCATTGGGTCAGGGAAGTAAAATTATTATTTCTTACATTGCTCCTCTCTCCCTCTTTTGGTGTCATTCCATTTTCTCTCCCCCCCCCCCCCGGCGTCCCTTTCTTTGATTTATCTCCTCTCTTTCTCTCTCACTCTACCTTAGCTGCCATCTCCCAGCTAAACAACAGGCCTGACAAAAAGAATGCATGCCCTAATGCTGGGCTGGAAAGGTGTGTGACAGCTCTTAAAGAGTAAGGGTGGATTGTTCTATGCAGAAGCACTTGTGGACAAGGACTTTTTATCAATACAAACCAAGCATATTCCATACCTATATGCCAGTGTAGGCAGACGCCAAGAACAGTACTTTGACTTCACTTACTATTTCTTGACAGACAGCTGGCTCCTTTCCTTGCTGATTTCATTGATAATGAGCACGCTTGGTACTCACGGAAGTGGGAGTTCTTTCCTTGGAGGGTTTATTTCACCCAACTTTGAAATTTTATTTATTTATTTAGGGCAGGTCAGTTCTTCAAACATTGGAGCTGCCCCAACTGCCTGTACATGCCAATGCCATCTTCAGATAAACGCTCAAGATTATTTACTGATTGTAATGTCATCTCCTCCACCTTATGATTAACTATCATAATTATTTTGATTGCAATAAACTGGTGTATTCTGATCTAGGTAGAGTATGAGCTATATCATCTTGTCTTGTTTTACTGTGTTGGTCTTACAAAGCCTAGCAGTATAATATTTTAACCCACCGGAGAGATGAGGAGAACCTTGAAGTGCACTGGATATCCCAACCAGATCTTAAGGTCATCATGTGCCCCATGGTGTACAATCCTTATGTTCTGTTAACTCAAGAGGTTGCCACTGATTGACTGGACTATTTCAAAATACTCCTAGCCCCAATGTAAAGGTGACCTAGCTGTTTGGCTTGCCCGCCATCTCCCAAGGTGTTAATGAGCTAAGGATTTTCTCAAGGACACCAGACAAATTGCAATTCATATGTCCAAATGGTTGCAATATAAATTATTCTGATATCTTCTGTAATGTACACATTCTTGATTTAAAGCACATGTCGACTGCAGTTGGGTTCTCTTTGCATCAGATGCTTAAAATTGGTTGAAATCCTGTTGCTTAGCTTCCTGAATTGCAAATATGGTAGGTCTACTGAGTCAGCGGGGATCTGGTGTGATAACTAATTTGTGAGTTCCACTGATCACAACTTTAGCTGCTGCTTCCTCTACTAAGCCATTGTCACTGTTAGGAGTGAAGGCAATATTTTGTTGCCTTGTATATGTGTGTTGCAGGAAAGAGGAGGATAGTGGAAAGAAACACCATAGGTTTAATTTTCCATCCAGTGTGGGCCAGGATAGAGAGAACTGGTGTACATTTGCATGTCCTGCACAGTAGCAGGTCTTTTGCCGATATTAAGTCCCTTTTTGTTTTGCTTGTAGTCATCCCTGTTGATCAATCATTAAAAATTCATTAGCTAATCACAGTCATGCTAATCAGTGCATTAAAATGAGCAGCCCTATTGAACAGAGCTTCCTCTACCTCAGAATATTACACGTTAAAAAGGAAAACTTCACATTAAAGCCGTATCATTATCCATCACCTGTTGCCTGAAATAGTTAAAATCACAGTGCAGAACTCTGTTACATTATAACAGACACCGCTTCAGTTATAATAATACCATCTGGCGGCCAATTAGTCCCTAATACAATTTTATTCTTCATGGAATTTTGTAAGTAAAACGTAAAACAGTCAAAATAGTTAATTGGCCTACTGGGGGAAAAAGCTGCATGGCTGATCTCTTTAAGTGTGGAAAAAATGGCTCTGGTAAAAGAACTGTACTGCACCACTTTTCACAGAGGGATCCTCCCCTTCCCTTGAAATCAGCAGGAGCTTAAATAATTTCCATATATATCAAATGCAAGAAGATAACACTAAAATGATCCTGAAATTTCTGGAATCATAGTACTTCATCTGTTTTTAACATCCAGTTTTCTAGATGCTGGAATTAAACAAAACAGACTGGAACCAGAAGCCAACTACAATTTGATCTTGGGCTGGCTAGCTTGATGGATGTCCCAAATGTGGAAAAAAAGTATGTTAGTTATCCTGCCTAATAAGCTACTGTACTTTTAAGGGTTAGTAAGTATGTAAGCCCTAAATGGCTTAGGACCTAGATATCTGAAGGACTGTCTCCTTCCATATGAACCTACCCAGCAATTAAGATCTAGCCAGGGGGCCCTCCTGAGAGAGCCATCCCTGAAGGAAGTGAAAAGGGTGGCTTGTAGGTCTAGGGCCTTTTCGGCAGCTGACCCCAGGTTATGGAACACCCTCCCAAGTGACATCCACCTGGCGCCAACACTGATGACATTTCAGCACAAGGAAAAAACCTTCCTGATTCTGAAGTTTTTTTAAACTGACATAGCATAGATTGTGGGTCCTGGTGGCAAGTTTAGTGTTTGTGTTTAAATGTTTTTATTGTTTTAATTGTCCATTGCCTTTTTAACGTTTTAACTGTTCATTTTAATTGTAAGCCGCCCAGAGATCTTTGGGTAATGGGTGGCATATAAGTTGTATAAATAAATAAATAAATAAATAAATAAATAAATAAAATAAATAAACGAGTACCTCCAACTGTTCTAATACATGAGCAAGATGGATGTCATAAAATGCTAAAAACATTAGAAAGGAACCATTCTGCAGAAAGGCCTTTATAAACCAGGTCATGTTAAAACATTTGGAAATCCCTCTCTTTTTTTCAATATGAAAGATAAAGAGGTGTTGCTTCATCCCACCCCACCCCCCCAATCCAGTGATACCAGTAGGATATAAGAATCAGCAATTTAGCTTGCTTGCATATAATGCAAGAAGCTGGCTCAACTCCAGCTCAAGTAATTAGCATTCTCATAGGATCTGCCAGATATTCTGCCTAGTGTCTGTATAGCTCAGCAATTGGACAGTCTCTAAGCTTTCATTTTTCAAAGGAAAAGCAAGATTTTAGCCCTTACAGAACCACGAATTTAAGACGACACAGGCAGTTATTTTATCTACCACAGGGAGAACCTCTTAACTTTGGGACCAGTATCTGTGGATCCACTTATCCACAGTGCAAAAATTGTAAATATTTTAAAAGAAAAATCCAAACACAAGAAAGGTACCAGAACCGGCCACATGAGGGAGAAAAAGACCATGCCATGAATCACATTTGCTTTTATAAAATGGGCTTGCTAAAATCTGCATTTTTTCAGCAACTGCAGGAGAGGTTGTAACTAACCCCCGTGGAGACAGGGGTTTCCCCTGTAATTATTTTTGCGGGAAAGAAGGCTTTCTGTGGGATCAGCAAACGAGTGATGCCATCCGGAGTTCAAAAGGAGTTCAAATACACCAATGACTTAGGGTAGCTGTTGCAGTTGTGGGAAGGCTTGATCCCTCGCTGGCTTGCAATCTGTTAGCACAGCTGCTTCCAAGAAACATATAGAGAGTAATGATGCCACAGCAATGGATGCCTGCTCAGGGAGAACAAGACCCATAGTCCAAAAAGGGATTTTTTTTTAAAAAAGAGTGATGACACTTCCTCGTTTGCAGAGGGCTGGGCTTGATGACTTCTGGGATCCTTTGTGGCTCTATAGTTCTGTCACCTGTGTCTTCTTCCACAGCAATATCTACACAGTGGGAATAATGTCACTCGGTGAAGCAGATGGCAGTGAATCAGGAATCAGTGTTGGAGTATGTGTGCAGCTAGCCTCTCACAAAATACCAGAACTACGAGACATACAGCCAAATTGAGGGCTGGGAGAGTGAGAACAGACAAAAGAAAATATTTTTTTTTCCACCCAGCGTGTTGTTAGTCTGTGGAACTCCCTGCCACAGGATGTGGGGATGGCATCTGGCCTAGATGCCTTCAAAAGGGGATTGGACAGATTCCTGGAGGAAAAGTCCATCACAGGTTACAAACCATGATGGAGATGTGTAATCTCCAGGCTTAAAACCAGGGTACTTCAAGGGCCAGATGCAGGGGACTAGTATCTGGAGACAGATATCTAGTCTCGTTCGCTCCCAGACACATCTGGTGGGGCCACTGTGAGATACAGGAAGCTGCACTAGATGGGCCTTTGGCCTGATCCAGCATGGTTCTTCTTATGTTCTTATGCCAACTTGACCTGAACATCAAAAATATCCTTTGATTCATATTCTTGCATTGAGCAGAGGATTGGACTCAGTGGCCTTACAGGCTCCTTCCTACTTCACGATTCTATGGTTCCAGCCAGCATATCTGCAATACAGAGGGCAGAACCCTCTGGTGGACTGCACAGCATGACTGCTCTGTAGTCAGAGCATCTTATATAATCCCTGGCTATGGGTCTCTCTGTTGGAACAGGAGGATTGTGGTTACTCCCTTATTCTGCAAATGGCAGAAAAGGTGAACTGTGCAGAAAGGGGAATATTTCATGCATGGGAAAAAGAAACAGGATTTTGGCCAGACTGTTATGTGCACTAGAAAGGTTATATACAACATAGCTCATATATTTAGATAATTACAGTCTTCACGGTTCGCTGAATTAGTAATCCTCCTGAAAAAACACAGTTGAGAATGTATTGAAACAGCCATAAAATATCTTTATGCACTAATCTCTTACTTTATTTATTTCCCCTTGAAGGATTTCTGGAAACCTTTATATCATTAATGGACGAATTCCATCTCTCTGATACATCCATTAGCTGCCACAGATAATTCTGATCTGTATAAAGAGTAACTGTTTAAAGCAACTAATTCACATATCAAGTACTTAAGGGCTGTACAATGTTAAAGACCTTGCATATCTTTACACATTATCCTTTGACAGGAAATGCTAATTGAGACCTTAAACCAGCAGATGGATCTTCCCTTGTCAAGGAAAAGGGAAAATAAATGCTATTAAAGTAGCCATATTGTCTAGTAAAATTTATTGCAGTTCTGTTCAGGATATAGGTGAGTTTCTGGATTGCCTGCTTTGACCAAATCACAAAATACTTGCCCAGCAGTGTCTAGTGTCTTTCTATGCCAGAAGCAATGTTATAATTTTGTTACAAATTAAAAACAAAGGTGTAAATCAAAAATAAACGTTTAAGGAAATAACATATTATTTTCCCTCATTTATTTAATAAATTCAGATATGCACATTTCCTTAAATGCCTGGACACTACTGAATTAATATACAGCAGTAAGAACATGGGAACTTATACAACTGAAGTTTGTTGGTTTTAACTTCCATTGAGTCAAGTCGAACTAATGGCTCCATCCAGTTAGAAATAGCTATGCTTTGACCTGATTTCAAAACTTGTGATGGATTTTGCAGTGAAAATGCAACACCTCTATAGCTAAACTAGAAATGGCAAAGAGAACAGTATTTTATTTGTAAGCCTTTACAACCTTCTGCAGAAGATGCTACATAAATAAAGCTTGAGAGATGACACAATCCAGCTCCCTGTGGTGGTTTCTTCCTGGCAGGGGGGAATAAAAGGAGATAAAGAAAAGAGCAAAAAAGAAAAAAGAAAGGAGAAACAAACCAACAAACACGGGACAGATCCTAAAGAAAGAGACCAGGAAAACCTGAATATGTATATTTCTGCAGAATAGGAACATTCCCATTCATTTGGTCATCTAAATCAACCAAAATGATTTTCATTCATTCATTCATTCATTCATTCATTCATTCACTCAGCCATGACCTTTAAAGCCTTATACAGCTCAGGACCAGGATACAGTGGTACCTTGACTTACGTCCTGCTTGACTTGCGTCATATTTGACTTACGTCCACTAGGGACGTGTTTGACTTGCGTCGCGGGGCTCCGAGTTACGTCTCGGAGCCCCGGCGCAAGGTCCCCACATTGGGTGGCAGCCAGGACCCAGCGTCCCGGCTGCCGCCTCCAAACTGCTCCTGCCTTTGGAGGGAGCTCGGGGCTGGCCTCGGGAGGGGCTAGCCTCGCCGGAAGCCGCCGCCGCCAGCGGGGGAGAGGAAGAAGGGCCAAGAGCTCCTGCTTTCTTCCTCTCCTCTGGTGGTGGTGGTGGCGGCGCCAGCACCGGCGAATGCTTCAGCGAGTCCAGCTCCGAGCACCCGGAGCTGGTCCTCGGCGTTGCCGCAGGAGGGTTTTCCAACCCAGGCTCCAGGTCCCCAATGCGGCAGCGGAGGCCGCCAGAGTCGCCGAAGAGGACGACGACGAGGAAGACGGCGGCGGGGGCGAGGACAAGGCAGCGGCGGCGGTGGCGGCCGAAAGGTTCCGTGGGCCGCCAGCGCAAACGAAGGGGCCCCTCCGCCGCCGGTTTCTCCGGCCGCCCCGGCCCCTTGCCTCCTCCACTGCGAAACTACCAGGGGAGGGGGAGGAAGCCTGGGAAGAGGCCCCAGGAGAACGGGGTGGGAGGGGGCATGGAGGGAGGCAAAGAGAAGCCAAGCAGCCTCAGCTGTGGGGGTGGGGTGAGGTGGGGGGGAATCTGGGAGGGCCTCGTGGGCCACCCAGACTCCCTTGGTGGGCAGCAGGGTCTCTCTCTTTCTCTCTATCTGTCTGTCTGTCTCTCTCTCTCCCTCCCTCTACCTCTCCCTCTCTCTCTCTCACAGACGCGCGCGCACACACACACTCTCTCTCACACACACACTCACTCTCTCTCTCTCTCTCTCTCTCTCACACACACACACACACACACAGACACTCTCTCTCTCACACACACAGACTCTCTCTCTCTCTCTCTCTCTCTCCCTCCCTCCCTGAGCAACTGTGGGGAGGGGACACACACACACACATACACAGGGGGGCGGCACCAGGGGCTCCTTGATTGCTTCACACTTGGCCTGGCCTTGGGGCTTCACCCCAAACTTTCTGCCTGCCAAGGTCCCAGCCCTTCTTCCTCTCATCCTGCAGCGGCTTCGGCAAGGCCAAGGAACTCGAGGTTGGCCTCACTGGGAGCCGCCGCTGCTGCTGGAGTGCAGTGAACACCTGAGCGGGCCGGCCTTCCTCCTCCTCCTCCGACCAGGCCGAGCCGAGCTCCGCCCGAGCGAGCGCCTGGCTCTGCTCCGGGCTAGACCTGCTTCTCCCCGCCACCACCTTCCACCTCTCCCTGGCAGGCATACATTTTTTTAATCTTAATAAAAATTGTTAATGTTAATTAAAATTTGTTAATTAAAATGTGTTAACTTATTTCATCTACAATGCTGTCTTGTTTTATAGTACAGCATCGATTATTGCTGTCTGGTTAGACAGTCAAATTTGTGTTAAATTGCTGTTTTTGGGGGTCTTTTTCATAGTCTGGAACGGATTAATCCACTTTCCCATTACTTTCTATGGGAAAAGTTTGTTTGACTTAAGTCATGTTTGACTTAAGTCCAGACCTCCGGAACGGATTAATGACGTAAGTCAAGGTTCCACTGTATATGAGAATCTGCCTATTTCCATATAATCCGGTCCATCCCCTTTTAGATCATCGGAGAAAGCCCTTCTATGAGTGTCACTGCCCAGGGAGGTGCATGGGGCAGTGGCAAGAAATAGGGCCTTCTCAAGAGTGGCACCAGTATTATGGAATTCCCTCCCCTTTGAGCTAAGAACTGCCTCCTCCTTGGAAACATTTAAGCGAGGCCTCAAGACTTTTTTTTATTTAGGCAAGCCTTCTGAGCCTTTAGCCTTTACAATTTTTATCTATAACATATTAATATTCAGTTTTATTGGCTGGGGGCCCTTTAAATGCTGTTGCTGTTTTAGTATTGTTTTTATAGTATTTTTATTAATGTTTTAAATGTTGTTTTTACTATTTCATATTGTATTTAATAGTAATGTTGTAAGCCACCTTGGGTCTCTTCAGGGAGAAGGGTGGCATAGAAATAAAGTTTATTATTCATTCATTCATTCATTCATTCATTCATTCGTTCGTTCGTTCATTCATTTGTTCATCTTATTTAAAGTAAAGCCAAGAGTGCCACTTATATACAGTGGTACCATGTATAAAGGAATTAATTCGTTCCAAATGAAATTCTGTTAAGAAAATTTTCCTTTATAAAATTTCCCATAGTAATGCACTGAAAACAGAGTAATCCCTAATCGTGACCATTTTTATGTTGTACAGATTCACCCCATAGACGATTCTGTTATGCAAATTCTCCCTATCTCCGGAATTTTTTATGTTGTACAGATTTTATGTTATACAAACCGTCCACTGTACTCCCTCATAGCATTTAAAGGTCTCTTTTGGTAGGTGACAATTTAATTACGCAAGGTACACACTCCATCCCCCACAAGCTTGTTACTCAATTTAACTTCCTTAGAAGGATGGAAGTTTGAGTCAATCTCAACTGGGCTACCGGACCTCAGGATCAAACTCAGATTGTGAGCAGAGGCTTGACTGCACTACTGAACATTGCACAACAAGACTAATTCATAGTCCACTTGATCAGGGACTGAAGGAGACTAGCAGTATTAAAAAGAATAAAATGTAAAGCATAATAAATTATACAGTGGAACCTTGACTTACGTCATTAATCCGTTCCAGAGGTCTAGACTTAAGTCAAACATGACTTAAGTCAAACGAACGTTTCCCATAGAAAGTAATGGGAAAGTGGATTAATCCGTTCCAGATGATGAAAAAGACCCCCGAAAACAGCAATTTAACACAAATATGACTGGGATAGGAGATTCCTTCCGGTGATGTAAATGAAATGTCTCTTCAAAGATAAAAGGAGGCAGTGGAATTATAGTCCACAAGTTATATGCCTCCACTTTTTAATGTTCATAGCAACAATGTCTAACATTTAAGTTTTACTGATTTTTAACCTGACGTTCCAAGTTCTGAACAACTCTATGCTTACCATTAGAGTCCCACAACTTTACAGCTCCCCAACTAAAATGCTTCTATTGTGGACCAGACCTCTGCAGCCAGATTTTTTACAAGACTGAGCCGACTGTCTAACCAGTGAGGCCAGCCCCGAGCTCCCGGCCCTTCTTCTCCTCCGGCAGCAGCGGCGGCTTCGGTGAGGCTTAGGACTAGCTCCAGGTGCTCTGAGCTGGCCTCACCAAAGCTGCCGCTGCCGGAGAAGAGAAAGAAGGCAGGAGCAGTTTGGAGGCAGCAGCCGCGATGCTGGGTTGTGGCTGCTGCCCAATTCCGGTGCCTTGCGCCGGGGCTCCGAGATGTAAGTCAAAGCCTGCAACTCAAGTCAAACAGGCCCCTTCTTGCTGTAAGTCAAATATGATGCAAGTCAAGCAGTATGTAAGTCAAGGTTCCACTGTACTTTAAAAACAATTACTGTAAACTGTAAAATTGATTTAAATACAGTGAATGATATAAAATATAAAATGTTCAAAACTATCTTAACAACAAAGAGCATCCAGGGACTCAAACATTACTGTTGAAAGCCAGTCATTTCCTCTTTCCTCCCTAACCTTTGGCTCACGTCTTGCACTGTAGGGAGTGTCGAGTTACAGATGTTCATAAAGTGCCATACATTTCTGTTGGGGTGTGTATGGTTGAAAGGAGAAGCACACATATAAAGAACCCTTCAGTCTTACTACGTGATATGGCAAGTGCCAAGAGCTCCAACTCTGTTGGGCCAATGTGCAATTCTCCAGGATCAGCTGTTTCTCTCACTGTGATGGTGCAACGAAACCATAATTGAGGGATTTACTATATGTATGTTACCAAACCTTGTGTGTGTTGTGTCATTACAGTCGTAACTGATTGTTTGTGACTCCATGTCCATGGAGTTTTCTTGGCAGGAATACTGGCGTGGCTTGCCAGTTCCTACTCCAGGCGCCTACAGCACCCGGTATTCCTTGAAGGTCTTCCATCCAAGTACTAACCAGGGCTGACCCTGCTTAGCTTCCGAAATCAGGCGAGATCGAATGTGCTTAGGGCATCTAGGCAGCTATCTACGAAACCTTAGAACAGAACTTTTAAGGTTTTGTTGCTGGGGCTTCCAAAAACATTCAGAGAAACCAATAGCAGAGTTGTTTTTCCATCTTAAAAAGCCATCAAACACAGGACAGCAGCTTCCAAAGGTTTTAGGAGCTATATCTGTCAGGATTGGGGGGGAGGGCGCATGACTCAGCAAATGTGAAGCCTTGTTGCAGAGTCAGGCCCCTCTCAGGCTGAGACAATCAGAGAGTGCAGGTGGTGAGCCTACTACTGGCATAACACTTGCTGCCCGCACTCCCTGTTCCTTGCCTCTGGACTCCTGAAGTTTTGGCCTGCTTACCCTGGACCTTCCTGGGACTCTGTAAGTCTTTCTTGTTGGCATCTCTCTTGGGGGTGTGTGTGGATCTTGGACTGGCTGACTATTGTCTCTGAATCTGGAACCTGGACTGCCTGACTATCATCTTTGTCTCTTTGTGTACCTTGAACTCGGACTGGCTGACCATGCCCTTAGTCTCAACTCTCATCTGGCTTTTTGGAATATCCTGGCCCTGGCCCCTTGCTGTTAGCCTAGCTGCCACCCACACCCTGGCTGGTAGAATATCAAAATGAACTTCAGCATCTTATCTCTTTATGTATATCCATTCTCATTTCTTCTAATCTCACAATTTCTTTTATATTCACCCTGCTATCAGCCAAAGGACAGAATCTATCTGGTGAAATTGCATGAACTTTGCTCTACGTCTGCACTTCTTATTTCTATCAACTCAGTGTCTCCCATCTATCCTGCACAATGGGGCATGAGTGGGATGGTACATATTATTTTCATTCCATACTGTTACCCATTATTTCATTTTATTCCTCTGCCCAATATGGTATTGTTTTTGCTCTCCCAGAAACATTTCTTATTTCTCCATGGTTAATGCTGCCTGCATAACCTCCCCCCCCCACAGTTCTAGATTCCCTAGGGTATTTCCCTGCAGCAGTTGAGTGGAAAAACTTCAAGGAAAAGTAGCACCAAGAATTCCAGGAAGGTGAGTGACTGAAATGCTCTGCAAGCAGATGGCCTTAGGAAAATGATTAATTTAGAAAAGCAATTGCCCTTGTGGGCCTCTTTATGCAATATATTATCAATATAAAAGGGAAGATGACACACTTGAGGTGGCATAGCAAATCCGCTGTGTGGGATTTTTCTAATTCTACTTGATGCTACCCTTAATTAATCTGGACAATTAAAACATACCAGTAAAAAGCATCCCCCTTCTCCAAATTAGAATACTTCATATTAAAAAGAACAATTTGTTGCCATTTTATACCAACTGTCTCATTTCGTCACCCACAATTCCTTTCTGTGTTCTACGTTTCAGTGAATTCTCATCTCCCACTGCTACAGACTATTAAACAGTGAAAGGGAAGCTCAGTTTAAGTGGAAAGGTAATGAAACAGGTAAAATCACACAAAAGAAAGTTAAATGGTTTCAGGTGGTGATACAAGCCTTGTTGTAGGGGGATCTGCCACGTCTCTCTATTACACTGCCATCTATCCGTGCTTTATACATCCATGGGGCTTCAAGAGAAGCATCCAAAACACATTTATTAAAGACTGATTTCAGATTCCATTCATTTTATAGAACTACCATTACTCGATGCTCCATTGGAAATGGGTCAGGGTATCAAATATGTAAGCAAGTAAACAACTTTAAGTTTGAAGGAATGTCAAATTCCTACTAAGATGTGGAGCTGGAGGACTGACCTAAGAAGTACCTTCAAGATTACATTTTTTACACCAGGAGACACACATACACTGCCTGAAGGCCTGATGAAAAATTAATGAAGCAGATGCAATTAATATCAAATATGCAGAACATTTAGCCTGTAGGTAACGGATATGGACTGAGTTTACTGTGGATACAATGTTTCTCCAGCACTTTCAGTGTTTCTTTCTTAAAGATTTTCAAATTTGCAACACAATAATGACACACTAAATGCTCTTTCACAATTGATGAAGATGAGCAAAACACAACATTTAACATTTCCCCAATATATGTCTTTCATGATCCCTTATCTTTTTCGTTTCATAATAAAGGAAGCAACTCATTCATCACAGAGATATAGCCTGTTGTTGTTGTTGTTGTTGTTGTTGTTGTTGTTGTTGTTGTTGTTCAGTCATTCAGTCATGTCTGACTCTTCGTGACCCCATGGACTATAGCTCGCCAGGTCCTTCTGTCTTCCATTGTCTCCCGGAGTTTGGGCAAATCCATGTTGGTTGCATCGATGACACCGTCCAACCATCTCATTCTCTGCCACCCCCCTTTCCTTTTGCCTTCAATCTTTCCCAACATCAGGGACTTTTCCAAGGAAGTCTCTCTCCTCATGAGGTGGCCAAAATACTGGAGCCTCAGCCTCAAAATCTGTCCTTCCAGTGAACATTCAGGATTCATTTCTTTCAGGATGGATAGGTTTGATCTCCTTGCAGTCAAGGGGACTCTCAAGACTCTCCTCCAGCACCACAGCTGAAAAGCATCGATTCTGTGGCTATCAGCCTTCTTCAGAGCCCAGCTCTCTCTTCCATACATCACTACTGGAAAAAACATAGCTCTGACTATTTGGACCTTTGTCGGCAAAGGTCCTACCTGGGGTAGGAACTGGCAAGCCACTCCAGTATCCCTGCCAAGAAACTCCATGAACAGAAACAAAATGAAATGTAGTCTACTAGAACTTAAAGATGTCTGCTGACAAACCATGATGGCATGTTTTAATTTACAAAAAATATTTGAAGGCTATCTAGAACACTTTTTCTTCATGGATAGTCAGGGTATAAATCTAATAAATAAAAAAAAGTATTCTCTGTAATACATGAGTGGAAAGAACAATATACATTTATATCTTTTCTCAGTTCTCTGCTTTCCAATATGAAACAGATGTTGAGCCTTAGACAGGCATATCAAAAACTAGGATTTAGTGGGCCAAAGTTCACAACTCCGCCTTCTTACAACTTCTGTAATATATCTACATTTGTTGGCATATTTCTTTTAACAATGTCTTGATAAGCACTTAACCTAAGAATTCTACAGGCTACCAAATATGATTCAAACTTCTGGTTTGCCGAAAAACACTTTTGGAACCTCCAGCAGGCCCAGGAAGGTCATTGGAGGCCTGAAACAGGCCCATCCAGCTTACCCCAGGGGGCTTGCCTTTCATATACTGCGGTCCTGTAGTATATGAAGTGTCAACAGCGAAAGGGCAGGAGAACACTGTATCTCAACTTTACATGAGCTGCAGTAATGAACTGGATGAGGGTGAACAAAATGAAACTAAATCCAGATAAGACAGAGGTCCTTCTTGTCAGCTGAAATGGAAAACAAGGGACAGGGCTGCAACCTGTACTGGATGGGGTCACCCTCCAATTGAAAAAAGAGGTGCTCAGCTTGGGGGTGCTCTTGGACTCATCCTTGAGCTTGGATGCCCAGGTCATGGCTCTGGCCAGAAGTGCATTTGCAAAATTACGGCTAGTATGGAAGTTATGCCCAAAGGCACGGGGTGGGTGGGTGGGCGGCGATGGCGCGCGGGGGGGGGGGGCGATGGCGACGGGCAGCGATGGGCGGACAGCGACGGATGACAGTGGCCTGCGGCAGAGGGGGCGGCAGGCTGGCCAGCGCCCTCTCTCCATTTTGGCGCCCTAGGCAACTGCCTAGTTCGCCTTAATGGAAGCGCCGGCCCTGCCTACAAAGCACTGTACGACCTGGGTCCTAGCTACCTCAAAGATCGAATTTCACAGTATGAACTGGCTCGGGTGTTAAGGTCATCAGAAGAAGCCTTTCTCTCCATCCTGCCACCCTTACAGGTATGTCTCATGGGGACCCATGAAAGGGCCTACTCAGCTGCTGTGCCTGGACTCTGGAATTCCCTCCCACTAGGACTGCCCCATCTCTGATGTCTTTCCAGAAACAGGGAAAGACCTCAATTCCCTGTTCTCAATACTTGAATATGTCTCAATTGTACTGGACTGTATATTGTCCCTCATTACTGTAAGCCGCCTTGGGTCCTTTTCCAAGGAGAAAGATGGGGTAAAATATGCTAAAATAAATAAATAAATAAATAAATAAATAAATAAATAAATAAATGTTTTGTTTTTATTTCACAAGAAAAGAAATCCAGTTCCCATGACTCAACTTCCGGATAAAAGTGTGATAATGGAAACAAAACTGGGAGAGAAAACTGAGAGTGTAGAGACAAGACTGAACGGATAACAATAATCAAGAAAAAAAGACAATGAATCTAAGTTTGAAACAATACTATGGTGTATATTGCCCTTATCCCAAAATTGATCGTGATGAGAAAGAGTATACAAAAGTTTTAAGAAACACATAGAATAATGTGTGTTGATGTTTGGACAGAAAAAGGAAGAACAGTTATAAATGTTATAAAGTTTTTGGATCATAGTCCTGGAAACCAATTTGACGAAAGAGAAGATCAGAATGTGGGGAAATTATTACCTGAAACCCCCAGATACTGGCTGTGATGGGAGCTGCAATTCAAAAACCTAGTTTTCCCAAGTTTTGAATGGAACACATGATAAAATAAATAAGCAGAGAATAAGAAAAAATTACAAACAGGATTACAATATTGAAAGGACTGAAGTACCAAGATTCTAAAATTCTTTTAGAAAACTCTCCTCTTCCGGGAGGCGTTTGGGTGACTGTAATAAAGTTTTTTTTTTGTTTTTTTTTTTTGTCCCCCCCCGCCATCTGCAACCTTGGTCCTTTTGTTCTGTTTTGTTTTGTTTTGTGTTGTTTTATTATTTAGCTAGTTAATTAATTCGCTGTTATTTTTAATCTGTCATTTTGCTGCCCCCTTGTTGTAAACCGCCCGGAGTTCCTCCCAGGAAGACGGGCGGTATATAAGCCTAATAATAAATAAATAAATAAATAAATAAATTAAGTAATGAAGATGAACGGTGTTATGATTTATTAGGGATGTGCCAAAAATGTAAAGTAGCAAAACTGTGAAACAACCAGAAGTCAGGTCTGCACTTTAAAATGTCCACTCTGTTCCCAGATATTACAATCAGTTGACTGACAACAGGAAAAATTTTCCTGGCAGAGATGGGAGCCAGAGGAGATTGGTGTGCAGACTTTTTAAATTACTATACGACCACTTGAATTTCCCATGTCTATTGTAATATGCCAAACTAGGATAAATCAAGCAGACTTTTAAGATGTTTTGAAGCTTGGGGGAACAGGGAAGGGGAGGGAAGGAATGCTATTTTACAGCAATTTGGGATTCTTTCCGACCACCTATTTCAAGAGTCCCTTTCTGCACTCAAGAGCTATTAGAAGCAATAGCTGCAACGGTATTTTGGTTTATGTTCTCCTTGTGATCACAACCAATGACTAGGAGGCGGCTACAGCATTGTAGACATTAACCAGAAGTATCACTTTGGGACAGCACTCCAAGAATATAATGTAGTCTGGAACCAACCTGTATGGTCTTAGAAGAAGGCAAAGGGCACAGGGACCCATGAAGCTATGCCCAGGTTTCCTATCACTGCCATTCATTATTTCACACAACTCCCATTACTTTCAATGAGAAGGCTTGGAGAATTGCACCAAAGTGAAGCATGGATTTAAAGTGAAGGCGTTATTTGAACTTTGTTTTGTTTCGACCCCAAAGTCTTAAAACTACATTTAAGGCAGAGGGGGATGTTTATTACTAGCTATATTTCAGCTTTAATTAAGTGTCAAGACTGCAGCAGTAACAACTGCATTAATGGAATCTTGACTTCCACTCGAATCCAAGTAGTATCCCATGGCATCTCAAGAGTGGAAAAACTGTTTTCTCCCCCCTTTGTTCTTAACATTCCTCTTAACATTTTCTGAAGGTTTTTGAATTCTCCACTGTTTCTGTATGCTTGTCGCTGGTTTTAGGAAGGTACAGGGTGATCTTCAAGTTAAAATGGGGAAGAGCCTTGAATGGATTAATAAGGAACTTAAAAACACACACAGATGTACTATTCACAAAGCGACACTGTACAAAGAGGGGGCACAGACTTACTCACAATCCCATGGCGTGGGCGAGTTGTGGGCAGTTCCTTCCTAGGCCCCAGGGGGTTGATATGGTGGTGGCTGCATGGCAGCTGCTGAGGAGGAGGGGCTGGCCTGTCCATCAGATAGTGATGCTGGCTGCCTGAGAATAGGCTAGTGAGACCCACGGGGCAGGCTGGGAATGGCAAATGGGCAAGCCTTCCCATATGTTAAGAGATGGGGACTGAGGAGCCATTGCTCTGCTTCTTTGCCTTTCCTATCCCCATTCACTTTCTGATTAATTGACAGAATCTGTTTAGTTTATTGGATTGTTAGCACTACATACTGTTTATTGTTATCTGTTAACTGTCGCAACAGGTGGGGCACTTTGAATACTGGGTTGGATCCAGTAGGTTGAGAGATACCAGGTGTGTACCTGTGATGTTCTGGTTGGTATAGAATCCCAAACCAGGAACCAGAGAACGAGTGTTGGAACTGTTCTAGCTCAGGTAGGGCAGATAGTCCTGCCCGCCTTCAAAAAAGCACTCAAGACCTTGCTCTTTCGGGAGGCATTTGGCAACCTTTAATATTTTGCTTTACATATAGATTTTTTGCTTCGTCGTCTTGCCAAAGATTTTGTTTTGCTTTTGTCTTGTCTTGTCTTTTATTCTTTTTAACCTGTTCTAAGTATTGTATTGGGTTTTACACTTGTTTGTGTTACCCTCTTTGTTATCTGCCCAGAGTTCCCTTGGGAAGACGGGCGGTATAAAAATAAACAAATAATAAATAATGTATCTTCTCCTTTCCCCAGGGTTTTACTACCCTGACTAGAGCTTTTCCCTGGGGGAAAGGGGGGCACTGACTGAAGGAACCACCCACCAATCCAGCAGTTACTCAAAGCTCCTTGATCGTCTAATAAGAACTACCCCTATGCCTCATATATTCATAAACCCAGTTTATCTAAATCTCACCTTTATTCATGCCTCGTTGCGCAGTGGTTAAATGCTTGTACTACTGTGCTCGTGACCTGGGGTTCGATCCCAGGTAGCCAGCTCATGGTTGAATCAGCCTTCCATCCTTCCAAGGTCGGTAAATTGAGTACTCAGCTTGCTGGGGAGGCAATGTGTAGCCTGCACAATTAAATTGTAAGCCACCCAGAGGGTGCTTGAAGTGCCATGGGGCTGTATATAAGCAGAACACTTTGCTTTGCTTTTTTGCTAACCAAATTTGTGCATGTGTAATCTTCATTTTAACCTAATCTATAAATCACCATAAAAAGGTAAAGGTCCCCCCCTGCACATGTGTGCTAGCCGTGTCCGACTCTAGGGGTGGTGCTCATCTCTGTATTCAAGCCAACAAGCCAGTGTTGTCCAAGTCCATGGCCACGTGGTCGGCATGGGTGCAAGGAAAGCCTGTTTTACCTTCCTGCTTTTTATGGTGGTACCTATTTATCTACTTGCATTTACATGCATTCGAACTGCTAGGTTGGCAGGAGCTAGGGTTATCAATGGGAGTTCGCTCCATTGCGTGGCACCCAGGATTCAAACTACTGAGCTGCCAACTTTGCAGCTGAAAGTTTTCGGAAGCCGTAGTCCACTGAGTTACCACACCCCTATAAGTCACCATAACTCTCCATAAATTCTAACCACTCACAATAAATTTCAATATACTGTATTCAAGTAATCAATGACTCTACTAATTTTACAGTCTCTTCAGATAATGCACTATAATCTTCAACCCCCTCCATATTTTCATATTCTCTACATTTGTTAAACCGCACCTTCTCTGTGCTGGGCCCCATGCTGTGGAACCATCTTCTGAGTGAGCTGTGCCTAGCACAGTCCCTGCCCGCCTTCAAAAAAGTGCTCAAGACCCTGCTTTTTAAGGAGGCATTTGGCAACCTTTAATTTATTTCATGTCCCCCCCCCCGCCCCTTGACGCCTCCTGGTGAGGGATTTCCCTCTCTTCTTGTTTAGTACTATTGATCCGTTTTGTATTGTTGATTTTAACTTTGTTGTAAACCGCCCAGAGTTCCTGCTGGAAGATGAGCGGTATAGAAATAAAACAAATAATAAATAAATAAATAAATAAATAAATAAATAAATAAATAAATAAATAAATAAATTTCTTTTTCTCTCCCCACCTCTTATTTTCCTTTCAAATGGAAGGCTGGTGACCTGATCTTGTTTCTTCTCTTCCATTTCCCAGGCTTCTTGTTTCCACTGGTTATCATCCATAAACCCATGAAATATATCTAAGTCTCAATCAAATTACCAGTAAATTATTCTATGATATATTCCAGCATATTGTACTCTTATGTATACTGGGTCTTACATTTCATTTTATTCTTTGTAAGGATGGTGATTATTAATTTTAAAGAGTGTCTCCTGAATCTCAGATACTTTTGATTGATTATTCCAACACTGTATGTGACACATGAACACTGGAAGTCATTGTTTATTATAATTTTCATTGTAGTCCTAAGCAACAGATGTGTTGCCTCTTGTGGTAGCCCTTCAAAAGGCGCTCTGGAAGGAAAGTTTTGGATCCACTTAATCAAAATTCAGTGACATTTTAGTACTAGAACCTTAACAAACAGCCCGAGACTTATGTATTTTCTGCCCACCAATGGAGGGATGGGAAAGGAACAAGAACTACAGTAGCTGAATTTCATAGTGAACCTTGTTCTTTTCGAGATAGTGTGTGGAGAATTTATTAAAATCTCCACTAGAGTGCTCACATCTGGCATGAAAGCACGCAAGACATAACATTCCTTGTGGGGCTTTCTACAACTTGAGCAACATGTCTTTGTCAAAAACTAATATATTTGCCCTCTGTGAAGCAATATGAATGCAAAGCAAGCAGAGAATGCCCGTCTGTCTACTGGGGAAAAAAGATGCAAAGAACCCATGTGATGCTTCTGTTTTTCGAAAAGTCTATGAATAAGGCAGCTGCTGTCATAGTCTTGCAAAAAACATTCTTCCAAATGTGAATGCTTTCACCGATTCCAGAAAATGGCCACTATTCTCTTATAGTGCGACAGGAATGAATTCAAAGCAACCTTCTAGTTAAAGAGGTCCCCTGCCCCCAGTTTTGGTGTACATACATTGGGTCATCCTGTGTGAGTCTCAACACACCATGAAACTGAAAAAGGAATTCTGTAATTGTTGTGAAAATTCTTAGGTTTGATCCTCTGGCAGATCACAAATTTTCATACCTAAAACAGGGAAAGAAAAACCTGGCAGGAACAAAGTTGTCCTCCAGCACCCCTTGCCTCTCCTGTTCCTGTGTATCAAAACTGGCTGCCCCTAATGGTAGGTTTCGACCCTGAAATCTGAGGGAATGCCGTGCTGCTGACCTTGCAACCCTTTAAAGAAACATCATTCTTATTCTGTATTTTGTACACATTTCTGGAGTGACAAAGCAAAGCAAAGCAAAGTGTTCTGCTTATATACCACCCCATACCACTACAAGTAGTCTTTGGGCGGTTTACAATTTTAATTACAGTGTGCAGGCTACACATTGCCCCCCCCCAGCAAGCTGGGTACTCATTTTACCGACCTCGGAAGGATGGAAGGCTGAGTGAACCTTAAGCCTGCTACCAGGGATTGAACCCAGGTCATGAGCACAGTTTTACCTGCAGTACAGTAAAGGCTCTGGTTAGCTCTTTTGAAATTCTTATTTTTTTAAAAATATATATTTATTCTAAAAATCTCTATATACAGAAACATTCTGTTGTGAAGACTTAAAGAATTAGAAGTCAAAGGAATGTTCTCTTCACTACAGACAGTAACAATCAATCGATGGTAAATTTAAATAAACAAATAAAACTCTTCTGAAAAGAGATTTTTATTATTTCTGACATAGTCTTTTCTCTGAAAAATGCAGAGTGACCAAGATGCCTGATTATACCACAGTAGGTAAGCTGCCAAACAAACTAAGAAGCAAAGGCACGATGTAGCTAAATAGAGAAAATATGAAGTAATAAGAAATCATTGATTTGTTTTGCTGATGAACGGAACTGCTTGGAAATGTTCAAAACATGCATATGATTACCCACTTAAAAACAAAAATAATAAATCCTACTATGACAACTGCAACAGAATGCATCTGTGCTTGAGCATCAAGCTTCAAATGTCATATTTAATAGTTATATATTATTTAAAAATATGTTTTCAGCTTTCCCTGTATCAATAAATTTCAAAAGTAGGACAGGATGCAAATAATAAAACAATTAAGCATAAAACAACAATAATTCATAATTCATTAACACCAATGCCAACAGCACCATCAATCCCAATGATACAAACAATAAGATTGTATGCACATTTGCTCAGAAATATCATTAGCTTCAGTGGAATTCGCTTCTAGGAAACTGCACACAAGACTGCAATATTGGTTGCTACATGAAATGTCTAGCTAAATATTTCATTACATTACAAGCTTCTAAAATGCTATGTAAACTTTCTACCTAGGTACATTTTACGGAACCTTGTAAGGTTTTATTTAAGGCATAAGCAAAGCTAAGTGAAATCAGAAGGAAGAATGCTCATGGAGGGTGGTAGAATTCCAGTATGTAGTTAGTAGCCAAGCTACAAATACTGTGTGTGTGTGTGTGTGTGTGTGTGTGTGTGTGTGTGTGTGTGTGTGTGTGTGTGTGTGTGTGTGTGTGTGTGTGTGTGTGTGTGTGTGTGTGTGTGTTGCATCTAACCGACTGTTCGTGACCCCATGTCCATGTAGTTTTCTTGGCAGGAATACTGGAGTGGTTTGCCAGTTCCTACTCCAGGCGCCTACAGCACCTGGTATTCCCTGGTGGTCTCCCATCCAAGTACTAGCCACGGCCAACCCTGCTTAGCTTCCGAAATCTACCTTGCTCTAAACATAATCTACCTTGCTCTAAACGAAATCTACCTTGCTCTAAACATAAGCCAAAGAGACACCAGGGAGTAGGGAGTCATCCTTTTAAAGAACACACCTTTCTGAGGACCAACACCAGGAAACCAGCACAAGAGTGCATCTCTAGGAATCCTATGTTGTTATCTGCCATCAAGTCACAGGTGACTGATATAATCCTCATTGAATTTTCAAAGTGTGTGAGGTGTGAGATATTTAAAAAGTGGCATTTAGCACTGGCATCCACCAGTGAATGGAGATTCCAATCCACATCTCCTAGTTCATAACCCTATCTACTACACCACACTGGCTTTCAAGCTGATAGGAAAAAGATCAGTTCGTTTGCAATATTTTGAAGAGCTCTCCTCCAACATGCTATTTTGAATGAATGGATTTTCCCCCTGCCATCTTTCTTCACTATCCAGCTTTTGCACCCATATAAAGCAATTTGCAATTTCATGGTAATGATAATCTTTGCCTTGGTCGCCATTGACAGTGTCACTATGTTAAGCAAAAGTAATAATCTTCCATGTACTATCTATCTATCTATCTATCTATCTATCTATCTATCTATCTATCTATCTATCTATCTATCTATCTATCTATCTATCTATCTATCATCACCAATCTGATGGCAAGGCCACACTGAAGGTGGGGGTGGGTAGGTTTGCTAACAACATGTATAACAACAAACATAAATCAAACAAATCAAATAATACTATAAACAACTACAGTACATTAAAATACAATTTACTCAATCAGTTTTCTACTCACTCCTTTTTACATTAGGAAATTCTGTTCTCCTCCCTCAAACAAAGCAACCATAATTATCCTAACACAAAAATAAGCATGAATCCATAAATCTAGCAGATTATTTTAAATGGAAACACTATTTCTTAGTAAACAGCTCCTTGATACTTGTTCTTCTGGTTAATTAGTTAGATTAATTTAATAATCTAATCCTTATTTTTTTCCCACACTCCTCCTTTGGCTGTGTTTCTCAAGGTCTTGCTAACTTTCTCCTGCTCATTTCCTGCAATCTGGTGTATTTTTGCTAACTTTCTCCTGCTCATTTCCTGCAATCTGGTGTATTTTTCTTGCTACTGGCAGGTAAAGATCCTTCTGTGACAATAACATGGCTCAGCCAATCAATACCAGACACTTCATTACCACCCACACTCATTAAGACATATGGATTGCACATAGTTTATGATTCTTTACATTAACTTTTAACCTAATAGCAACAATTCCAAAAAATAGTTCACATGGGTGCCACTGGGACATTTCTGTAACAGCTTAGGGAACAACTTATTTTTTTTACTGTTCGTCATATCCCCTTAGCCTTGCTCGTACACAATCACAGCCCTCTGGGAACAGCTGCCTACGTCTGCAATCATACACATGTATCTGAGTTTGTTTACACAAGAGTGGGAAAGGTATACATAACCTTCCAGCTATTGTTGGACTACAATGCCTATCATTCTTCACCTCTAGTTAAGATGTCAAGGGTTACTGGAGCCTGCAGCTCAACAAATTAAAAGCTGCATGGGCTCTCTCTCTCTCTCTCTCTCTCTCTCTCTCTCTCTCTCTCTCACACACACACACACACACACACACACACACACACACACACACACACACACACACACACACACACACACACACACACACACACACACAGAATCGCCTCCTGAGGTATGGGAAAAGTAAAAAGGAAATGTTAACTGGGTGGTAGGTGGCACAATAAAAATACTATACTTACTCGAATGCTAAGTACAGTTTCCATAAATCCTACTTCTGAGTCACTTTCAATAGTGCTTCCATAAAATAAAAGCCCCATTACCCACGTAACGAGCAGAGCAGAAAAGCTTTAGTGGCAGTTGGTTTGTGGAACTTGAAAACAGGCAGCAACAGGTACCTCTATGGTTCTGTCTCGCAGGTTACAACTTTACTATTATAGTTTAAAGTTGAATATTTGATGCCCAGAGCAGGGAACCCAAAGCTTGCCCGTAGCATTACTATCACCACATCTTTCTTTCCAAGGATTTCATACATGAGTTTCTGCATCTTCACAGGCACCAGTCCCCTGAAGTAAACTAGACTGAGAGATGGTGGATTGCCTAACATCGCTAAACAGGCTTTGCAACTGAGCAAGGATTTGGACTTGCTTTTCTCTGCATAATTTCAACACTCTTGCTCCATCTTTCTGCAACTTTATGCCATCCATATGTACGGATTGACAATGCCATCATCTTTGAATGCTGAGGGCAGCTAGCCAAAAGCAGCTGGAGGACGCAACACTGGGGAAGGCTGCTCTCCCTACTGTTTCACCAGGGGAACTATCTGTGCAGCATTCTTTACTTGTCTCTATGTGGAGAGGTGACAATGGATGTGGTAAAAGGAGGGGATTAACTCCCCTGCAACTGCCAACCACATAAAATACAACCAATACATAATATATACACCATTGCCAAGACTGCATTTGTAAATCCATACGACGTTCAGGGACTCTTTCCTAACTAACATCAAAATGATTTTATGTAATAAATACATCTGTCCTGTTGCCCAGGTCATGTGTTGAGCAGGAAGATCAGATTTTACTGTTATTTAAGAGTGAAATACTATTGCTTTGAAAATGGGCTACCCTTCTCCATTTTCCATCCTTTTTATTTGGAAAGGAGGAAGGAGGGAAGGAGAGAGAGAGAGAGAGAGAGAGAGACTTGAAACACTTTCTAATTTTCACATGTGCAGGTTCTTCTCCAAAATATAACTATGTAAAAGTATCTGAATTCTCCACATTATTTTCAGGAAATGAGATGGGGTCGGGGCCATAACTATTTCTCTTAATTTCTATGGAGACAGAATAAATTCTCCAGCAGTTCCTTAAGAGACAGGGCTTGTAATCAACAATAGCTATAGTACAGCCACATTGCTTTTTCTCCCAAAGGGTTTTCTGTTTTTCTACACTGCCACGAGAAGTGGCAACAACAGCAACTATTTGGGCATTCTGATAATCTGGATTTTGTTTCCTACACAGCACCCTCCAACTGGTGCCATTCTAGTGCAAGGATGTGGGATCTGAACAGGGTCAAGGTCCTTTTTTCAAATTTATGAGCAGTCTGAAGCCTGCACTCCAACGGAGAGGGATTAAAGAAGGGATTCTTACAAAAGATGCTAATTTACTTTTTAAAAAAAACTTTTAAGCACTGAAACCATATATGTGCCATAATTTGCTCTTTCTTAAAAGCTACTTTGGACACAAAATGCACGTCACATTTTGCAACCTGTGGTTGAATCTGTACCTATACAATACAAAAGGGGGGACACAGCTACAAGCAACAATTTTCAAATAGATTATTTTAGTAACATGCAACAGAGTAAGAACCCAAATTCAAGCTAATATGATAATGGAGCAAAGGAATAAAGTGTTTGTTTTCCTTACAGTTTTCCGCAATATTTTTATTTATATCATTCTGCAATGCTGTCATTTCTGAGATATGTACCCAGATCCATCCTGAGTTCTCAATGAGAATAGTGTTGTTATTTTTACTCCAATCTGGCTATATCTATCTCATTCTAATGCTAAGACAATCAGAACAATGATGTGTTTAAAGAACATTGGATACTGAAAGATGACTTAAATATCTCCCTTGTGTGATGTGATGTGATGTGATGTGATGTGATGTGATGTGATGTGATGTGTGTGTGTGTGTGTGTGTGTGTGTGTGTGTGTGTGTGTGTGTGTGTGTGTGTGTGTGTGTGTGTGTGTGTGCGAACTTAATTTAAGACCTGCAAAATTAATAGCAGCAAATGTAATAACAGAGCAGTTTGATTCTAGCTCTGGAAGAGTTCATACAAAACAGGTGCAGTGTTTTGGGGCAAAGGTACAAAAACAGACTGGAGCATGGATATTTGTTCAATTCTGAATGATTGCAGTGCAAAGCCAATAGATTATTTTACTCCTAAGGAGCAGCAGCACTCCAACCGATACTTCTTATTCCATTCAGCTTTAAGGTTAAAAAATGATCACAATTTGAAGTGAGGAAAGGAAAAACCTGTAATGGAATGCTGAATTCTTGGCACCAAGAATTCAGCATTCCTTTTTTTCTTAAAAAGCAAGTAAACACTGAACCCTCATTTCAATCACAGAGGTGCAACAGAGAGCTCAGAGGTAAGTCAGTACTATATGTTCTCTTGCAGTTGAGATAATATAGCTTCTTCATCTCCTGCCTCCAGTTATGTAACCTGTTTGGTTTTTATATTGACCATCTGGATATTATTCAATCAAACCTTCCAATATAGCCCCTATGTTCTTGTGTTACATCTTGTTTCATTATTAGAGCCAATCCATTTCTTCTGAGTCTGCCATTTCCAGAGCAGAAAATTTTGACTGAAAATATACTGTTCCATTCTGCTGTAGTTCACTGAGACCAAACACTGCAATATTTATACTTTCTATTTCTTGCTTCGTGTTTTCTTATTTACTTTAATTAATTTTAATTTATTATATTTATTATTTATTTATTTGGTACACTTTTATACCGCTCCTTTTTTCATAATGGAACTCAGGGCGGTTTCCAGATTAAAAACAACTAAAACAGCTAAAACAGCAACAACAAAACATAGATAAAATGGCAAAATAGCAAGAGAGGAAGAACCCTCGGCAGAGAGCAGCGGATGAAAAAAAAATTAAACAGAAATAAGGTCACCATATGCCTCCTTGAAAAGCAAAGTTTTTAATGCCTTTTTGAAGGCGGGCAGGGACTGTGCAAGGCGCAGCTCACTCGGAAGATTGTTCCATAACGAGGGGCCCACAACAGAGAAGGTGCAGCTGCAAGTTACCGACTTCTGCACCTCCCTAGGAGTGGCCACCCTGAGTGAGCACACCCGCGACAATCGAGTAGGTCTGGCCTCGGTTGATCTCTGGGAGATACACTCCACCAGGTATTCATGTCCCAAGCCATGGAGGGTTTTGAAAACCAAAACCAAGATCTTGAACCTTATCTGGAGAGCAATGGGCAACCAATGCAGGTGCGCCAGAACTGGGGTGATATGATCGTATTTGCGGGCACCCACCACCAGTCTGGCCGCCACATTTTGCACCTGCTGGAGTCTCCGGAAAAGGGTCAAGGGCAACCCCACGTAGAGTGTGTTGCAGTAGTCGATCCTCAAAATCACAAGGGTCTGCACAACTGTTCTCAAGGAGGACTCATTGAGGTACGGGCGGATCTGGGCGATCCTGCGGAGTTGGAGAAAAGCGGCCCTGGAGACCGCCATCACCTGGGCTTCCAGGGAGAGGGCTGAATCCAGGACCACACCAAGATTTCTGGCCCTGTCTGTAGGCTGGAAGGAAACACCCCCCAGGCTAGGGAGGGTGCCATTGTACCTGGACGAGGGCGCCCCGAAGAACAGAACCTCAGTCTTCTCTGGGTTAAGCTTGAGCCTGTTTGTCCTTGTCCATTCCAAGACCGCCTTCAGGCACAGATGAAGAGAGCGAACTGCCTCCACTGCAGACGAAGAAAAGGAGAGATAGAGCTGCGTATCATCAGCGTACTGATGACAGCGAACTCTAAATCTCCTGATGACCTCCACCAGCGGCCTCATGTAAACATTGAACAGCATGGGGGAGATTGCCGACCCCTGGGGCACACCACATGGGAGTGTCCAAGGAACCGACAAATCATCCCCCAGCTGAACCTGCTGGGACCGGCCACCAAGGAAGGAGTGGAGCCAGCAGAGTGCTGAACCCCCAACTCCCGCCTCAGCGAGCTGGACCAGCAGGTTACCGTGGTTGACAGTATCAAAGGCAGCTGACAGATCAAGGAGAACCAACAGGGAGGAACATCCCCTGTCGGCCTCCCTGAGGAGGTCATCCTGCAGAGCGACCAGGGCAGTCTCGGTCCCGCGAAATGGCCTGAACCCGGACTGGAACGGATCAAGGATATGATTTTCCTCCAGGTAGGTCTGAAGCTGAACGGCGGTCACCCTCTCAACAACCTTGCCCAGGAAGGGAACAATGGCAATCGGACGATAGCTGACAAGATTGTCCGAAGCCAGGCTGAGCTTCTTCAAAGTGGGCTTCACCACCGTCTCCTTCAGGCGGGAGGGAAAAATTCCCTCCCCAAAGGAGGCGGTGGCAATGGAAGAAGCCCACTCCAGCACGTTCCCTTTGGCAGATTTAATGAGCCAGGTTGGGCAAGGGTCGAAAGGGGAGGCCGCCGGCTGGCAGTAGGCCATAACCTTGCAGGCCTCCGCTGAAAACACAGGCCCGAACTCGACCAGGTGAGGGGACCGAGGGGGTGAGGCCCCCTGGATAACCGGGGAGGGACTATTGCAGCTGGAGTCCAGGTTGGAACGGATGGCCTCAATCTTGGATCTAAAATAGGCTGCGAATTGCTCACTAGTGAAATCACTAGGAGGAGGCCCAGGCTGACCAGGATTGGAGAGGTCTCGAACCACCCGGAATAACTCTGCCTGGAGGTTCGAGGCCTCACCAATTCTCAGGGAGGCATGAGCTGTTCTAGCATCCCTGATCGCGTGCACATAACGGCTGGTCAGCTGTTTCAGCGCAGCCCTTTTTTCTGCCGTCCAATCCTTTTTCCATACGCACTCGAGCTTCCTACGTTCATGTTTCATCGCCCGCAACTCAGCCGTGAACCACGGCGAGGGGCAGGCTCCACAGCGGAGGAAGTGCTTGGGGGTGATCCGGTTGACGGCCCCGGCGGCACCCTCATACCACTTCTCCACTAAATACTGATTAAAAGCTTTCCAATCAGGGAGTCTCATTTTCTAACACTCTCTTTTTTCATTTTTAAAAATTGTTTCATCAGGGTTTCCATGGTAAGGTAAGTTCAGTAGTGGTTTACAATTGTCACCTTTTGTGCAGTACAAACAAAAGTTAGCTTGATTGCCATCATCACTGCTTTAACGTCACCTTCAGCTACCACTACTGCTCCCATCACCACTAGAACTACTGCTCCCATCACCACTAGAACTATCCAAATTCTTCTGCTGACGAGACCTTGAACAGGGTGGATGCATTTTGGCCTGGTGTCTCTGCTGTGACCATTCTGTCTTGGTTGACCCTGCTAGAAGTCTAGGCTCAGAAGGAGACTTTAGTCTTCCAATGGTATTGCCCTCGGTTTCTCTGACACACTTAACCCCCGCCTTGCCATGTATGCATATACCAAAGAAGGGGCCTTTAGCACTGTTCAACCTGAAGTTTGTCTCCACACCTGGTGACCTGGGAAGGATAACAATTCTGAGACCTTGTAATACTGGAATTAATTTTGCTTATCCACAGTCTGGAACAGTTAAAGATCATTCACTGTCATCTGCCATTTGGACTGAATTCAGCAGGTGCCCATACATTCTCAACCATTTATTTGTCACAAAATTTGTACTATACTACCTTTTTGAGTTTACTACATATTTACTAATTTTGAAGATCAAAGACTTGGAAAGAGAGCTTTTCTCTGTTACTGTCACTTAAAGTGTGAAATTCCTTTGGAGATTTTCCAAACCCTGATTCTGAGTATCTTTTATTGTGGAAAATGCCTTTCTGTGGATGGGGTTGGTATCATTGCTGAGTTTTAATGCCGATTTGATTTACATTATTTCATGCAGTTTCTTTCATAATTCTGTTTAAGATACGATTCTGTTTAACATACGATTGCCCTGAGGAAAGTTTCATCATGGTTTATGAGTACAAATCAAATCAAAGTTTAGATGGAAATTCACCTATCACTTTGCTTATCACGCTCCCTTGTTGTATCTCCTCCTATTCTTTTGATTTGTTTTTTTAAACATAGGATTATGTAACATGAGAGATTTCCTTCAATCCCTGTTAAATATTCAGCTATATTTTTGCATAGTTTGTATGAACAAGCCTTGCAAAGTACTAATAGTGAGAAGGCACACATGCTGAGGAATAACCTAGTTGCCTGGATGGCACAGGAAAATCATCTTGATTTATTTATACTAATGTGCTATGGAAATGAGAATATGGAAAGAAACGGTCAGAATTTATGCTAAAGCCTTCTAAAGGCATAACAGCATCCTACTAAGTATATATGTCAGCTTAATCTAATCCCCCTGCTTCCAACACATCCTGTGGTCTCAGCACGGTGCCTATAATGCTCTCATATGTTAGGAGGGATTGCCACCGAGAAGTTCACCAGCAAAACTGCACTTGGTTCAATAAAACTTTACATTTCATCTTAGGCTGACAGAAAGCTATCTTTCTCACATTTGCATCACAAACCTTTAGCTTCTTCTGACATCAATAACATTGGCTATAATACTTCCCGGTAATCTGTTACAACACATGGGGAGCACATATTCTCAGTTCTCATCTTACTTTGTCAGATGCAGTGGGCTGCTCTAATTTGCTCAGACTTGGCTAAATGAGCACTGAAAATCTTTGTGACAAAGGGGGGAGAAATACATGCTTTTAATTAGCAGCTCAATTGAGATTTGCTGCCGAGTTCCCTTTTGCCCGCCTCCAATAACTTCAAGTTCTACTTAGGAAAAGCATCTTTCCTTTTTATTTATTTATTTTTGGATTTATACACCGCCAAGTTTAATTCTTCGCATGTGTCCTGAAGAATGAACTGCAAACATCTCTGACCTCTGCAGGTGTGCCTACAGTTTCAAAAACAAGAAACAGTTTTGTTTTTGCATTTTTAAAACCAGAAAAATAATTAAAAAAAAACCTAATCTAATCCACAGTACCATCAATACATTTTCAGACACTGCTGTAAGAAAGCTAGCCAGGTGCCAATGTAATATTGCTACAAGCTTTACATTCACAATATTTCAGGAATATTCATTTCCTCTTTGTATTCTAAGGCCAAGAAAAAGGTTCTGCATGTTCTTTGTTTAGGTGTGATACAAAGTATTGTCTTTTAAATCCTATATTTCTTACTCAGTGGGACCAAAATTGACCAACTCTATACTCAAATAGGTCATTTTTATTATTAAAGGAACGATACATAAGGACAGGGGAAGATTTGGAGTTTAGAGGACTTGCTTTTTTTTTCTACTACAAATCCATAGCGCACCAGAGAGCCAGGTAGAAAATAATGTCTTAAAGAGAAAGGTATAGAACTGCAAAACATGGTGTCTACAATACCAGATTTTTTTTTACCAACCAGAATTCAAGCTCCCACACAGATCCATTCACACACAAAAATATTCCCTATATCCCTCCAAACTTACACGATTAAGTCTAATTTCAAAAAGATGGGGAGGAAAAGCTTTCTCTTGTCAATGGTATCAACATGACTGAGAAATGGAAATCTGGTTTAACAGCTGAAGATCAGCTGGATATCTACCAACAAATCGTAATTTATATATAAAAAGAGTGTACCTATATTGTCAAACACACATTGAGGCTCTTGTTGTAATATATGGCAGCATCATAGCTGTACAGGTGAAAACAAATGTGTATTGCCCAAAATCCAACAATATAATGCTGCATAAGTTTAATGATGTCATCAGAGGCAATGATTTTTCAGAAATTAAAACATTCTAATTCCCCACCCCTGGAAGATCCCAGTGCTCCATTGGAATCCATTTTGTTGCCAGGAAGTTACTGGGGATGTGGGACAGGGAAGAGTTTTTGATTTCTGAAAAGTGCAATCGCCAGTAAAATCATGTAAGCTAAAAGCACTTTTTAGAAATTAAAGACATTGTCCTTCAGCTTCCAGCAGCTTCCATGTGATGAAAGGAATCCTGAGGGAGCCTCAGGACCTTTGGAAGTGAGGATCATGAATGGTTAATTTCCAACGTATCACTGCGGCTGATAATATCATCAGTTTTACACAGAAATTGTTATTTTCTATTTATTTATTTTAATCCAGGACATTACATAAAAGTAAGGAAAAGACTAAAACAAGAAAAAAAATACAAGCAGAAAACAAAAATACAAATAAAAACAGGACAACTCACCTAATGACAAACTATATGTACACCAGCATTAACAGTTTAAAATGTATGGACAAAATAAATCAGTCAGTTTGGTGCTTAAATGGTAGTAATGTAAGCACCAACCAACTCTTTCATGTTAAAGGAATTCTAAGAACAGCCTTCTCTTCAGATTAGAGATAGGCACAAAATATAGTGTTTCGTTCATTTCGTTATTAATGAATTTTTAAAATAATGTTCAGAATGAAATGAAACAAAATGATTTGTTACTCTATATAATGGCTCGACTGGGTTCTAGAGGCACCAAATTTGGAGGGTAGCTTCTTTGGACTCTTTCCTGTTATCCCCCCAAATCTGGAGAGGTTTGGGGTTCAGGGGGCTGAGTTATTCAACTGCAAAGAGGGTCCCCCTAGCTAACTGCAAAACTGTTGTATGGTGCGTGCCGGAAATATAGGGGTTAAGCAAGGGGAAGTAATAAATTGACTTAGGGCCTTTTCACATGAACCCTAAACTCCGTGGCAACTGGCTCCCAGCTCCGGAGTTTAAAATTGTTTTCCCACCAGCTCCGGAGTTTACAGAAAACTAAGTGCAACCATGCCCACCTAAGCGCGTCCCAGCGCACTTTTCAGGTACCTGCTCTCCGGGGGTGAAAATCCCTGATGCGGATGTAAAGGAGTGAGTGCTGGGCTCTCCTTGCTTCTGTTTGTTGTTGTTTTTTGCCCCCCGCCCCTTTAAGAGACAGGAATCAGGATGACGCCGGGGCTCGGGGCGGCTTGACCGGTAGACGGAGGTGAGCCTGCATTTTTCCCTCTCTTTTTTTCTCCCTCCCCTCACGCAGACAGGAGCAAGTAAGTGCGGAGGGGGTGGGAACACAGGAAGAGCAACGAACCCCAAATATCTCTGGTCTGAATTTAAGTGGCCAGCGGATCTTAGGGGTCCTGTGAAAAGGCTCTTAGTGCTGGAATGGTGCGTGTACAGCACTTTTACAATTACTGCTGGGGGTACCCTCTTTGCAGTTAAATAACTTGGCCCCCTGAACCCCAAATCTCTTCAAATTTTAGGGGCTTCCAGGGAAGGGCTTGAGGAAGATTCCCCCATTTTGTTTCCTGAACAAAAAAAAAGGCAGTTCAGTTCATTTGGTCATGCAACGGTTTCTATCATTTGTTTCATAAAGAAAAAATTGTTACATAATGAAACAATGAAATGTTTCAGTTTTCATTTGGTGCCCCTCTCTACTGCATATCATAAGCAAGAGTAAGATGTTATAGAACAGTGATGACAAACGTTTTAGAGACTGCAATTAAAAACCCACGTATTTTTCACAAAGTGCCAATACATCAATTTAACCTGAATACAGTGGTACCCCAGGTTACAAATGCTTCAGGTACTCCCCTTCAGGAAAGCAAGGAGTGACGAGCAGGCTTTTAAATTTCTCGTGGCCACAGCACCCTCGCTGTGGCCATGGGAAATTAAAAAATCTGCTCTTCAATCCTTGCTTTTCCGAAGGGATGCTACCCTTCGGGAAAGCGACGATCAAAGAGTAGGGGTGCTACCCTTTGGGAAAGTGAGAACTGAAGAGCAGGTTTTTGAATCTCCCACGGCCACAGCGTAGTTGCTGAGGCTGTAGGAAATTATAAAACCTGCTCTTCAATCATCACTTTCCCGGAGAATAGTGCCCTGGGCAACCTCTCTGCCCTGGGCAACAAAGGGGAAACAAAGGGGGAGTGAGGACGGTTTGTAGGCTCCTTTGTAGCCCCACTTTACTCTCCAGCCACGGCACTCTGGACATTCCAAAAGTGGTGTGGCTGGACACTAAACTGGGGCTATGAAGGAGCCCACAAACTGCTGCCTCCCCTTTGCCTGGCTCTATTCACAGAGCCATTTCGGCGGTATCAAAATGATTCTGTGAAGAGAACCAGGCGAAAGGGAGGCAGTAGTTTGTGGGCTCCTTCTTAGCCCCAGTTTATTCTCCAGCCATGCCGCTCTGGGCATCCCAAAAGCGGTGTGGCTAGAGAGTAAACTGGGGCTAAGAAGGGATGGGGAGATAACTTTAGCTCTCCATGAACGGTTGCAATATGCTCATATAGAGTCGTACCAAGCAGAACTTAGGTAGCCTTATTCTCCACTAAAAGACCCTTCTTTGAAGTCTTCAAGGGCAGCCCCACAACATGTTACAGTAATGCAAATAGGCTGTCACCAGAGGATGAATCCTGGCTTGAGAATCAGAAAAAGATAGCAAACTACTTGATTGTGATTTGGACATCAAATAGCATTGTCAGGTACTTAATTTACATACTAAACTATGCCTCTCTCTATGTGGCCAGTGAAATCAAAGCAGCAAACAATTATTCTGTCTATATCTCATACTTACTTTTTAAAAAAGTATGGCAGTCAAATATGAAAAAATATATGAAGAACTCAACATCTCTTGAAGCATTTGTGACTCACAAGGCAGAGGGTGGGGGAGATAAGAAAATCTGCAAGCTGGAAGCATGTTCTTTGTCTCTTAAAACAAAGCACCGTACAACAAATAATGTTCTGCCAGGCTATATGTTCATTCCTTGCTTGGTGCATTAGCTTTGCTTATTCTATGCACACTTTTATAGCTTTCTATTTTTATATTTTAAATCTATTAAGCAATGTCAACTCAAATTTTCTCTGAATAGTGCTGCAGGTTAGGTTTAAAAAAATAGGGCAGCACAGTCTTTGAGGCTAACATTTATGTCAGCTAATTAATATGGATCAGTTGAGTTTTGCAAATATCTTTTTTTTTTAAAAGAGCCTGTGTGAGTCACAAATGCAGGCCTGGTTTCTACCTACACAAATGGCAATCACATTACTGTACTTCACAGATCTGCATGAGAGGGAAATAGGAACTGCAGATATTTCGGAGCCACTGTAGACAGGTACAGAGCAAATGCCCTCAAAAGCAGTCCTACAGAAATGTTCTTATGGAAGTAAATTCTATGTACAGACAAGGTCCCCACATAGGCTCCACTCCGTACAGAGGTAAATTTCTGGGTTATCTGTGTTCTACTGGCCCTTGCAGGACCCATTGGGGTCTTGCACCCTCCTGGTACTGAGCCCCAAATCCCAGTAATTATGTGGGGAATTTAGCATATGGGGAGCATGTTTTGTTCTACGACAGAACTGGATTCTTGAGGCCTCCCTCTCCCAAGCATGCCAGATATCTGGGATGTTTGTGCTGGCACAAAGAATCCAGATAGGGGGGCTAAACAAATGGGCAGGGGGGCATGTGCCCCCATTGGATGTGTGTGTCCCATCCTTGTTCTTTTTCTGGAAGCTGAGTCATGGCTACTGGGCTTCTTTTTCTAAATGGCTTCATCAGTCACTTGAGAGATAGAAACGTTCCACTGCTCATCCAAACAGTAGCCATGACTCAACTTCCAGATAAACTCACCTGGGTGACTGAGAATCTTCACAAACTATCCCTGCCTTTCTCATTAAAACAGTGCACCTAATTTTAAACCTAATTTCCTGCACTCTGGAAGGATTTGCCTGCCACTAAATTTTATCCCAAGTAGTGACCCTGACCCCTCACCCCTGACCGGGTGCTCCTTTGGCACATCTGAGACGGCACACAGAGACACGAGGCTTTAATCAATGGAGCCTCTGGGGACTACCAACCGGGCTACCTCTGCCTTCCTCTCTAGTAGAGGCGGTGAATCCAAGCCCAGTTTGTCTTCCCTCCTGCTAAATTCCTGGTCTCCTCTATTCCACGTGAGAGCTGTTGGAGCCAAAAAGATGAATAAGGTGAAAGAAAGTGAGAGTATGGCAGAAAGTGAAAAAAACCAGCAGGCAGGAATATTGCCAGTTTGGGGGCAAGATACACCTTTTCTGCTTCTCAGCTGGGTTGTGAATGGGGTGAGGCAGTCTTGGAGGAAATGCTGGCATCACTGCATCTCACTCTCTTTGCAGGTCTGAATACAGGCTTATGTGGAAGCATACTTATGCATATGGGTAAAAATACTCATTTTTGCCCCAGCTCCAGCCAGTATTGGCTGTTGTGCCTCCTGCTCCATCATATACAACTGCTACCAGTCCATGACTGGTTTTAATCAATTTTCTCACCTTCTGGCAACTTTTTTTTGTTCCTGAATTCTGAAGACTTATGAAACTGAAACATGTGACGATTATGCCTTTTGATTAACAACCAAAACCTACATAAGTAAAACATTTTAGTTAACTGCATCATCACAAAGTCCAATGACTTTTCCAAGATCAGTATGTGACATCTGCACTATTTTCAAGCGATCAGAGCAACAAAATGTTCACTACAAATACACCAAATTTTACAGCTGAGACAAACTAGCTGTGGAATACCAAACAGAGAGAAGCTTTCAAAATGAGACATTCAGAAACACGTAGCAGCAAGAGTCTGCTTTAAACGGAATATTTGGCAAAAAAACCCAACACAACCTAAGGGACAAAGAATGATAGTTTGAATGCAGCCGTACTCTGGATCCCACAAGCAAGTAACGATAAAGAGTGCTGGTCAATTTACCACCTAAATTACAATGTAAATATATTGAAAGACTGTCATTAAAGCACTGTGGATGAATAACAAACAATTTGCACAAGTACAGTGTTACAGAAAAAAGTTTGTATTCTACCCAGGTAGACTGTGACATTTTTTGTGATACCTGAAACACGGAGACAAAAACTTACCTGCTTGCAGTGCTGACATTTCAACAATATCCATCCTGTAGAAAGTTCTAAACCCCAAAGGAATGGTATCTGCATCGCCTGACATCTCCTCTATAGCGAGCTTAAATATTTCGACCATGTCATGTAGGACTCTGTCTAAATTGATTGTAGATGGCAATGCTGAAGTCAGGGTTAAGGATATGGCAACAGCTATAGTATGGGTTGGATGGGATTGCACCGCTTCACATTTAATTTCGCAGTTCTCCAAGGATCTCATCAGCACCCGTTTCCCCCTTTGCCGTGGCTCATCAACTACAGCGATGGCATGCCATTCAATGGATGCAGCTCTGGGAAGGGAAGGCACCACAACCACAGATAGTACTTCATACGCTGTAGGTTCGTCATTCCTCATGTCTTCCCCTTTGGTCTAGAAGTCAAAGAGACAATGCTTACTAATATAAAACTCAAGACAGTTTTTAAAATTGCATTTTGATGTCCCAGCTAGACTACTGTAATGCACTCTAAGTCTCAGGAAACTCCAGACTGCTGACTTGAGCAGGGTACAGAGATCACATTACACCCCTATTAAAGCAGCTCCAATGCCTATCAATCAGCTATCGGGCACAATTCAAGGTGTTGACTTTGACCTACAAAGCACTGTACGACCTGAGTCCTAGCTACCTCAAAGATCGAATCTCACAATATGAACCAATTCGGGTGTTAAGGTCATCAGGAGAGGCCTTTCTCTCTATCCCACCACCCTAACAGGAACGTCTCATGGGAACCCATGAAAGGGCCTTCTCGGCTGCTGTGCCCAGATTCTGGAACTCCCTCCCACTAGAGGCCAGGACTGCCTCATCTCTGTTGTCCTTCCGGAAACTGGCAAAGACATTTCTCTTCAGGCAAGCTTTCCCTGAATGATGGACTTGCATTATGTGTCTTTACATGAATCTATGGGTTCACATAGAGTTTGTGTTTATAACTACTTATTTTTTAATAATTTTATTAGTTTAAAAAACATATACAAATTACATAAAAGGAAAACAAACATCAACAACAGTGCACCCCTTCACCAACAGGATCACTTTTAATATTTACATTCGTCACCCTCCCTTCCAGAACAAAATCGATTGTTGCGGGGAAACCTTACCCTTATTCCGTACAAGTACGTATTCAATAAATCTACCCCATATATCATAGAAAATATCTCTTTTTAACTCTCTTTTTTAACCTTGAGAGAGCAGGTCAATTTATCATTTAAAGCAATATTCCATACTTCATTATACCATTCTTCTAAACATAGTTCATATTTAGATTTCCAATTTCTAGCAATTATTAATCTAGCTGCTGTCAACAAATTTGTAATCAACTCTTTAGTTTTAACATCATAATTATGGTCCACAAATATTGATAACAAAGCAATTTCAGATTTAGGCTCTATGGTCATTTCTAATATATCACTTAATTCTTTAAAGATATATTTCCAAAATTTCTGTATCTTTTTACATTCCCACCACAAATGATAAAAGGTACCAATCTCGTTATCACATTTCCAACAAAGCTTAGAGAAGTTTACATTCATTTTATTCAATTTCACTGGCGTCATATACCATCTTAAACTTATTTTAAAGAAATTTTCCTTTATTCTAACAGACAAAGATCTGAGTATTCTCATTCTCCACATTTTAGCCCAGTCTTCTTCTCTTATTTCTTTTTTAATATCTTGTTCCCACATTAATTTCGATCCAGGTCCTCCCCTATTATCATCTAAATCCGAAATAATTTTATATAGTTTGCTAACAATACCGTTTACTACCATTTCGTTCTGAGTATCCTCGTACGACAGTAAAAGTTGTTCATATTTTGTGTACTCTCTGCATTTGTTATTTTTCTTTAACCAAGTATCAGTCCATTTCTTTAATTGTATAAAATTGAACCAAGATATATCCCTACCTTGGAGAACTTTATTCATTTGTTCTTTCCCTCTCATCTTGCCTATCCAGTCTTTCAATCTAATCACTTGTTTATCCCTAAATACTTTTTTAAAAACTTTCAAATTTGTAGGGAAATTCTCCATTTCAGTTACAGATCTCAATGGTGAGTCTGAGGGACATAATTCTTTCTTGTGCAAATACCATGCATTTAACATAGATCTAAGAAAGGGGTTGTTAATCTCATTTAACTTTGATTTCTTAATAGTGCCGAATAGGTATTTTTCAATATCCTCCTTTATTTCTGATGATTCCATTTTCCACCATATTAATCTTTCTGGACTAAACACAATATCACCAATAAACCTTATTTGATTTGCTAAATAATAATTTTTAACATTCAGTAAACCTATACCGTCTTTATTCTGGGCCATATACCAATATTTTTTGTTTATTCTAGCTTTTTTACCACTGTTACAATAGTTGTTAATTAAATCTTGCCAAAATTTAAGATCATCCTTACTTAGCTGTATTGGAAGCATCATAAAAAGAAAATTTAACTTTGGTAAAATTTTCATTTTCATCAATGCAATCTTCCCAAACCAAGAAAGTTTTAGACTTGAATATTCTAACATTTTATTCTTAATTTCTTTCTTCAGTTTACTATAATTAAATTCCTTTAGTTTCTGTGTATCCTTTGCTAATTCTATACCTAAATACTTAATTGAATTACTTATCTTACATCTATAGTTGTGGGTAAACGCTTCTTGTTCTTCCTTGTTATGATTAAACAGCATCACCTGAGATTTCTGCCAGTTAACCCTCAATCCAGATATTGACCCAAATTTCTCCAAATGATATTTAACTCTATCCATACTCTCTAATGGGTTTTTAATTGTCATAAGGAATCATCTGCAAATAAATTAATCTTTACTTTATTATCAATACCTAATCCGCTAATTAACTCATCATTTCTTATTTTATCCGCTAACATTTCGATCATTAAGCAAAATAAAACTGGGGAGAGGGGGCAACCTTGTCTAGTACCTCGGCCTAGAGATATCCGATCTGAAATTCCGTCATTAATTATTATCTCAGATGTATTTTCAGAATATAATTGATCTATCACACCTCTAAATTTCATTCCAAACCCCCAATTTTCAATCACTGTTTTTAGTGTTGGCCATTCCACACAATCAAAAGCCTTAAATATATCCAATGAATAAAATGCCAGCCTTCTGATTGTTCCTTTCTGTATCATATATAATATTCAGCACTCTTCTAGTTAATTTAGACATTTGTCTTCCCTTTAAAAACCCATTTTGATCTTCCTTAATATATCTTGTAATGAACCCATTCATTCTGTTCGCTAATATTGCAGTAAAAATCTTAGCATCTTGATTTTCAAATTCTGAGTGGCCCGCAGCTTCTTCTCTCCACAGGCTTAGCCTGTCACACATCCCTGCCAGCTGGCACATCCCCATACTGGATGGAGATGTCAGTTTGCAGTTTTAGTTTGCCTGCCCTCCCTGCTTCCGTCCATCCCCCTCCCCACTCTGCCAGCCTAGAGGCTCATCCAAAGTTTGGCCCGGTGGCCAAATGTGGCTGAATGTTCGGCCCCCACACATTTTCACCTCACCGAATCTGGCCCTCCTTGCAAAAGGTTTGGACACCCCAATCTACTGGGTCCGACGACGTCTGGCTCTTTAAAAGTTGGATATTTTAAGTGAGGGAAAAATTCCCTACCACTCTGGTAAGTCTTGGAAACCTCGCTTAAGGAAGCATTACCAGGTTTTCTTTTTCTTTTTTCCCAAAAAGTCCGGGGGCTGTGGGGATGGTATTTTTGGACAAGTTTTATCTACAAATTTAATCTCTATTTAAAGGGACGTGGGATAGTGGCCAAAGGTAGTTGTCGTGACTTTTTTGGGCTGTTTGGACATGTTCTGAAAGTTTTTCTTCCTGAAGTTTCACCAGACTCTGTGGCTGGCATCTTCAGAGGGCAAGGAGCCCAGGGAACAAGGAGTTTCTCTCTGTGCTCTGGGGTATAAAGTGAGTGAGACGGGGGTTTTTAAGGTTGTGGGAAAGAGGAAACTTCTATGCAGGAAAATTGGTGTGAGTCATTGTATTGTGATGAAGGGATTAAGTTTCAATGCAATCAGGGGTAGCAATGATGCTTGATGGGTGTTGTTAGCTATTCTATTGTGTGAACTGATCACTTTTTGCTTGTGGCTGGGTGGGAATCATTGACCTTAGACCTTTTGCACTCTGCAGCTCTTAGTACTGGATGCCAGGCTTTGTTGATTTTTAGACTTTCTTTTTTGTTGAAACTCTGCTTGTAGGATTCTTGTCATTTCACTTATTTCCTCTGCTTCTTCTTCCGGAAGATAGTACATGGCTGATTCCACGTTTGCAGTGATGTCTTCCACTGGAATTTTATTGGGTGTGACTGCAAAGTTTTCTCCTTTGGCTAAAACTGAGGTTTCTTTCTGGGAGAGCTGCTGTTAGTTACGTTGATGATAATTTGTGAGGTGTTTAGATATCAGATCCTGGCCCTGAAAGCCTTCGAGAATACATAATAAAGGTACTTCAGAGTGTCCATCAGTGATAGTAATTTTGTTGGAGCAAGTGACCCACTTGCTGAATAGACTCACTGGGGGCATAAAAAGGTGGAAAGGCTGCAAACAATTATTAACCAGTATGAACTTTTTAAAAGAGGAAGAGGAAGAACCTGGGAAGACAGATGAAGAAGAATAGACCAATGGATACAGGCACAAACTACAGATAATAAGGATATACATACATTTGAGGAAAACAGAAGGTTCTAAGAAAGCTCAAAAGGGTCTACCTCAGTGGCAGATGAAGGGGGACTGAGGACTAGCTACATACAGGGTGGGGACCAAGCACAGTACAGTGGGTATGGACTAACAGATGTTTTAGGCCAGGCATGTCCAAACTTTGGCCCTCCAAATGTTTTGAACTGCAACTTCCACAGTCCTTTGCCATTGGCAATCTAAGCTTAGAATTCTGGGAGTTGTGGTCCAAAACATCACGACGGCCAAAGTTTGGACATGCCTGTTTTACGATCTAGAATGTTTTGAAAGTCTCTGCACAGATATAGAACAAACCCAAATGTGTGATTCAAAAATATCACAAATTATTATTGCACTACTAATTACACAATGTCTTTAATTTTGTTGTTGTTGGAAGTTTTGTTCCAAAATCATGATTATGTATAGAAACTAGAATAAGACCTTTTGTTTGCAACTACTATAAGGGTGGAAGCAGGAAGGTATCCCATCAATATTCAAAGTGTCTAATTTCAAATATTTTTGTACTCTGGATTAATCAGAATTTCTGAGCAATCTTTGCTGTTGTGTGCATGGGAAGATGGCCATAAACTAGAACACCTGATAATGGAATCATGTGGCAAATTCAAAGTTTCCTTTTCCTTTTAATTCAGTATGACAGAGTCTTTAACTCTAAAATGTATAAAAGCAGTCTACAAGAGTCCAATTTATGGTCTCAAGCAGAGACAACCAGCAGGACATGCCTATCAAAGTCTGTCTATGCCAAAGAGTATGTATCAATGTAGTAGTGTCTAGTAAAAATTATAGGCAGACTTCCAAGTAACTGCCTTGCATAGCAACTTAATAGAAGTGCATGACATAGGGCCAAACTAGACATGATGTTAACTATGTGAGTGTAATTTATATGTACTTTTTAACTTTCTAAATAGCAGTCACTTAAAAAAACTGAGCAGCTTTTGTACCATAAGGGGTAGAAAGGAGAAGTTTAATTCTCACTCTTTCTGCCACAGCGTAGACAAATATTACATCTCAAGAGCTGTTAACTGAATTTTACGACAAGACAAGGGAGACCATGAAATTTCAGAAGCATCACTTTGTCATTTCATTTCATCATCTTCTGTCACAGAGCCATCTAAAATCTAGAGTTATTCACATATCCCCATGTTTACTGTGTAATGTACACATAAAAATTGATTAGCTCTCCATTGGCCTCTAATAACAACTTTTATTGGTCCAATCTGTACCAGAGAGTGAAAGGCAGACTGATCAGCGTGAGCTTGGTACTGATCAGCGTGAGCTTGGTAAAACACATGTGCACACAGAATCTTTGTCTGATAGCCCTCTTCTGCTCCAGGATGTTGTGGTCCAAGACTGTGGCCAACATGAACTAATTAGAAACAGAATCTCTCTACGCTGCTGAGAAATGGCAAATGTAGTAACTTTCCCTGACAGAAAAATGAACTGGTATATTGTTATAGTCTCTTTCAGTATCTGGAGATAAGAATATGCTTGACAGCTTTGATGAGTATTTCCTCTTGGCTAGTCTGGGTGGTTTATATCAAAGCTTGTACCATGATTCCTACAACTTTTGGAGTAGATGAAACTCCTGAAAATATCAAATAAATGAGAGCTGTCTTTATTTTCCTCATTTTACCTCAAAAGACTGTTTCTTCCCAATAGCTGATATGTGAATGGACTGTCTGAAAACACGAGTTATCCTGGGGTTTTGATCATATTCGCCAACTTGTTCAACCAAGCAACAATGGTAGAGGAACTATAGTGTATTGACACTTGCCAATTAGAACCTGTGATTATTCTAAAAATGTCTTATTTTAACCATGCATCAAGTCAAATTACGACCTACAAGGCAGTAGTTAAAATCTTGTTCCATAGGTTATACCATATAAGGCCAATGATGTCACCAGCTCCAACAAAGTTTAGGAAATAAAACATTAGGCTCTTCCCCAAACACACAAAGATCCTGAGAAACAGAGGGGACGTTGTCGGGAGCTGTGGAATGGGAGGGTCTTTAATGGCTGGAGGTGGCATTTTTTTAAAAAAAATTAAAGATGTATTTTGCTCTTAGAGCTCCTAACAGCTTCCTGATGACAAAAGAGATTCCACTGGTGCCTCAGTATTTTCAGGAAGAGAATCAGAAGTATTTTATTTATGAAAAATGTCTGCAGTTGATGACACCACTGGCAGTTTATGGCACTACATAAAGAGTGGGATTTCAGCTACACTTTCAGATACAGCATATCTTATGCAATTCCCAAATTAAACAAAACCAAAGAAATCACTAATTGCAAAATAAACAAAACCCTGATTGATAGAGCAGATTCTGCTTTGATCTAAAAGATTATTCTGAAGTCTCCTACAAAACAGGGATTATATAAGCACCTTGGTACCTCACCTATTGATTGATTGATAGATGGATGGATGGATTGAATGTATTTTTTATCTCACCCACCTAGTGGCCAGGCTACTACTCTGGGTGACTTACTGTACAATATCATAACATAAACATGTAATAAAACTACAATAATAATCTAATAAAACACCAAACAAAGAAAAAGCAAATGTCTAAATATAAAGTAGACAACACAAAAACCACATAACACATTTCATATTCCATGCCGTATTAATTTGGTTTGAAGAATATAATCCTCAATCATAATCAAGGAAAGCTGTTCTTTTTTAAAATTTTCTTCCTCCTTTAATGAACTCTTGGAACCATATTTCTAACAGGTTTTTATTTGCTTAATTCCCCACAAAAAAACCTTTTTATTCGTAAGTTTCATTTGTTTTGTTTATGATTTAAAATTATTTCGTTTAATTGTCCTTGCATACTATAATACATCTAACTGTATTTTTTCGCTTTTTAAATTCATGTATCTTTTGTCCCAACGCTCCCTTGAGTCTCAGAACTAGAAGAAATAAGGGATACAAATGAAATGAAATAACTAATAAACATAAGGCCTCAAAGTATATGTAGCATTTGTAAAGGAAAGTGTGTGGGGGCGGGGTGGTGGTGAAGAGAAGAAATCCTTTCTAGATATGGTAAAAAAAAAATCAAGGACATGCTCTTTAAAATTTCTGCTGCTTATGACAAACTGGTCTGAGAGCTTAAAGGAAGTTTTTTGGTATTATTCCCTCTCCCCCCCCCAAGAGAACATAATGACCTAAAGCAGTGGTTTAGGGCATTATCCCCCTTTCAGAACCAGGACCTTAAAGTAAAGACTGCCTAATCCTAGAAATTCTGGACAATTCTTCACTGTATCTTGTTCCAGAACAAGCTTCAAAAGGAAACAGACAGGATTTCAATGGAATACAACGATTTCATGAAACAGGATCTAAAAGCTTAATGTGCTGGAAAATCTCACTGTCGTATCTCCAATGAAAAGTACTAAACTGGAGGCTACTAAAAAAAAATCTGTCGCACGTAGAGAAACAAATTAAGAATTCACGTGTCCCTTTTGGGGTGGGAGGGTGAAAGAACACTTTTTCCTGATAACCAGGTCTTCCTTTAAACTCAATTTATGTTCTCTGTTCACATTTTTTAGTATTAAAATGTTTACTTTGTCTTTTTTTCCCTTTTGCCACTATTGAGAAAAGAACCGTGCTATGCAATGTTAGTATTACCGATGGAGTCTTGCTTTGCCTTCATGTGAACTCATAACACCTTTTTATATGTCCATTTGCTTACATTGCAGTTCAGAACAGCAAATACTGTACATTGTCTGACCTCTGAATGGAAAAATAATTGCAAGTTAAAACAGTAATTTTACCTGAGGTCGATAAGGCCATAACACTAGCTCTGCTTTCAATTCACATGCTCAATTTTCATCCACTCATTCTTGACTTCGTGAGGAAGGAATAATGACAGGGTACAGGCACTTTATTTTAAAATTCACTCACAAAGTTATTGACAAGCATTTTTCTCTCACAACAAAGTCTCTTCTGCTTGACCCTTCAGAGCTGTTTACATGAAAAATGCACTTACATCTAGATTAACGAAAGTGAAGTCTAATTCTACACAAATACTTGTCACAATTTCTTTAGCATGTCTGTGTTTGATATAGGAACAAAAATAGGGATAATTTGCCTCAAATTGCAGTCACTTCAGTCATAATAAAATCTCACTGAGCACTGTTTGCTTTCAGTACTTTCATTAGGTAAACTGGGGCTGTTATTAAGGTACCAACACATAAATGTTATATTAGCACTTAACAGTAGCATGGTAGTCTCCCTCCAGGAGATGAATTCTAACCTTGTCAATATAATTCTGCTTCCAGTGCTGCAAAACAGTTTGAAAAGATGAATACTCTAGCTTTACAGTGGAGGAGAATAAAGTCATGCTCATTCAGGCTTAAAGGCCACTTGGTTGGCCCAAGGTGGTGAGGTACTGTTTAGAAAAGAAGTCTAAAAAAGCTCTCTCGGGTCAAGTCAAGCATTGAGATGAAACTTTCCTACTTTCTTTTACTTGTCTTAGGTTGTTAAATCAATTACTTTGTATTTCTGCTTGCCTTCAGCTGCCATTTAGAATGCGGCAAGAAATACAAGAGAATTAGGCCAAGACAAAAGTACAGTTTCAAACTCAACAAATGATCATCATTTCATGTGAAAGACTGTGCACCATGCTCCCACATATTCACATTTTACCGAAGCTTCAACCTTTAAAGCATGGGTTTGTATGATGGAGCTTCCAGGGATCAATCCCCATCACCACTGCCAATGTTGCAGAAACTCTTAGGGCCTTTTTACACGACCCCTAAGATCCGCTGGCCACTTAAATTCGGACCAGAGATCTTAGGGGTTCCTCGCTCTTCCTCTGCCCCCACCCCCCTTCGCACTTCCTGGTTTCTGGCTGCCCGAGGGAGGGAGAAAAAAGAAAGAAAAGAATGCCCTTACCTCCGTTTTGTTCCCGGCAGCATAATACAGATCTCTTAAAGGGGCGGGGCGCAAAAAAAGAACAAACAGAAGCCAGGAGAGCCCCGCACTCACTATCCTTACACCGGATCAAAAATTTGTCACATCCAAAAAGCAGGTACAAGAAAACTGCTGTTTTGTCGCGCTAAGTGGGCGGGGTCGCACTTAATTGTCTACAAAGTCCGGAGGTGGTGGGTAAACATTTTTAAGGTCCGGACCTTGCAGCCATTTGCGGCGGAGCTTAGGGGTCGTGTATAAACGCCCTTAGTCAAATGCCCCCCTTTCTTTGAGGGGTGAGTCTGGTTTTGTGGAACAGAAATATCTTGCCTAAGAAATTATTTCCAGTCATCACCTGTTGGAGGTTAATTTCTTTCATGACTGAATAAATTTTGCCTAAACGATATTGGTGTCTCCCCAATGTGTGGCAGCGGTGAAGAAGGCCAATTCCATGCTAGGGATTATCAAAAAGGGGATTGAAAATAAAACAGCCAACATTATAATGCCTTTATACAAAACAATAGTAAGGCCCCACCTGGAGTATTGTGTACAATTCTGGTCACCGCATCTCAAGAAAGACATAGTGGAACTGGAAAAGGTGCAGAAGAGAGCGACTAAAATGATTACTGGGCTGGGGCACCTCCCTTATGAAGAAAGGCTAAAACATTTGGGCCTCTTTAGTCTGGAAAAAAGGCGATTGAGGGGGGATATGATTGAGACATACAAAATAATGCAGGGTATGAGTAAAGTGGATAGAGGGAAGCTCTTCTCCCTCTCCCAAAATACCAGAACTAGGGGACATACACTCAAATTGAGGGCTGGGAGAGTAAGAACTGACAAAAGAAAATATTTTTTCACCCAGCGCGTTGTAAGTCTATGGAACTCCCTGCCACAGGATGTGGGGATGGCATCTGACCTGGATGCCTTCAAAAGGGGATTGGACAGATTCCTGGAGGAACGATCACAGGTTACAAACCATTGATTCAAGGGTTTAAACCATTTCAAGGGCCAGATGCAGGATAGTGGTATCAGGAGTATCTAGTCTTATGCGCTCCCAAACACATCTGGTGGGGCCGCTGTGAGATACAGAATGGACTAGATGGGCCTTTGGCCTGATCCAATGGCTCTTCTTATGTTCTTATGTTATGATATGATTGATTCAAGTCATTTCTTGGATTTATGTTACTTAAATATTAGATGAATGTTACAAGACATAACTCACTGTTCTACAGATGGATGCTCTCGAAAGAATACTGGATGGTCGCTTACTGTATTTAAAAGCCCCTCTCCTGCCTTTATTAAGTCAGAATTAAAATTTACCTCTTTTTCTCCAATCTGAAGCCAGATATTTCAATTGCAATTACATCAATAAAGGGAGAATGCCCATCTCCTTCTAATCTCACCCCAGTTCAGTGATCTCTGAATTTGAAGACTGTTAAGATCGTGACAGAATGAATTTGATTATAATTGTGTTTATCTCTCTCCTTGTATGATTAAATTGACACTATGTTATTAATTGTTGGTTCCCATCCCTCGCAAGTTTTAGATGGTCTACTGTACATGATTACATAGAATTTATACTATTTTCTTAACTGCTTGGGTTCTCTTTTAGCATTAATGTTGCCTTCTAATACTGTAAGATATCCCTCAATTCCCTGTTCCTAAACTTGAATATGTCTTAATTGTACTGGACAATTGTCCCTCATTACTGTAAGCTGCATTGGGTCCTTTCCCAAGAAGAAAGGTGGGATAAAAATACTCAAAAATAAAATAAAATAAAATAAAATTATAATTGAGGTGGTGTTAGGTGACAGGGTCTGTGTAGACTCCAGTGGTCTTTCAGATTTGCAGACATGTTCTCAGATCCATCTGCATTCATGTCAAGAGCTAACTTTCACCAGCTTCATTTCTTAGAAAGGACAACATGAGAACACAAGAAGGGACGTTCTAGGTCAGATCAAAGACCTATCTCAGTGATGGCCAAACTTCGGCCCTCCAGATGTTTTGGACCACAACTCTCACGGTCCTTTGTCATTGGCCAGACAGGCTTGAAATTCTGGGAGTTGTGGTCCAAAACATCGGGAGGGCCAACATTTGGCCACCACTGACCTATCTAGTTCAGTGCATGGATGATACTGCTGAGGTCACTCTCACTGTCGACTCAGTGGTCAACCATATGCCCATGAGTAATCCTACTAGCAGGGTGTGAGTGCAATATCTGTGCTTTTGTGGTCGCTATTAATTCTTATAAGAACTATATCACATATAGCCACGCTGACTAGGAATCACTGGAAAGCGTATCCTCCACAAATTTATATAATCCCGTATTGATCCAATCCAAGTTAACAGCCATCAAAACATCTTCTGACAATAAATTCTGGTTTCTAGTTTATTGAACTGTGAAGAAGTACTCCCTTTTATTGGTCCTTCATCTTCTATCAATCAGTGTCAGTGCATGACATCAATAAAGGAGCACCTGTATGTATAACCAGGAACCTGGAAACACAACTAAAATATTTCCTCCTGAGTCCTTAGAGAAGTGCTATCAATTTGCACTCAGCAAGCTAGATAAGCTCATAATCTATTCAGTCGAAAGCAATTCTTTATAACTTAGTTGGAGATTCTGACCAAGAAATGATGAGCACACTTTTGTAATGAAGTTATTAGCTTTGTGTTACATGCTGTACATGGGATAATTCATCTGATGTACAACATGATGAGTACTGGGTTTTCATTATCCTCTTGTCTTAGATCACACTCAACAATAAGGGTTTCCTATTTAAATTAATCCAGAGCACTATCCAGAACTGCTGCAATTTTGCATGATAAAGCTGTGAAATCAATTATTTTATATCTATAGTGCCTTTCCTTGATTTACAGAGCCAAGGTACCTCATTAATTGTTTAAAAATGTAAAATTAAAAGGCATAATGGCTGAAAACCTGTTGTGTTGCCTCCTTTGTATAAAGGGAATGATGCCAACTGACAGGGACAGAGTGCCATTGTACTAAGCTTCTTTTTGCGATTTCAGAGTGTGAACAGCTTGTACACAATGTTGCAAAGTAATATGCACATAAAAATCACCAAAGAAGGCCTTTAAACAGTGGCGAGTCTCACCTGCCAATGAGAACTGTTGCAAAGGTCAGCCCAACCAACAAGATATCCTGTTCTGCTTGATACCAATCACTGTTCTTGACAATTGCATTGGTTTGGGTGAGAAGTGGTTTACTGATAAAAAATGACTTGGTTTCTGGGATACTCCCTTGCATGGTGTCACCATCCTGTAGACCATCTTGATTGCTGCCACTGATGCCGTGAACAATCACACTGCCCTATGCCAGTGATGGCGAACCTATGGCACGGGTGCCAAAGGTGGCACTCGGAGCCCTTTCTGTGGGCACTCGACATCACCCCTTCATAGTTACCTGTATACAGTTTCAATTACTGTATTGGCACTTTGCAAAAAAAAAAAAAGTGGGTTTTGAATTGCAGTTTGGGCACTCGGTCTCAAAAAGGTTCGCCATCACTGCCCTATGCTATTTAAGTTCAGTGTCTGTTTTCCTGCTGGGAACACGGGTTGTGTTGTGCAGCAAAAGCCTAGCTTTTTGAATCATGGGTGCAGAAGCACAATATCCTACATTCATAAACCAAAAGTTTTTTTGAGGAATTGGATTCCCTTGGCTTACTTGTTCCATTGCTATATTTTACAGTTAGCACAGAAGGCTTGTTCCAACAACAAAGCCTGCATTTAACCAAACATTATCCCCACTTTTTTCCTCCCGCTTTCCTGCAAGATGGTTATTTTATCCTAACTGCTCTGCACATAATGGTCATCTGATATACTGTTTGAAATTCCACAGCAAATGTTAGATAATATGTTCAATTATTTAAATGTACAAGTCTGAACTGCACCACTAGATAAATGCATCATACACAACCTTTCTTTAACAGCCAGAAAGTTTATAACACTTAGGATTATTTTTCTTTAAAGGGCTTTAAAGAGGAAAATTTGGTTATTTACAAAAATGAATCGAAGCACTTTTACGTAACACCTGCTCTCAAGTATTCTTTGCTGTAACTATTTTATATTTAGAAATTGGAAATAGCAGCATAACTAAGTACATAATAAAACAGATTATAGAAAATCGGCTGTCAAATTTATAAAGCAGAGAGAATGACAAAACTACATGACTCTCCCCATTCTTATGTTCTTTTCTTGAAATGATAGTCAGTTTAATTGTCCAGTTCTGCAGCAGCTTCTCCTATACTGATGACCTGCTGCTGCCAGAAGAACATCTCTAATGAAGTCTTCAGTGAGACTATTAAAATGTTGTAAATACTGTTCTATAAATTCACAGTTGGACTTTGAAATTCACATCTGAATTTTAGATTTTGTTTCCCTTTCACTTTGGAGAAACAATAATGCCTTATTATAAATACTACAAAACTTGAAAAAGAACAGATTGCTTACCTATGACTGTGGTTCTCTGAGTGGTTATCTGTGAACTCATACCAATGGGCAGTATGGTGATTGAACCAATTGCCTTTAAAAATGGTGACTGGGCCTTCAAGAGAAATTGACACAACTGCCTTGCAGGTATCCTTTGATTTGCATCCTCCCTTGAGCAGGGGATTGGACTCAGTGACCTTATTGACATCCTCTTCCTTTAGTTCTGGTCCACAATAATGGCAGGGACATCTGAGAGGAGAGGCAAGTAGGTTATATGAGTTCCCAGATGACCACCTAAACAATCACTATTATAGATAATCAACTACTACTACTACTACTACTACTACTACCTCTTCTTCTTCTTCTTCTTCTTCTTCTTCTTCTTCTTCTTCTTCTTCTTCTTCTTCTTCTTCTTCTTCTTCTTCTTCTTCTTCACAGTCTCTATGAATGTGGGATGGATTGTCCAAATCAGAAGAGGAAATGAAATCATAAAAGTCCTGTTCTGGTTATCTGTGTGGCCACTGTAGTGGTACTGAAGTTGGTTTCATTAGGACATATCATTTGGGCACAAGGGGCACTAGTAAAGAGGGTTGAAGCCCCATTGATAGGAGTTGCTGGGTTGATGTTGGTAGGGACGAAGCAAGGCGGTGGTGGGTCAAAGTCATGATTACTACTGGGGCAGCAACCAGAATGGCAGTCAATTCCAACGTCAGCTTTTTAGCTGTCAAGGCCAATGACACAATACAGGACAGTACATTATCAGGCACAGTATTGAAAAGCTGCAAAAATTACTTTATATATTGCAGATAATATACAGAAACTAGGTAACGTATTGTTATATGCTACTGGAAAAGTTGAGCAGAAGTGACCATGAGGCACACTCATTGACAAAATACCAAAGAGATTAAAACAGCCCACTGATACAGATGCAAGCAAGCTCAGTTTTGTTATGAAAGGCTTTTTCTTCTGCAGTTTTCCTAGTGGAATCTCCACTTTATAAGTGACAGACCTATTGTTGGTACAACACTTTGTTCTGAAACTTAAAGCCAGTGCACTCTGTTATTCAGGCAGAGTGAAGAAACTACAAATGTATAATTTACAGGGTTATTAAACATACCAGCGTCATAATCAAAACTGCCGCTGAAAAAATTCAAAAACTATAATCCCTTAAGGTAACATGATCATATCAAATCTTTGTAGATCTATCTATTCAATATCCTTTTTCTTTAATTTCAAAAAGGCCATGTGATCGGGAATCACAGTTTGGGGGAATAGCAAAAGAAGTAAACAGCCTGCCAAGTAATTATTTTATAATTATTAGTTAATAATTAATATAATACTTTACCTTTATAATGGATATAATAATTTAGGGATACCAGTATGGTGTAGTGAACAGAGTGATCAACTAGCAACCTAGTCAGATATTTAAAAATATTTAAATGCTTTTTGAAGAAAAATCTCTCTAAAGACTGTGCTCTAGTTAAGATCCATTATAGTCCAAAGGTTATTCATCATGAAATTCATTTTTAATTATGTAGCATAAGGCTGTAATAATCCACATGGGTGTTTAAGCAAATACAAAGTGTTCTGCTTATGTACCCCCCATAGTGCACTCTCTGGGCGGTTTACAATTTAATTATGCAGGCTACACATTGCCACCCCCCCATAAGCTGGGTACTCATTTCACCGACCTCGGAAGGAGGGAAGGCTGAGTCAACCATGGGCCAGCTACCTGGGACTGAACCCTAGGTCGTAAGCACAATTTAGCTGCAGTGCAGACATTTAACCACTGTACCATGAGGTTCCTAAATATTATATATTTGAGCTCAAGGTTGCTTAGTTCTGCACTGGAGTAAAGCAATGCCACTTTTAAAAAATGACTTGAAAACCCTTTGCCCAAACATTCCCAAAATTGGCACAGACTTTCTGCCAAACAATCGGAAAACCAGTTTCATAGTTATACTTTTTTTGTGTGTGGAGCACTCCTGCTTTTGGAGTTGGCTTATGAAATGCTGAATAATGCTGTGAGCACAATAAATCTGTGACTTCCTGGGTCCCAAAAAATCATAGCAGAAGTCTGTCAGGTATGCTTAAGATATGCATATTGTGACTATTTCTCCTTTGGTGCCTTCTTTCCATTATGCTGGTAGTTTAGGAGCAGGCACTATTCAGTCAGCTTAATATACGAAATCTTGCACCCTAAGGGAGGGGCCAACTGTGCTACTCTTTCCTCCATCAAGACTTTCTTTTACTAGAAATGGATGATTATCAATGTGAGTGAGGAAAAAGAAACAATGCATGAACCAGAACAGAACAAAGAAATTGAAGATGCAAAGTAAAAAGTTAATGCAATATCCTCTCAGGCTTAGTTACACAAAATAAGATAGCAAATTACGATAATAATTCAACCACAGCGTTGAACACAGTGTAATGTTTGGCACAATTAAATATGTTAAACAGAATTCACATAAACCGTGATTGTCATGTGATTGCAATTTTTTCTTTGTGACTGTTCTCCTGGGATTTACCTCCTTTTTTCATTTCTCTTTGGCCTTTTTAGCCATGAGGATGAAGCCACAGAACGGGCTTCTCCCACGTGGCATGGGAGGAGCCCATGCTGACCAAGGACTGTCTGCAGTGACATGCGAACCCCAAAGGTTTTTATTTTATTTTATTCTATTCTCAGGAGCATCAACCTCTCAACTCCCATCAGCTTTTCCTCCCTATATTTTATATAGGCTGCACCTCCCCTTACAGTTTTAAAAAGCCAAACACCATTTTTCAAAAAAAACTGTCAGATGTTATAGGGTGTGCTGGGTACTTGTAAGGTTGTGTCTTTCACCCCCTTCAAAATGTATATTTTTGGAGGTCTAGGAGCTCCCCCAACAACTGTTGGCCTGGAAAAGTGGCCCCTAACTCATGAAAGTTGAACACCAATGCAATACGAGGCACCAGCTTGTTTTGCTTTCTGTGTGTGCTTCTGAAAAAAATTAGCACTATCTGGTACATTCAAAGGCACAACATATTGGCCGAAACCCTGTTCCATAACTTATACCTGTGCAGTTCTGAACATGTCATTAATACAGGTGATTTTTCAAAAATGGAAATTTCCTAATTCAGTCACAAGACTTCCATGTTCTCTCTCCCATCATCAGGAAGCTGAAGGAGCCGCAGAACAAAAGGAGGGAGTTTTTGATTACTGAAAATTGATACAGGAGTTAAACTTGTCACTTGACTGGCAGCAGCACTTTAGGTAACTAAAGTTATTGAAAATTGCCACCAGTAGTAACATAATTACTGTACCAGTGATAGCAATTTTTGGTAATTTTAAACTTCCTCTTCCTGTCCCATGGTTTCCTCATAATGCAGGTGTTTATAAGGGAGCCATGGGAGCTTCAAGACTAGGAAATGTTTCATTCCTGAAAAAACGTCTTGATGCCGTTTTAAGTTACTGAACAGGATTTCAGCCATAGGTCCCCCCCCCCGGAACTATATTAATTATCACACTATAAATCACTTCACCATGTTAAAGTCAAATTATCAAGGCAGGTTGATTTTTCACATAGAAAGCTCTGATAAATGGTTCAAACTGTGACTTTGAAAACATTGTCATCCTGTTAGAAATTAAGAAAGCTGAAAACATGTGGGACAAGAGATTATTTTGAGGCCTTCCAGAACTGAGTAAATGTCTGAATCTGAAGACATCCGCCTTGCTCAACCTTGGTTTTATTTCATAAATATCTGTATTCTTATGTCATTAAGAAAGACCTATACTGGGAAGAAACAAATCTGGCAATTGACACAATTTTGTGTAATTTTTAGGAATTAATAAATTTATAAACGAATTGATACATACTTCATTACTCATGTTAGTAGAGAAAACATATGCGTTATACTCTTGTTACTCAGACTTTCAGGAACCCCTGTGACTGAACTCAGAAAACACAAGAGGCAGAAGGCAGCCATCTTACTCATTATGGCCTATATTCTCCCTTGCTGACAGTCTTACATATTTAAACAGCCCTTCATGCCACAAACCCTTTTAAGTATTCTCAGAGCTGCAGAAATAATTTTGGAAGCAAAATATCTAAACAGTAAGCATAATAAAAATGAAACAGGTTAAAGCTTATTAGCAGCAGGGAACAGATGTGGTAAAAACTCTTGCCATCTCCCCTACATTTCTTCCCCAGCAGGGACATTCTATCAAGCTGTGAGTTAGTTCTAGAATATAATGCAGGCTGCTGTTACAGCAATTGCACCTTCCTGTATAACGGTATTGCACTAAGTATTCACTTTGATTTTTGATATTTTTTTCTTTGTAATAATAATGTTTAAGATATTTCCTGCAGAGCTAAATGCAAAGTCAAGTGCTGTATGCCAGCTAAACACAAGGATATGGAAATATGAAATTGATAACAAAATAATTGCTACATTGAAAAGCTATTTTCCTTCCTAAACTATAGGTTCCTAAGACAGGATAAGAATCTTGATTCAAGTTAAGGTTGCTTGAAATCCCTTTCAGACATACATAATTCAATATATCTGTTACAATGTGTAGGAAATGTCAGTTATACAAGAAACAAAGCCATAAATTGATAGCAATCCAAAGGAGACCATGTTTGTCACAAGGCATATATATGATCACCGACTATCAGTCTGTTTTATTCTGGCCAGTTCAAAAACAAAGCTGACATACGATATACAAATGGAAGAAGTCTAAGTGAGATACTCAAATTAGAAAAAGTAATAATAAACAAATCTTTGAAATCTACAGTATATAATTGTTTACACTTCAATTCAAGGCGGGAATTTCATATTCTTGTTAAGAGAATGCTTTTGAAAACCTGCCTAAATTTCAATGTGTTGAACACATACAAATCGAGAGTTTAGAGTTCTTTAAGAAGTCTTTATTGCAATTTTAGGCTTGTCACAAAAATTAGAATGTAGTCATCCTATGCTAATATCTACTTTTGTATTGTAGGACCTGGCCAGAAAACATCACTTTCCTTTCTTTTTAAAAAAGTATGTCTATATTGGAGGAAGAGACATCCCTCAGAATGGCAGGGAAAGTGGCAGCCATGTGCTTTAGCCTATATTCGACAGTGTGTCCTTGTCAAACTGATTCTTGTGTATTTAGTGGAATCATGTTACCAGTCAATGTTACCTTTCTGCGTATCACTAGACCTGGTGCCTATTATAATTTCTGACTTGTGCAAATTGAGTTTTAATTACTTCATCATTTCCACATAAATGTGGCTGCTTAGCATGAAAAGATTGGTTCTCCAGGATGGGACCACAGGGGTAGCTTACATGCACGGCATGCAGAGAAGTTCCTGGCTCAGTTTCTGGTGACCCCAGTTGAAAGGATCAGGTAGCAGATGATGGGAAAGGCCCCTGCCCAAGACCTTGGGGTGTCATTGTCAATCAGGACAGATAATACTGGATTGAAAAGACAAATAATTTGACCTGGGGATAAGGCAGCTCCCTTTGTTTCTCCTCCAAAAGAAGGTCCCCGGGGAGAATACTAGTAACCCCTCGTCATCGCCAGTTTCATGCCAGCAAGGAACAACAGCAGTCGAAAGGGGTGCCAAGAATGCCTGCCAGGTCCAGTGGTTGTGACAAACACTCCCAAAGGCTGTTGAAAGAGCTAATGGGCTCAACCATTTCCCATGTCAATCTCTAGACTGTAGACGCCAACATTTTAATTGCCTAAATTTAGGTAGTGTAAATTAACCGCTACAGTGTTCCATTCAGTAGACCTCAATACATTTCTCATTTATGATTACGTAAGAAAGGCTTGGACATCAAACCGATATACAACAAAGCTCCCCTATACAAGTATGATGCATGATTTTAGAGGGTAATATTGCAGCTCCACAACAACCCTGCACCGTGATCCTAACACCCATTTGCTTCTAAACAAAACCTGCATGTACTTAGTGGGGCTACTTTTCAAGCTGACATATAGTGTGCTGCGAGGCAGATTTCTATACCTATACCTCTATCAGAAACTGTCTGCACCTCTGTCTGTCTATCCCTCTAGATATATTCTTGATCTTTACAGTCAAACCCGCACACAGAAGAGAAAGACTAAAAAGGAGGAGGCTAAATCACAAATGGAGATCTGACAGAGTGCTGCAAGAATGCATTATACTAGCCAAAAGCATTTATTCTGCTTCACGGATGAAAAAGAAAAACACAGAGTAGTTAAAGTGATTATTCACTGCTGAGCTGGCATGCATGTTGCTGGGTCAGTAGTTGGCACTGTGCGCTGTGTGAAAGTTCAAGCAGCATTAAAATAGCACTAGTTCACATTCAAGTCACTGTAAGCACTGAAGTCTCCAAAGAGGGCAAAAGAAAATGAAGGGCAGGGGGACATCCCAAAAAGCAAAAGCAACCTTCTTCTATCACTTTGTTTCTAAGATATCCAAAGCCCATTTACTTGGTCATAAGCTCCTTGACACTCACAGGCTTCCAAGGACATATGTTTTAAGAACCAAGTCCCTGGAATTGAGGGATGGAAGTTAAAGAGACAAGAATAACTGAAATCAGTATATTAATAAGCAGATATTATAGACGACAAATACAACAAATCAAGCAGAAGGAATCAAGATGTTGAAATGATAGTTCTTTCCAACTTCTTTCTCCCTTTGGGACTGCCTGCAGAGGTACCCTTGTAGAATTCTTCCCAAGCGGGAAAAACACATCCATGTCTATCCCTCCTACCTGTGACAAATCCAGTCGGGCTGCATGGCTTCTCCCAGCTCTCATTGCAAATGCTATGCAAACACATTACTGGTGCCTGGCAGAGCACCAATATACAGTGGTACCTCTAATTACAAAATTAATCCATTCCAAATGCATTTTTGTAACTTGAAATGTTTATAACTCAAAACAGTTTCCTTTAGAAATGCATTGGAAATGGATTAATCCATTCCAAGCAGGAAATCACACATACAAACACACACACACACTGAGAAAGCAAAAAGCACAGGAATGAGGAAAGCAAACAACAGAAGATGAACAACCGACCTTATAACCACTTGATAAAGCCACCAAAGAAGTCCCAAATAGCCCCCCAAATGGTACCAAATATTTCCAAAACGGGCAGTTTGAAAAGGTAATTGAAAAAAAAAGAACAAGCCTGGGTTCTTAGCTTTCCTTTACAAAATGGCTCCTTCTGAGTCCTAATTGCAGCACTGGAGTCAGGTGGCCACAAGAAATCCACTAGTGAAGACCCAGAAAGTTGGATGGCCACAAGAAATTCCCCAAAGAAGTCCTAAAAAGTCCCCCAAATGGTGCCTAATATTTCCAAAATGGGCAGTTTGAAAAGGTCATTAAAAAAGAAGCCCCCATTCTCTGCTTCATTTTTCAAAATTGCAGCACTGTAGTTGGGTGGTCACAACATGGCAGTATTGCTATTGCAAACAAGCAGGGAGCCATTTTGAAAAGGAATATTTCCTTTTCCCTTTCATAACTCGGAAAAAGGCTTTTTTCATAACTTGATATTCCCCTATACCCGTGGATTTCTATTCGTAACTTGAATTTTTTGTAACTTGAGCTGTTAGTAACTTGAGGTACCACTGTATTGAGCTTTAGCATTCTGTAATGCAAATAAAAATATATTAGTGCCCCAAACAAGAGTATAAATATGAAACTTCGTATCAGCACCAAATTTGTCATGGATGTAGCGGAAGGACAGCTACTGCTCTGAGTGGTGAATTGATAAAAAAAGATTGAGGGAAGAGCCTCCTGGAAGAATTTTAAAAGCAGATACAGTTGGGTGTCTCGGCGCCCTGGTGGTGCCAGAGCACAAAATTCTCTATATCCTCTTTCAGTTTTTTCATGTCTATGTTAAATAGTAGGGGGGATCCTGAAACACTCTGCAGTCAAGGTATTGAACGGGAGTCCCCCAGTAACACTACAATTCACAAAGTGATGCCACACATGTCAAAATCCCAGAAGCTGACTCCTTTTTTTTTCACTAGTTCCCCACTTCTCACCCAGACAAAAAGCAACTGTCAGGGCTGTTTTTAAATAAGTGTGAATGGCTGTGAGCACAAGAAAGTATCCTGTAGACGATCCTGACCTGTGCCATGGGTGTTGTCATCATTCAGACTGCCCTTTGGAATACAACGCTTGGCATCCTTTTTCCTGTTGGCAATGTGGGCATGACATTGTGCAGAAATATTGGGTTATTTACTGGATTTTTAAATTGTGGGTACAGAAGCACAAAGTTCCACATTCAGCAACTGGAGCATTTTTGAAGATTTTTAATTTGTTCTGGAAGACATATCTAGTGCCTTCCGTCTCCAAAGTAAATGCAATATATTACATTTCTTAATAATGAAAAGAAGCAGGCAGCCCTTACTGAACTGGAGCCAAAACAGGACTACTGAAAAACAACCCACAGTATCAGAATACTCAGTGGAAACCCAAAGTTCGCTGAAGCACACAAAAAGAACCACAACCTCCTGCTCACGCAGACTGATGAGGATGGCGCATGTTTAATAATGCTAAATCCTTCTTCAGGCATTATAGTAGGTAGAGATGGAGCTCTCCTGGATGCCATTCAAACTTCTGCATGTTCAGTGACAAGGTCTCAAGAGGAAAGAGCCAGTGCATTCAGCTGAACATGCTGACATTGTTTCCATAATCAGAAGTCCTAGTAAGATGGAGTAGCCCTGGAAATGAATCTAGCTCAGTGTTTTTCAACCTTTTTTGGGCAAAGGCACACTTGTTTCATGAAAAAAATCACGAGGCACACCACCATTAGAAAATGTTAAAAAATTTAACTCTGTGCCTATCAGACACACACGAACACACTTCTCACCCCCCCAAAAAAACAACAACAAATCCATCCTCCAGCGCAGGCCCTCCCAAGGCATCCCTATCAAAATGTCCGCCTGCCCTCACCTTCCCCCTCCCTCCTCCTGGCACTTTTTTTCAGAGGAACTTGCAAACCCAGGAAGGTGGGGCTGGGGGAGGCTCTTCATATACGACCCCCAACCCCCATCTTTTACCCCTTCCAGTATAAGCCTCCCTTCTCTGCACTGCTGCCTTGGTCGCGAGCGGGATGCGGGGGGGGCATTGCTGGTGTAGGGAGAATTTTTCCCACGGCACACCAGGCAACATCTCGCGGCACACTACTGTGCCACGGAACAGTGGTTGAAAAACACTGATCTAGCTGAGGACGCTGTCCGCACACATCCAGGAAAGTTTCAGCCTGACCTTTTTCAGAAAAGAACACCTGGATAAGTGTCATTCAGAAAGCAGAGGGAAATGAAGAAAAAGAATGCCTTATATTAGCGTGGGCAAACCTATGGTATGGGTGCCAAAGGTGGCACTCAGAGCCCTTGCAACATCGCCCCTTCCCATCCACCAGTATTCCGGCTAAATTGCTGTATTGGCACTTTGCAAAAAATTAGTGCATTTTGAATAGCAGTTTGGGTACTCGGTCTTTAAACGGTTCACCATTACTGACATATACCATTGCCTCAAAATCTACAGTAATCTGGAGGAGGGCTGAGATGGGTGGAATATTCCATGCTTCTTGCTTACAGTATTATTAAATTAACTTTGGCATGAGGAGGGAATCTCTTAAGAATTTTTACATCCTTGCAAACCTCACAGTTACCTCACAGTTACCTGGCTTCTCTCCTTTTGTGTCTGAACACAGTTTTGCAAACATGGAAAACTTGGAAGATTTGTGAGAAATGTGCATGGTAAAGTTAATTTCTAGGTGCTAACATAGAAGATCCTCTCACTGTGGGTACCTGGGCTCAAAACTACAGTTCCAAAATAAATATTCTAATCGAAAGAACATGAAAAGCCATGTGGTTCATTTAAATTAATGTGAATTTTCTTAAGATGCTTATTATGGTTATTTTTAGCCTGTTTCATAATTGTCATATTCCCAAAGCAGGATACAATTAAAAGATTTTGACAATAAAACAGGTTTGTTTCCTTTTTAAAAATGGACAGATGTGGTTTCAGAGCCATGGGTCATCCAGGAAGCTATTTAAAGTCCCAAGCAGGCAGCAGAGCAACCCCCAAAAAAGCTTGACACAAAGAAAGTAGTAGTGCAAATAACCTTCTTTCTCTTCCCTTGAGTCTATATCTTCCCTGACACATTTATTTTTATAATCGTATATTTTTGTACACTTTCCAATTAAGGCTAAAGCTAAAGTCATGTATGGCACTGTTCATTAATTCACTGCTCTCTCTGTGCTTATGCTCAATTATAATATACTTCAATTTATGCAGGTTTCTCAAAAAATACAGCATATTCCACTGCCCTTCTTCTCCAGGATATTCCTATTTGTTTGTCTCCTTGTTTTTTTAAAAAAGCATGGCCATCTTTTCATGTTACAGTGTTCCACTGTTGGCCAGAATCAAAAGGCACAGTAATTCCAAAGGCATCTAGGGTTCCACTAAGTGTGGCCTGTGTTAAATATTTACACTATAATTACCTCACAAGAATATAAAAGCTTCATTTAATCCTGACTCCAGGGAAATGAAATTTGCAAAGCACAAGATGAAAGTCCTGCTATTGCTTTGCTGTTTAAAACACACTGAATGTTCTGTTTCACGGAGTAAAGCTGGGTGAGAATTCACAACATCTGAACGCAACATAGGGCCATAATCCTGATACGGAAGAACTGGCAAAAAGGATTACATACTGTTTTTCATTTGAATTTATATAGGACCTTGTAATAGTTTGCAGCAGCATTTTACAATCCTGGGCTTCCCCTAATTACATGACCAACATCATTAACAAAAGAGACTTTCTAAACAACAGAGAGCAGTGCAATTTCATTTGCTGCCTATGCATCCTTAACCTTCTGATGGTGACATGTTTGAGTGAAAGCAGCCCATATTCTCCTTCAAGAAAACTAATGAGGCAGGTAGTAATTTAAGGCAATGTGATCAGATGTCATCAGTTGAAAGCAGACATGAACTTGTATCTATCTGTGTGTACCCAACCAGGAAGATCATAGGATCTTCTTCATTCTCTACAGCACCAACTACCACCTAAGAGTTGACCTAGGAAAGGAGAAATCTTATTTACTTAGCACAATTTCTAGACTGTTATAAAATTGTATGTATGTATGTATATCCCAACCATTTGACCTAAAAGCCAATGTAGAGAAGTAATAAAAATAATTGCATGTCATAACCCTATCCTGGGATTTGTATGCAAAGAGTACTCTGCACTGGTTTACCATTCACTTTTTTTCTAGGGGTGTTCCCAGATTGTGCAGTTTGCCCAAGTCCACACAAGCTGGGTCTTCTAGGATGCACAGTGGGGAATTGAACTCTCAGTGTCTGGATCAGCCACCACATAACTTGCTCGCTGAGCTATCCATCCGGCACAGAGAAGTAAGTAAAACAATTCTTAGTGCACAGCATCTTAAAAAGGGAGTAAAATTGAGAATTGCAACACGTGAAAAGCTATACATATTTTCAGGAGGTGCCTAAAACAAATACTACATAAACTCTCCTACAGAACAGCAAAGAATTGGAAACTCGAGTGCAATCTCCAGCTGAACAAATGGTACAAAGACGTGTGGGATAGAGTTTTAATAATAAAACAACATATATATTAAAGTAAGAAAAGAAATGACAAATAAGAATGGTTAGGGAGAATTTATTAACTTTCTGTTAAGAAAGTGAAAGTGTATATGTAGGTTTTATTTAGATTTGTTTGTTATGTATGGAGAAGAAGAAGAAGAAGAAGAAGAAGAAGAAGAAGAAGAAGAAGAAGAAGAAGAAGAAGAAGAAGAAGAAGATAGTCAAGAATTTATGACAGAAAAAGCTAGCATCTAGGTCATAGAATCATAGAACTGTAAAGCCAGAAGGATCCCCAAAGCAGGAAACCTGCAGCTAAAGCATATTAAAAAGGTTGTTATTTAACCTCTGATTCAGATGTACCAATGAGGTAGAATTCATCACCCTCTGAGGCAGTCCATTCCACTAGCAAACTGTTAGTACTGTAACTATGTCCTTCCAAATGTTTAAGGGAAATCTTCTCTTGCAATCTCAAGCCAATACTTTGTGTCCTACACTCGAGGACTCAAGAAAAGAAGCTTGTTCCAACTTCTATACGGCATCTCTTTAAATGTTGAAAGATAGCTATCATACCATCTCTCATTCATGCCTTCTCTGGACTAAACCTATTCATATGCCTCAACCATTTCTCATATATTTAGATTTCCAGGGTATTTTCCCATTCTGGTTCTCCTTCTCCTTGGCATGTCTCAGCTGGTTGATATTCTTCATAAACTGTGGTGCCTTGTACCTGTTCCCTTATTGAAGAGGGAACAGGTTTGTTTTCCATGGCTTCAGAGACTAAAACTCAGGGCAATGGTTTCAAACTACAGGAAAAGATATTCCATTTGAACATTAGGAAGAACTTCATGACAGAGCTGTTCGGCAGTGGAATATGCTGCAACGGAGGGCGGTGGAGTCTCCTTTGGAGGTTTTTAAGCAGAGGCTGGATGGCCATCTGTCGGAAATATTGTGATGGGGTTCCTGAATGGCAGGGGATTGGACTGTATGACCCTTGAGGTCCCTTCCAAATCTATGATTCTATGAACTAAACACAATATCCCAGACAAAGTGTAATCTAAAGACACTACAGTAATTTTTTCCAACACAACAATTATGTTGATGCAACCTAGTATTCTCTCCTTTTTGTTGTTATTTTTCTGTTTTTCTTTTTGCTGCTGCAACTGCACCACACATCATGTTTAGCTTGTGGCCTACTGAGACTCCGAGAGACTTTTAACATGTTTTATTACTAGTCAGAGATCATCCATTCGATATTTGTGTATCTGATTTTCTTGCCTACATGAAGTATTAGCTACCACTCCTCGTTTGATACCATCTGCAGACCTCTATGTCTTTATCCAAGATATGGAATAACAGAAGCCACAGGAAAGAGTCCCAGGTCACACTCCCACTTGTCACTTGTGTCCCAGGATGATGACCCACTAGTGAATACCCTCTGGATACAACTCATCAGTAAGCTACATATCACAGAACAGCAGTATAATCTAGTGCACATTTTACTACCTTGGCACCAGAATATTGTGAAGGGTTTTGACAAAAATATTGCTGTAATCAGGATATGTTTCCTCCATAGCACACCTTTTATATACAAAATTGTATGTCTAGAAATGCAGAAATAGAAATGCAAGCACACATTTCACTGAACTCAGTGAATATGAGGACTAGTAAATGTCCCTAATTATTGATCTGCACAAGTAACAGAGAATACAATTACATGGTAAAAGAGTGAGAAGTTTCAAGTAATGTACAAGGATGAGCAACACAAAAAAGATCAGAGAGTGGGGTGGAGAATGAACAGCCTGCTTTGTTGAACGGGGTTTCTCTTCCATCCTACCAAGCAACGGTAATTATTCCATGAAATATATCCAACAAGAATAAAGGAGAGGGTGCTGGACCATACAAATGATGGAAATTATCAGTTGACAGCTAAAAACAAGTGGTAACAGCAGACAAAAATGAAAGCTGATCAGGTGGCATTTAAAAAATAAAACAAAATTCAAGCACAGATGGGTTTACCTTCTCAGAAAATAATCTGGGAAGGAAAGAGAGAAATGGCCCCTTAACACACTATCATGTGAAAGCACTGAAAGGAGGTTATGAAACTTAAAAGTTGTATTCAACAGGAAGGAGCGTGCCTTGAGTGTCAATAAAAATTACATTACAGAAGGTTGTGTAGATGAGAAGCACGTGAATTAATTTGGTGTGATTAGAGGAAGGAAGCTGAGGTAGGTACCTACATTAAGACCAGGGAACTGACCCATTATTTTTGATATATCTTGCCACCAAAAACAGACAAAACCTGGACAAGATGTTTATCAAGATGGACAGATCTAGCTTCTGGAAAATTAATGCACAAGAAATATCCTATGCTGTTTGTTAGGAGGTAAAATTGATAAGGAGTTGTCTTTTGACCTGGAGCTATAATAGTTTTGATACCCTTTTATTTTGTTTACCCTTTGGAATCCCAAATTGATTGATACAGATGATCAATTACCTTACAAATATGAACATAAAAGAAGAATGGACAACCAAAAACATGTTGCTGATTTTCTGTAAATCTCCCAGAGGCCTACTTTAGATGCCCAAATGAAAGGTGGGGTTTGAAGCTGACAATGAAATACCAACTGGCAACAGCATATCAACACCACAGTCAACGCTGCCAAGAAAGAAGTCTTCTAGGCAAACAGGAAATGGTGACTAAAATGAGAAACATAAATGGACTAAAGCTAAACCAATGAACCATAGGAGTAACGATAGCAGATTAGGAATAGCAGATCAGTATTTAATCCAAGGATAAGTAAAGTGCAGATTGTTCAACATATGCAACCTCTAAAACTGTTTTGAGTACTTGCTGTCCAATAACCACAACCTTTGTGTGGTCCTTGAAAGCTTCTAGGAGCAATTTTTGTACAATAGAAAGGGTTGCAGAGCCCCAAATAATAATAATAATAATAATAATAATAATAATAATAATAATAATAATAATAATAATAATAATAATAATAATAATAATAATAAAGCAAAGTGTTCTGCTTAAATACTGCTCCATACCACTTTTCAAGTAGTCTCTGGGTGGTTTACAGTTTAATTACAGTATGCAGGCTACTACTACTACTACTACTACTACTACTACTACTACTACTACTACTACTACTACTACTACTATAATAATAATAATAATAATAATAATAATAATAATAAATAATGCCTTTCTCTCCAAAGGAACCCAAGGCGGCTTACAACAGTAATTCAATACAATACTATAAAAAATACTATATGATACAATACAATACTATAAAAACAATACTAAAAAAACCCGCAGTAGCAGAGTTTAAAAAAAGGTCCCAGGCCAATAAGATTAAAAAATTAAGATGTTATAAAATTTGTAAAAGGCTGGCGGCTCTGAATATGTCTGTGAAGATTCTCAGTCATCCAGGTGAGTTTATCTGGAAGTTGAGTCATGGCTACTGGACTTCTTTTTGAGAGATAGAAATATTTCGCTGCTCATTCAAACAGCTTCATCAGTCTCAGAAGGCTTGCCTAAATTAAAAAACAAAGTGTTCTGCTTATATACCGTCCCATACCACTTCAAGTCATCATTGGCATCCTTCAGTCTCGAAAGACTATGGTATCATGCCTGGAGTAGAGATCCTAAAAACAACACCTAGTGTGACTGAATAGACCAATTCGGGAATGGCAGTCTCTACCGCACTAGGGACAGATTTATTCTGTTTCTTGCCCGGTCCTCGAGTTTCGTTCTTTCTGTGCCTGCCTCTTTTCCTCTGCCTGTTGGACAAATGCCTCTTCAAATTTATGTAGACCATGCTGTATCTCTTGCCTCCAGAAAGTGCGATTGGAGGTCAGGGTTTCCCATCTGTTGAGGTCCTTTCCCAAGGCCTTCAGGTCCCTCTTACAGATATCCTTATACCACAGCTCTGGTCTCCCTCTGGGGCGCTTTCCATGCACTAGTTCTCCGTATAGAAGATCTTTTGGGATCCGGCCGTCATCCATTCTCACAACGTGTCCAAGCCAGCGTAGGCGTCGCTGTTTCAATAAAGTGTACATGCTAGGGATTCCAGCTCGATTCAGGACTATGCTATTTGGAACTTTGTCATGCCAGGTAATGTTGAATATTCGCCTAAGACAGCACATATGGAAGGTATTAAGCTTTCTTTCCTGTCGGGCATGGATGGTCCAAGACTCGCTGCAATACAAAAGTGTGCTCAGTACACAAGCTTTATAGACCTGTATCTTTGTATGTTCTGTCAGCTTCTTATTGAGCCATACTCTCTTTGTTAGTCTGGAAAACATAGTAGCTGCTTTACCTATATGTTTATTCAGCTCAGACTCTAGTGAGAGTGTATCTGAGATAGTTGAGCCAAGATACACAAAGTCATGGACAACTTCCAGTTCTTTTGCAGAAATTGTAATGCGAGGAGGAGAGTCCACATTCTGGCCCATTATTTGTGTTTTTTTCAGGCTGATTTCTAGCCCAAAATCTTTGCAAGCTTTACTAAAATGGTCCATGAGTTGTTGGAGATCTTCAGCAGAGTGAGCAGTAATGGCGGCGTCATCAGCGAAGAGGACATCTTGAAAACATTTCACCTGTACCTTAGACTTTGCTCTCAATCTAGAGAGATTGAAGAGTTTTCCATCTGATCTGGTCCGGAGATAGATACCCTCTGTTGAAGTTCCAAAAACATAATTCAGCATGATAGCAAAGAAGATCCCAAACAAGGTTGGCACAAGGACACAGCCCTGCTTCACTCCGCTTCGGATGTTGAAGGGATCTGACACTTCAAGTAAGGGGAGGGAATTCCATAGTATCGGTGCCAATACTGAGAAGGCCCTAATTCTTGCCGCTGCCCCTCACACCTCCCTGGGTGGTGGTACTCAGAGAAGGGCCTTCTCCAATGACTTAAGGGATGGACCAGATATCCTGTTCCTGAGCTATATAGGGCTTTAAAGGTCATAACCAGCACTTTGAATTGGGCCTGGAAAGGAATAGGCAGCCAAAGCAGCCTCTGGAGAAACTCTGGAAGTTGAGTCATGGCTACTATCTCTCAAAAAAGAAGTCCAGTAGCCATGACTCAACTTCCAGATAAACTCACCTGGATGACTGAGAATCTTCACAGACTCTGGAGAAACGGCCCAACAGAGTCAAACCGCTTAGCTCCAGAAGCTACATGGGTCGCTGCATTCTGTACCAGTTGTAATTTCTGAACCATCTTCAAGGACAGCACTACATAGAGTGCACTGTAATAGTCTAACCTTGATGTCACCGTGGAATGGATCACTGTGGCCAGGCCGGTATAATCCAAGTAAGGCCACAGCGGGCACACCAGCCAAAGCTGGATAAAGCCCCCCCCCTGGACACAGCCACTACCTGAGGGTTCAGGAGCAGCTTTGAATCCAGGCGGACCTCCAAACTGTGGACCTGCTCCTTCAGAGGAAGTGCAGCCCCATTCAGAGCAGGATGATATTCCAGCACCTGCATTGAAGCTTTCTGAACCAGGAGAACCTCTGTCTTGTCTGGATTTAATTTCAGCTTGTAACTTCAACCGCACCCCCACGGAATCTCAGGTGATGGGGATGGCGGCGGCAGCAGTGGGGGAGGTCAGGATCGGCGGCCGCAGGGGGGAAGGGTGGGGGTGAGGGTGAGGGCAGTGGGGCCGGCAGGGTCAGAGTCATCTGCGGAGGCGGTGAGAGGGGCACCCCTCAAACCACCGAGCCTTGGCTGCCTCCCGGAGTACGTCACACCTCTCCTGGGGGGCCGCGTCATCTACCAGCTGCCCACAGGCCCCTCGTCAGGTGACCCGGGGAGGCGGCCGGAGGAAAGGCCCCCAGCGTTCGCCTCACTGGGCTGGCTGGTTAGCTGGCTGGCCAGCCGAGTGAGGCGCTCTCTGCAGTGGCGCCAGCACCCGGGCCTCTCCTCTCCCACCACCGCTTCTTTTCCCTGCCCTTCCTGCTCATCTCCCGGCCGGCCTCCCTCCCTCACTTTAGTCCGCCATCCATCTGGATCCTCCCGGCAGAAGGTGTGTGTGTGTGTGTGGGGGGGAGATGAGAGAGGAGGAGCCCGCTGGCTCCGGAGTCGGGGCCGAAACCGGATTCCCGTCGGTGATGGCGGCGGGTGCAGCAGGGGATGGGGGCAACGGCGGCACTGGCGATGGGGACGTCAACAGCAGGGTTGGTCTGGCACGCAACATTCTCCCTGCCCCTTCCCCCCTCCACAAATTCCTCATGGCTGGTCCAGCGAAGGGGGAAGTGGGGGGGGGGCAGGAAGCATGCCACGTGAAAGCTCTTTGCGTGCCACCTTTGGCATGCGTGCCATAGGTTCGCCATTCCTGATCTAGATAATCTGTTTCATTTGGAACCTTCTGAAGTTGAGACGCAACCACCTGCTCAATCACCTTGTCAAAAATGGGATATTAGAGACTGGGAGGTAATTATCTAATACAGTGGGATCCAGGGAGGGCTTTTTCAGGATGGGTCAAATCACCGCCTGCTTTATCTCTCTGTAAATTCTCCTCATCCTAGGAAATAGGATTCTGGGAATCAGAATGGCTCCCCGCCCCCTTTCTAGGAACATTTTTCAACATAATATTGGTCATGGTCATTGTTTTTGGTATGGTAACTGGAAATGTACACCATACTGTGGATATTTATAAAAGCTTTATAATATTGTCATTTTCAGTTTTAGAACCTTCCTGATGATCCCCAACATTAAACTAACTTTTTCAACGCAATGATCCACTGGGTTGGCATTTCTTTTATGGAGCAAATCACACCAAACTCACAACCTCTTTGGTCAGCCACTTGTTAAAAATGCATTAATGTGTCTATGAAGTTGAGATGATTTTTCCACAATGTTTCATCATTTTATAGTTGCTTGCAATGAATTGTGTTGGCCAATCTGAAGAGAATCTCTGGGAAGTCTTCATTGTCCTGTTTCAATCCAATTACTCTAAAAACTATATGTGGTACCTTCAGCAAACTTTGGCATCCCAAAATGCACTCCTAATTTCAATGACTGATAAACTAATTTCAGATCACTGCTGATACTCATCAATAGGCTTTTGAAACTTCATCTCTGCCAGTACCTGCTGACACTCTCAAAGAATTCTAAAGGATTGTTGAGACAGACCTTCCATCTGTCCTTGGATGTGTCTGTTATTTTTTTCTTGAACTCCTTTCTATCAATAGGTCTGGGAAACTCTTTAGGTCAATGGACCTATAATTTGCTGGATTCATTCTTAATCCTTATTTTTTTGATTGCAGATATCACGACGTAGATATTCATTCAAAGTCACGGTGAAACCAAATTTTTAACCTTTATGGTGCTACAATATTTTGTCTTTAGTTTTGGTGTGTGTGTGTTTTTCCCATTTAATTTTTGCCCTCATATTGGGGTAGAGTAACCTAGCTGCTTTGGAATTTGCAGTAGTCCTCTGGTACATACTCAGGATCTTCAAACCTCGTTAAGACAGCTTCAGTTGTGTGCCTCAGTAGTTTAAGAACTTTTGAATAGATAATATCTGCACCATGATTTGTTTGTTCTCTGCCAGCTGGGTATGAAATTACATCTCTTATCACCACTATTTGTCTCAGTTCCTTAGACTCCCTTCAGAAAATGTCAAATCAGGCACTGAAGGCTGTCTTCAAAGACAGAGAATAGCAATTCATTCCCCTTTGCTGCAACTCAGCCACTTATGTAACCACCGTTCTACATTCTACATTTAAGTTTAAACCAAAGTCAGCTGTTGTGAATGTCATATTTTGTATTCATTCTCAGGCTGGAATCTTGTTTGAAATCACAAAGCATAATGCCTTGTGGAATTCCATGTGATCTCCATCTTGATGTTCTATTGGATGGGGGGGGGTCAACCTATTTAAATAACTAAGGCTTATACTTGGACATTGAGGTGATAAATACTTCCTTGGGAAAGCTATAGAAGGCTCCAAGTGTTTGTGGAATGGGCTTTTGTGCAGGAGGATGGAACAAAGAACATTCAGCCCATGGAAGCTTAGTAATAGATTGGCTTCTTCAAAATTCAGGCTAAAATGGTATTTCGTCAGCAATATTTCTGAATAGACCTGAATTTCACAGATAATCTCTGTAAATAATTGCAGAATTCATGCTGCGTAATGAGAAACTAACCTGCTATCTTAAAGAAATTGATATGGAGGCATGTATTTCCAATGCTAAACACTTCAGATTTTCCGACAAGGAACTGGTTGTTCTTACAAGACTTCTTTAACTTACTGCTTTGGGGAATTAAGACAAACTTGGTGATGAATATGACTTTCTATTAGGCAATTTTCTGTTTCAACTGTGCACAGCCACTTATGAGGCAGAACATAACAGCTCAATCAAACCTTATTATATCAGTCTTACTTGAACTCCAGCAAAATGCACAGAGAATATTCTGATATTCCATCAAGTCATGAGGGGAAAAATAATAAACTGTTATTTTCAAAGAAGGGGAACAGAAAAGTAGTATTAGGTATACGTTTTTATCACTCATACCTTTTGAAGTTCTCTTAATTTCTTCTGCCATACAGCTTGAGCGACAGAAATATACTTGCTGTCAGTTACATAACAGTTTGCCATTAGTATATGGTAGAGTTCAGCATGGGGATTCATGGCTTTCAAGATTTTTCCCACATGGTTTAATGAAATGGCGGCCTCTGCTTCAACACCAGCATTTAAAAGTTGAAGAGTGCATGGTACTAATGCAATCTGTCCAGCACAGTATAGAACATCTCCAATCTGGAAGAGAAGGTTAGAGAAGGAAAGCATAAGAAAAATGGCGGGATTCTCCATCTACGTTTCTTTTGAGAAGCTATTAGGAAATTGTTTCTAACTTTGGTACAAAAGGAGCAAGTGTATCAATGTTAAAGGTCATTTTTGACAGGGATTTAGCTACCTCATAAAAAGGACAGCATTTTAATAAGTTTGAACATCAAAGTTAATATATGGATGTCCCTATATGCATAATCACTTTCAGGCAGAGCAGCGGTGAACTAAGCAGGTACTCCAGAAATATGTAAATTTAACCTTTCACAATGTCACAACATTTCCGAGGTATCAATGAAAGATTTTGTGTCACATTTCAAATAAATTTGTTTACAACCTGCCAATTAAGAAGGCAGAAAAGGGGAGAGTCGGTCGTTATATGTTCTAGTTAGCAAAAGTTCTCATTAATTTAAACAGACATAGCAGGCCCATCACCATTACTATGATACACAAACCTTCACATAACAAGTCTTTCCTCCAGAAATTATTTAACAACACACAAATAGGTTAATCCCACAAATATTTATAAAATTACTTAGTTGTGTTAAAGGTTCAAACGTTCTGCAGTGTTAATATGTATGAGAGCAGTATACATCTACCAAATCCATATGGTGAAAAACCCACTTTCAAAATACTGTGTATTGCTTTAAATTTAATTCAAACAAGATGAATAAAATATGTCCAAATTACAGTGAGCAAGTAACATTTTCTCTTTTTTACTGCATTATTTAGAAAGCTTTGGTCAGTTCAACAGTATATTCTGTCATCTCTATCTTATACTGTACACTAGTTGTTTTCTTTTTCCTGGAAAAACTAGACTTACCCTCATTCAACGATACCTGCTCTCCTTGAAGAAATATTACTTCAATCTATTTTATATAGGGCTGAAGGCAGCCCATAAGTTTCCATGAATTCAGAATACACTAATTTCTGGGATAAGTGCTTGGAAATGTTATTTTAAAAGCTAATGTGTTAGTATTACCTAGAAGAGAAGTAATAACATTGTATGACAATTGCTTTTACCAAAGTAAAATGCTATTTTATTCATTAGTAATACATGACTCCCCTCAAATAAGAAAGATAAAGTCATATCTGATTTTACCCTGAATGTTAACATTGTTGCTATAAGAAGAAATTATGTTGGCATTCCATTTTGTTTGGTAATCTGAATCACAGCTAAACAGGCATTGTATTACTTTGATCCTTTCCAACTTTGTCATTATTCGTTTCCAGATTGATTGAAGGTACTAGTTCTTTAATTTTAAACCCCGAAACAGGCTGAAACTGGAAAACTTTAAGAGTCTCCTCTCCACTTATAAACCTAATTCTCAGTGAGAAATATTTCAATAGCTTTTGGAGTTGCTTCTTCTTCTTCTTCTTCCTATCATCTGTCAAGTTGTTTGTATACCACCTTGTGCATTAGAAGCAGTATATAACAGTTAAAAGAACCCAACATCTTTCTTTTTTATATGTAGGCCATGGCCAAAATCTAATCCTGTAAGCTTTCTTCCTCTCCCCCATCTCTGAAGCTACCTCTAGAACCAAAACAACAACAACAACAAAAACAACAACAACAACAACAACAACAACAACAACAACAACAACAACAACAACAAAAGAAAGACTTTGAGGAACGAATGGCTAGCAATATAAAGGGTAATAATAAAAGCTTCTTTAAATATGTTAGAAGTAGAAAACCTGCCAGAGAACCAGTTGGCCCTCTGGATGGTGAGGGAGGAAAAGGGGAGGTTAAGGAAGACTTGGACATTGCAGAGAAATTGAATGAGTTCTTTGCGTCTGTCTTCACGACAGAGGACCTTGAGCGGATTCCGCTGCCTGAGCCGCCCCTCTTGACCAAAGAATTAAATCAAATACAGGTTAAAAGAGAGGAGGTTTTAGGACTAATTGATAAATTGAGGATTAACAAGTCACCTGGCCCAGATGGCATCCACCCAAGGGTTATTAGGGAACTGAGAAATGAAATTGCAGATCTCTTAACGGTTATATGCAACTTGTCTCTTAAAACGGCCACAGTGCCGGAGGACTGGAGGAGGGCAGATGTCACACCAATTTTTTAAAAAGGAAGGAGGGGGGACCCAGGAAACTACAGGCCGGTTAGCCTTACATCTGTCCCAGGGAAGATGGTGGAAAGCCTCATCCAAGAGAAAATCTTAAAACACATAAAAGAACAAACCTTGCTGAGAGAAAATCAGCATGGCTTCTGTAAGTGTAAATCTTGTCTGACAAACCTCTTAGAATTTTTTGAAAAGGTCAACAGGCACGTGGATTTGGGTGAACCGGTGGATATAGTCTATCTGGATTTTCAAAAGGCTTTAGACACAGTCCCTCACCAAAGGCTGCTGAGAAAATTGCACAGTCAGGGGATAAGAGGGCAGGTCCTCTTATGGATTGAGAACTGGTTGAGATCCCGGAAACAAAGAGTAGGTGTCAATGGGAAATTTTCACAATGGAGAGAAGTGAAAAGCGGTGTGCCCCAGGGCTCTGTCCTGGGACCGGTGCTTTTCAAGCTGTTCATAAATGACCTGGAGACAGGGATAAACAGTGAGGTGGCCAAGTTTGCCGATGACACAAAACTTTTCAGTGTGGTAAAAACCAGAGAGGATTGTGAAGAGCTCCAGAAGGATCTCTCCAAACTGGGGGAATGGGCTGGGAAATGGCAAATGTGTTTTAATGTAACCAAATGTAAAGTAATGCATATTGGGGCAAAAAATCCAAACTTCATCTATCAACTCATGGGCTCTGAGTTATCCGTGACGGATCAGGAAAGAGATCTTGGTGTGTTGGTGGACAGCTCCATGAAGGTGTCTCCCCAATGTGTGGCAGCGGTGAAGAAGGCCAATTCCATGCTAGGGATTATCAAAAAGGGGATTGAAAATAAAACAGCCAACATTATAATGCCATTATACAAAACAATAGTAAGGCCCCACCTGGAGTATTGTGTACAATTCTGGTCACCGCATCTCAAGAAAGACATAGTGGAACTGGAAAAGGTGCAGAAGAGAGCGACTAAAATGATTACTGGGCTGGGGCACCTCCCTTATGAAGAAAGGCTAAAACATTTGGGCCTCTTTAGTCTGGAAAAAAGGCAATTGAGGGGGGATATGATTGAGACATACAAAATAATGCAGGGTATGAGTAAAGTGGATAGAGGGAAGCTCTTCTCCCTCTCCCAAAATACCAGAACTAGGGGACATACACTCAAATTGAGGGCTGGGAGAGTAAGAACTGACAAAAGAAAATATTTTTTCACCCAGCGCGTTGAAAGTCTATGGAACTCCCTGCCACACAATGTGGTGATGGCATCTGACCTGGATGCCTTCAAAAGGGGATTGGACAGATTCCTGGAGGAAAAGTCCATCACAGGTTACAAACCATGATGGAGATGTGTAACCTCGAGGGTTTAAACCAGGGTACTTCAAGGGCCAGATGCAGGAGAGTGGTATCAGGAGACAGATATCTAGTCTCATGCGCTCCCAAACACATCTGGTGGGGCCGCTGTGAGATACAGGAAGCTGGACTAGATGGGCCTTTGGCCTGATCCAGCATGGCTCTTCTTATGTTCTTATGTTCTTAACAACAACAACAACAACAACAACCCTGTTCCAAAGAGTTTTTAAGCTCTGTGGAGCAGGTTTAATATACAGGTGAATAAAGCATCAACATACCAGAGTCCGGGATTACCAGGATATTGTAGCCCTGAGGTTTTTGGCTAATTGTTTTGAAATCATATTAGTAAACTATTATTCAAACCTCAGTTTTAAAAGCACTTTCATTTTCAGGACTGCTTTTCTATTCCCCCTTATTATTTTAATAGTTTATATACAAAAAAATTCACATCTTGACACAGGAGGTTACCAGACATAACGAATACAGAGTCAGGCTGACAACAATTACATTACAAACACAATGCAGGGCAATAATCACAACATAAAATGCAAATAACAGAAGCTCAACTGCATGGCATCACAAGTATTATAGTAGTCCTATACTTTAGAAAGCTATTTGTTATGCACATAGTCTAAGAAACCACAATCACTATTAGAAAAGAAAGAGCTTTCTCAAGACCTCAAAACAAAGGACTATTTAAGTATGCCCCCAAATGTTTAGTATATTTGGGCATAAGGAAGGAGAAGACCAGAATGTAGCACAAACACAGCCAAAGGTACCTTGGTAGGATATTTAGAATTTAAATTCCATTCTAAATTATACTCTAAAATATGTAAACCTCAGAGTTCATACTAAGCAGCCAAATATGAATACTGATCACGGTGATTAATGCACATACCTAGATAGGTTATAACACTGTATCCCATACAAATTGCAAAATGGAACATTTGCTACACCAAACTTGGACACTTAACTGTTGCCTCTTTACAGAAAAAATCCACATGCCAACTACAGTAGACCCTTGTATAACAAACAGCTTGTATAGCATAAAATTTGTACAACATAAAAAATTCCGGAGATAGGGGAAATTTGCTTAACATAGGGCCTTTTTACACGACCCCTAAGATCCGCTGGCCACTTAAATTCGGACCAGAGATCTTAGGGGTTTGTCGCTCTTCCTGTGTTCCCACCCCCTCCGCACTTCCTGGCTGCTGGCTGCGTGAGGGGAGGGAGAAAAAGAGAAAGAAAAGCATGCCACTCACCTCGTTCTGCCTCTTGTCTCTGTAAAAGTAGCTCTTAAAGGGGCGGGAGCCAAAAAACAACAAACAGAAGCAAGGAGAGCCCCGCACTCACTATCGTTACACCGGATCAAATAATTTTCTCCTCCAAAGAGCAGGTACCTGAAAGCTGCGCTGGGACGCGCTAAAGTGGGCAGGGTCGCACTTAATTTCCTGTTAACTCCGGAGCTGGTGGGTAAACATTTTTAAGCTCCGGAGCTGGGAGCCATTTGCCCCGGAGTTTAGAGGTCGTGTATAAACGCCCATAATCGCCTATGGGGAGAATCTGTACAACATAAAAATGGGATTACTCTGTTTTCAATGCATTCCTATGGAAATTTATATAAAGGAAAATTTGCTTAACATAATTTCATTTGGAATGAATTAACTCCTTTATACAAGGTACCACTGTACTTGTTTTAAGGATTATCAAAAATTCTTTAAGAATGCATGAGTTTTAAGTCCTGTGTAACTTTCTAACAGGCTATGTACTTAAAACACAAACCAAATCAGACCTATATCAGTCTTGGCAGAGAGGTCGTGGCAGCCACGTGTATACACGCTTGAATTCCACCTTTACACATATGTGAGACACATAAATCTGTAATCTGTTTTCTGCCCTCAAATTTGCCAATAGCTAATACTAGTTGAACTTAGGAAATGATGTTAGAATTGCTCCATCTCTACTTATGGATGGAGAAACCATCACAACGTGGTTCAATGATACTCTTAGTTGCTGGCGGAAAGTGGAGGAATAAATACAGGAAGGCCACTCTGGATATTGCCTCCACATTAATGGTCCTGGCCTGCTTTTTGAGGTCAGTTTGAGCCAGCTAAGAGACATAAAACACAACCACAAAAACAATAATACTGTACAAACACAAAAGAAAACAAAATCTCTCCTTGAAATATCACACCACAAATTGGCAACAGGAAACACAAGCAATGAAATCAACCATGGAACTAAAGCATCTAACAAAAGCAAAAGCAAAAAGAGAATGTCAAAGGGGAAAGTACTTTCACAAAGGTCTTCACTATTTGATCTAAGGGATTAAAATGTTGAAATCTTACAATGATATAAAATATCATTAATCCTTCACCAAAATTTGCAGAACAATCTATGCGTGCAATTTAAAAGGAAAACACACACAACCCAGTGCATTCAAAGACATGGCAATCAAACCATGTCACAAACCCATATGCAACTTCAAATCTGTCCTTATAAAACTGCCTGTGTTTCACAGAAGACTCACACTTGTAGCTATTGGAAGAGCATATTAAACTATTTGGCAATCAAATTCTGTGATTAGCAGCTGAAGAGGGGGAGGAGGATGAAGGGAAAATATAATAGTTTAACTGACATTCATCAACTATATTTTTAAACTATTTAAGATGCCTAAAATATTGTTTCGCCCTGCTATATATAACAAAAATTTGGAAGAAAAAGGATGTAATTATTATTTTTGTTCAAAAGAACAAATGTTCTTTGTCTGCAGGGAGGAGATGTGTGCTATTTAAAAATATGTGCCACAGAATAAGGGAGTCCAGCCAGCTATGTAGTGGCATATTTTCAAGATGAGCAACAAATCCAGAAAGAAATTATTTAGGAGACTGATATTTTATTTCTTAAAATGGCTTTTATTCCAAAGTTAAATCAGTAGACAAGGCAAAGCTGTACTGCAGGTCATTTACATTATTCCACTAAAAAACAACTTCCTGTTTGACCTTAATCTTACATGCTCACATCACCCCCACAATCAAACATTAATTATCAGATGGAAAGAGCTGTTCAACCAGTTCATTTCCCCTATTCCTGAACAGATTGTTTGAGACATAATATGAATACTAATTGCTGATAAAATATCTGTCAGTGTTTTGAAATATGTACCAAGATAACACCGTCTTAAAAGTCTCTGGGATACTTGTAAAATTAACCCACACAGTTATTATTATTATTTTAAAAAGTCAAAACAAATCTGATTACTTTGAAGAACTTGGCAAAGCCTCTCTCCAGTGCTGAAGTATCTACTTTCACTTCTGATATAACTGTTTGCATTTTTATTAATTTCCAGAATGGAATCTATGGGTAATGGAAAATGTTTTGTGGACCGGAAGTAGTCATTGGAGTGATCCTCAAAATAAGGCACAAAGCCAACTCAAAGCTGGTTTTGTTTGGCAGGGAAACCATTTTACAAAATGGCCTCCCAAACTATGTAAGAGCTTTTCTTGATTCCAACATTACACGATCACAAATAAAATTCCGTCAGATTAAACAAAATAGTCATAGGTTTCCAAGGTCTGCACAATGAAGCAATTAATGACATATCTAACCCTGCCTCCACAGAACTCAAACTGCTCTACACTGCTCTCATGCCCTTTTGTCTTCATAACTATTGGTGAGATAGATCAGTAACGGAGAAGTGAATCCCAGATCATCTAGCAAGCTCCAAATCTGAGCCGAGATGTGAATCAGCATCTCCTATGTTCTGTTCCTGGTTTCTATTCTGAGGCTTCTAACCAATATAAGATGGGGTTAGTGATCTTCTTACTGAGACATGGGAGGAGAGATGGGATATGATTATGTTTTTTCTGGCTACATCTCTGCAGGTACTTTTTTTGGAGTTGACTTGACCTAGAATTCTCTTTCTTTGTTTTCTTTCCCCCCGTCTTTCTATTCAGATAACAGTTTATCAGGAATACTGTACCTTACGTTGCACAAGACAGACAAAATGAGAATTTTGTAGCTATTCTGTTGACCAGAAACTACTCCTTCTACTAGTTTGTTTTGAGGAGAAATGTGGCATAAAAATAGTTTAGCTAAATAACTACCTATACTAAATTGTTCTCGGGAATCTCAGTAAGGGAGGCTCTGGGGGAATTTCCATTTTGCATAACTGGTTCCCTTGCTGACAGTTAAGAAAACTTACAGGAAAAAATAACAACCCAATTTGTTTGTAATTTAATGCTGGAGAAGACGTTTGTGGATACCTTAGACTACCAGAGTGATTGACAAATGGGCTGGAGATCAAATCAAGCCCAAACTATCTCTGGAAGTAAAAATGACACAATGGTCTTTCTTTGGGCACACCTTTATTATAAAAAGCAAAATTATGTGCGGAAAGGCAATAATTCTGGGAAAGGTTGAAGGCAAGAAGAAAAGAAGAAGCCCAAAATATGAAACAGACTGGCTCCCTAAAGAAAGCCATGGGCTCGAGTTTACAAGAGCTGAACAAGGTTGTTGAGAACAGGACATTTTGGAGATCTCTCATGCGTAGGGTTGCCAGAAGTCTGAGGTGGCTTGACAGCATGTAACAAGAAACAAGAACAAAGGACCTTTTCTGAGCAGTGTGTATAGCCTTTAAAAATGGCTGTGACAGTCACATGGTGGAACACTGGCATGTGGTAACATGTTTACTAGATATTTTCAGAGATGTTCTACACTGCTGCATGAATCTCAGGCGATGAGGTCTGAGGATGTGTGCAAGTTGTCGGGTAAGCTTCGAATGTGCATGTATTTGCTTGACCCTTAACCACTGAGGTTTGTTATATATGACAAGGAGGGGACAGCAGGCAGGTTCCACAAGGCAGCCAATACCTCTGTGTGAGATAAGAAGTAATCTCAGTTTGAAAAGACAATTTTTAAAGATAAGATCTTAATAATAAAAAGCCAGGGATAAATATACTTTTTTTACATGTAATCCTATGGATTACTCTTTGCCTTTTGATTTTAATACTAATGACCCATCATATCATTCTGGAGCTGCTGTTTTACTTGGTAGTTCAACAAAAAGAAAAAAAAATATGTATGGTCCTTGTACACTATTCTGAGACATTTATTAGAGCGCTAAAATAAAAAAAGCTTAGTTTTATATCTATTACTGTACAGATCTTTGTTAAAATGACCACCAACAGAGTCCAAGATGCTCCAGTTTTCACTATCAAAGGTGTAATCTGAAAACTACACCACTGAGCTGAGACTTGCCTCATGCAGAAAAGCCCAGCCTCTATATATGAACAAGATTTTTTTAAGTTTTCATGGTTTTTTATGCTCCATACACAGCCTGTGGAACACACACATTCTCTCTCTCTCTCTCTCTCTCTCTCTCTCTCTCTCTCTCTCTCTCTCTCTCTCTCTCTCTCTCTCTCTCTCTTAGGTGACCTACTAACAGTATCATCCTATTATGGAACTGGCAATTTATTTATTAGTTAATGCACCTGCCTCTGTTTTATATATAATTTACCATTAGTAGCACAAAAATAAAGTCAGTAGAGTTAAGTAACAAGTAATGAAAGTTGAGAAAACAAAGGACAAAGCTTGCAGAAAAACCGGGAATGGAAATATGGGACATGTTGGCGAACTTAATGGAATAAATGATGGAAACTTACTCATGCATTAAGAATCAGAGTAGATGTAGGGCAAGGTGGTTTCTTCAAGATGAGGAATCAAGAACCAAATGCTTTAACAATAATTGTGTTTTTCAGAATAAACATTGTACAGTGATCTGTATTCATGTGTTCTGCTGTATGTTGTGAAATTATAGTATGAACTTTGATACTACTCAAAAATTGGCAAAGTTTTGGAAATGAGGATTTGTCATAGAAGGCTAAGAATTTCTTGGATCATGTGTGAAAAATTACAAGGTTGAATGAATAAATACCAAGAAATCATACTGCAAAGAAAATGTAGAAAGCTAGAATACACTGGTCATGTAATCTGAAAGCAAAGAGAGCTGTTGCTGAGCATTTAAGATAAACTAAATTAGACAATTGCAGGAATAATATTCATACTGAAGATTTTTAGAGTTGGGTTGGATGCAAAACAACATCACTCTTGAACATCAGAATAGCCATGATGATGTCCATACTCCAGTAAATGAGGAGTGAGTGAGTGGTAGGGCCACCAAGGAACACATCACGCCGATTCTGTATAACCTTCATTGGTTACCAGTTGCTGCCCGAGCCCAATTCAAAGTGCTTGTTTTGACATATAAAGCCCTAAACGGCTTAGGACCTAGATACCTGAAGGACCGCCTCCTTCCATATGAACCTACCCGGCAATTAAGATCTGGTCAGGGAGCCCTCCTGAAAGAGCCATCCCTTAAGGAGGTGAAAGGGGTGGCTTGCAGGAAAAGCGCATTTTCAGCAACTGCCCCCAGACTATGGAATGCCCTCCCAAATGAGACTCGCCTGGCGCCGACGTTGCTAACATTTCGGCGCCAGGTAAAAACCTTCCTGTTCCAAAAGTTTTTTAACTAATGACAGTGGGTCCTGATGGCAATTTTAGTGGTGTTTTTAATGTATCGTATTTATTACATTTACATGTTTTTATTATTCTAATTTTATTGTATTTTGATGTTTTAATTGTCCATTTTGATTGTGAGCCGCCCAGAGACCTTTGGGTAGTGGGCGGCATACAAGCTATATAAATAAATAAATAAATAAATAAATAAATAAATTAAATAAATAAGTAGTAATGAGATATGAGCATCCTTGATCATACATGAGATCCTTCTTTTTCTCAGTCATAACTAACAGTGGCCAAAATCTTATTGCTCAATTATATTTGTCAAGGCAAATACTTCAGCATGTAGCAGCTTCTCGCTAGCAGTTTAAAAGCCCCACTCAGATTTTCAGGCATGTACCAAGCTAACAGATGTGAGTGGCTATTCCCAAACATCCAACTGGTAAGTCATTAATTGACACCAGGAAGCTACTGTAAATTATGCTACTTGTCTTGTGAGGCAAAACTATGCAACGGCATTTTGACCAGCTTGTTATCTTCTAAGTGCTGCAACTTTGAATTTGTAAATTCTTTTTCATAACAGTGCTAAACTGGCACCTGACAAAACTTATCTACTGCTCAAACATCTGTGTCATTACACAGGCAAAAGGGCAAAGGTGTAAATCATAGCAGCACATTGCTGTTAATGAAAAAGTCCTTCCTTAGATTCCTCATTGACTTTGTTCATGATCAGGAATCTGATCTTTTTTTAAATCTACGTTAAATGCAGAGTTTATATACACAAAAAGATTGTATTTGGCAGATTTCCCATTAAGTCCACTGATTGAAATATAGAACTTCCCTGTACATTTAAAAGTTTTCATAAACTTATTTAGGGAAAAATGAGTGGTTAGATTGAAGGATTGGTTGGTTAAAATGAGATCGAAGGAACAAATAAAAGATGTTTTCCAATGCATAAACCTATCATGGTTTAATTATGTACAACAAGAAAAATGGACTAACATTGGATAAAGAAGAATAATGAATGTAGAGAATACACAAAATACGAACAATTTTTATTATTGTATGAAGATAAAAGGAAGATTCAGTGAAAGGCAGTTTGAATAAAATATATAGATACTTCTGGATTTAGAGGGTGAAGAAAGGGAGGAAAATGGACTTAAGTCAGTCTGGAAGCAAGATTTTAAAAAAAAGAAGAGGAGGAAGATTGGGCTATGATATGGAGAATGAGAATACTTAGATCGATGTCAGTGAGAATAAAAGAGAATTTTTTAAAAACAGGTTTAAGATGGTATTTGACACCAGTGAATTTGAGTAAAATAAATGCTAATTTTTCTAATGTTTGTGGAAAATGTGATAAGGAAGTTGGTACATATTTTCATACGTTGTGGGAATGTGAAAAGGTACAAAATTTTTGGAAATCTATTTTTAAATAACTAAGCAATATATTTGAAAGGAATATAGATCCCAATCCAGAAATGGCTTTGTTATCAATATTTGCTAAGATGGACTATTACTTCAAAACTAGAGAATTGATTATTCATTTATTGACAGTGGCTAGACTAATAATAGCTAGGAATTGGAAAGCGAATCATGAAATATGTATGGACGAATGGTACACTGAAGTATGGAATATTGTCTTAAATGATAAATTGATATGTAATTTAAAGATTAAGAAAGAAGAATTAAAAAGACATATGTTTATGATATATGGTGTAGATTTATTGAATTTATTTATATGCTTGTACGAGATAAAGCTCCAGTGCAACAATCAATTCAGTTCTGGAGGGGAGGATAATAACGATTAAGATTATTTAAGGGGTCCTGTTGGTGGAAGGGAGCAGTTATTTTTGCATTTTGTAGTGTTGTATTTGTTTTAGTTTGTATTTTGTTTTGATTAATAGGAAATAAAAAATAAAACACAACTAATCAAAAAGGAATCTAAGTGAGGAGTTATTAACAAACAGCAATTTGCTGCTTCAAGTTTCATTACTGCCCTTTTGCCAGTGTAACAATGTAGCAGTACTCTGTCCTTTAATTATATCAGTTACAGTTATAATAACTTGTTCTATACTTGGCAAATAATATCACTGCATGAGATAAGCAAACCCCAAGACTGCTGAAGCATAAATAACAGTCGCTAAGTTTAACTGAATAAAGATGATGTGCTATGTGGTATTAACATGAACTAAAAAAAAATAAATGTGCTACATTGTTCTACTACTATAAAAATGCATTCTCCAAAAAGTATGTTTCAAAACTGCATACATTATTTTCCCAAAAGGGTCTGTTCATCTGTCTGTAAAATAACAGAGGCCATATGGAATAGACTCTAACCTTTGTTCTGAACGCACTCTCATATCTGAGTGACTGGTGCCCTTTAAGACCGGGAAACTTTAACCTTTAAGAGGTTAAAGTTCGAATAAGATTCAGTGGCAACTACTATCCCTTCCGAGTCAAATAACTTACCATTATATTCAGTCAAGGTAAATAAGCACAACTGACAATGTGTTAATTGGCTGCCTCTGGTCAACCGTATGTACCTATGACCATATAGAAGATTTAAATCAATTAAAATGTCAGGCAATAAAGACCCACTTGCTGATTAAGTTAGATAGAAATTATCTTTTCCAAAGGAATTACAGCTTTAAAGTGGTGAGACTTTAATTTAATATATGGTAATTCCTTCTTCCTATGTCCCTTGTATTTAACTAATGATGTTGAAATTGCTTTTGGTAATGTGGAATTTTTTATTGAACTTTCTAGGGCAAAAAGTGTTTCCAAAAAGTTTTTGCTAAACCAATTTATGCATCTTGCATAATTTAGGAATAAGTGAAACCATTTTGTCACAGTGTTATTTCATCCAAATAGGCAGGCAGATATCTACAACACATGTAGGTTTTGTGCTCTAAATGTAGAAAAGAAATAATATATGTATTCTTGAAGGCTTTCGTGACCCGGATCTGATAGTTGTTGTGAGTTTTTTGGGCTGTTTGGCCGTGTCCTGGAAGTTTTTCTTCCTGATGTTTTGCCAGACTCTGAAGATGCCAGCCACAGAGTCTGGCAAAACGTCAGGAAGAAAAACTTCCAGAACACAGCCAAACAGCTCAAAAAACACCACAAACAAACAAAAAACAAACAAACCAAAAACCTCACAACAGCAATAATATATTTTTATTTCCTTTCTCCTATTAAATCAACAGAAATGTGTATGGAAAACAAGGATATTATTTTTTCACTGACTGAACACAAGTGGCTTTCATTCAAAGAGATACTGTACAAACATATAATTAATTTTTGATTGTCTATTTTTGATAAGGGTCTTAAGATTTCCCTGATCCGGTCTAGACCATGGTTTGGGGTATCTGGAAAGTACAAATGGCTTTGGTGATTCTGCCCTTTCCTGTTCCAAGGACAGCAACATTCAAATGTTCTGTGATCCATCCCCCAGCATCTGTGACTGCAAAAGTTTCCATTTTGTTTGGCGACATTGAGATGAGCTGAGGATGGACTTCAAAAAAACAAATCAAGATGTATTCAACATTTTCTGCATCAAACTCTTTGACCCAAATGGACAAGAGAGGAGTTCTCACCTGCACTACAGGTACTGTGGTTGCCACTGAAGAGCAGTCACACACACATCCTTTGTTTCCTGATCTAATCAAACTTTACTCTACTATCTAGTGAACGGGCCCTGGGCAGATATAGATGGTAATCAGTACTTTATAACAGTTAAACCTACCATTACAGTGTGTCACTTTTGTCCCAGGTTCACATGCGGCAACCAACTTTCCAGAACCTTTTCATTCTTTGGTAGTATCTTCAAGTAAGTATATAACAGTTTTCCTGAGCTTTTAAGCTTGTGCTTGTCTTTTGTAGAAACCTCTTCTTCGGAATACTCATTTTCCTTGCACTTCCTTAAAATGTTCCAGGGTTTCAGGTTGGTGTTCACCTTGTACCCACCTCTACACAGGCAAGTAATCTCTCCATCTCCTTATTTAAAACATATATCTTGCTTTAGATCCCAAGTCCTCCTGAAATTCCTTCTTCATCTTCTACTTTATAAAATAAAAACTAAAAGCTACATGGAGAGTCCCCCCCTACAACCTGCCCCTCCCTGTCTGTGAAGATTCTCAGTCATCCAGGTGAGTTTATCTGGAAGTTGAGTCATGGCAACTGGACTTCTTTTCTTGAGAGACTGAAACCTTTCGCTGCTCATCCAAACAGTTGTGACTCCTCCATTTTATAGGTCAATTTCATCTCTTGTCACCCTGGGTTGAAATAGGCTCATAAAATGAACAATGGCCTAAATAGGCTCATTAGGTGGATAATGGCCCACTTTTACAACCTTCCCAACACCCATTAAGTATGACTTGTTAGTCATGGCCTTGTTGTTGGAGGTGTGAAGCATTCTTGATTTGTCAGGGGATTGTTGAAATGGCCGCTTGGTAAGTAACAGACAGATTGTGCCTGAGCCCCACCACTGTTGACAGAGGGGTTTTTAATACTCACATGAATGGCTTCCTTGATCCCTCTCTCAAACCACCTATCCTCTCTGTCTAATATGTGTACATCCTCATCTTTGAATGAGTGCCCTTTGCCTTTCAAGTGGAGGTATAGTGCTGATTCTGGTCCTGAACTGTTGCCCCTCCTGTGTTGGGCCATCATGTTTAATGGCTGTTTAGTTTCTATAGTTTAGAGATCTGCACACTCCTCACTGCATTGGACTGCACATACGATACTGCCCCTTTTGTGTTTTGGTGTTGGGTCCTTTGGGTGGATGAGTCTCTGCCTTAATGTGTTTGTAAGTTTGAAGTAAACAGAGATGCAGTATTTGCCAAAATTCCTTTTAAGCTTTTCCGATATGTCTGAACACCACATATTTCACGTACAGAGGAAACTTATACAGACAGAAGCATGGCTGTGCAATGGGTTCCCCAGTGTCACACATTGTTGCTAACCTATACATGGAAGAAGTGGAGAAGAAGGCACTTAACAGCTTCCTAGGGACAACACCATCCCACTGGTTCAGGTATGTAGATAATATCTGGGTGAAAATCAAGACTCAGGGAGTACAGGCCTTTACAGAGCACATCAATGTGGTGGACCTTAATATTAAGATCACTAGGAAAGACACCCAAGACAACAACCTGGCTTTCCTGGATTGTGCAGTCATCATCAGACCCGGCCGTGGCCTGGGAGCAGAAATTTACAGGAAACCCACTCACACAGATCAGTACTTACTGTTTGACTCTCACCATCTATTATAAATATAAAATGGAGGATTCACAACTAGCTTTCCTCAGAATGACGAAGCTGTTTGGATGAGCAGTGAAACGTTTCAATCTCTCAAGAAAAGAAGTCCAGTTGCCATGACTCAACTTCCAAACTGCCCCTCCCTGCTTTCTCTAACTTTTAAAGTTTATTATAGTGGCTTACAAAGCTAGAGTTAAAAGAATGTAACACAAATAAAACAACGCATAAGCATACAAAACGTGGAGCTCAAAATCCTCTGCATTTTCAAAAGCCTAGCAAAATGAAAATAATTTTCACCTTGTATTAAAAAAGTCACCAGAGATAATGGGTGAGCTTCCTTGAGAAAAGCATTCCATGTATGGGAAAAAGTTATGTAAATTCCAACTTGCTTGACAAAGAACAATAAAGGAGAAAATGAAATATGCTTCTTATCCTCACAAGACAGCAAGGCTTTTTGGGGGGAGAATTTTAAAATTCTCAAGGACTGTTTACAATGTACAGGAACTAGCAAATGTCATCACATTGGATTGATTATTTGTGTGTCTTGCTCTCCGTAACTGATTAAAATAAAAACATTGATGCCTTGGTCTCAACATGGAAACACGATTCTTCACAGGTGCTAGATAATCCTTGATATGTTATTTCACCAAGCTGAAATAAAATATTGCAGCCAAATCTCTAAAGTGGCACTGCCCCCCCACCACACCCAATAATTAATCTGGAATCGCCAACCAAGAGGACTTTCAATACATCCATCATTTGCCTCATGTTGTTCAGCAGAAGTAACCAATAAAGCCTTCTGATGAGAATATTAAAATAAACGCTGACAGATGTGAAAGTGATTCTTCATTTGTTCCCACTGTAAAATTTGCTAGACCCGGTAGTGGTTCATTTCATACATCCACATTATTCAAATACGCTTGGAGTGAATACAGTATGTGGGTAGGGGAGCAATGTATATCACAAATTTGTCAGGAAGCCTGCAAGAGCCTATTTGTGTTTCTTTTACAATTTATTTGATTCTAATATACTTAAAGAGTACATGTGTCAATCGGGACAATCTTTTCTGAAGAGACTGCAATACCACTGTGCAGTTCATTCCATTCATAAAGATTAGTTGGAAGATGAAAGTGTGTCTTCCTAGCTCAATTTAGTTTTCCTACCACCAACCCCTACTCACAATACACACCTATATAAGTGGAACAATCCTACTGATATGCAAGAACCTTGAGTGTGTTGAGGCTGATTGATCCAACCACAGCTGTGGTTGTGTTGCAGGCAACCCAGGTAATTGTGTAGGCAAAATGATACTCTGTCTAACAAAAGCCTGACCATTCATACACAACTATGGTGGCAACACAAGCTAAATATGCAAATAACAGCAGATTCTCACTTGAACTCCAGATATACCTACCACCAGTTTCTTGGAAATCTTCACAATTTTTTTTAGTCAACAGGGTGATTTTCTGAATCCATTCTGATAGCCCAACTGCCTGTTACCCCAAAATGAAGCCTACTAACCATGGGCGTTTATACACGACCCCTAAACTCCGGAGCAAATGGCTCCCAGCTCCGGAGCTTAAAAATGTTTCCCCACCAGCTCCGGAGTTTACAGGAAATTAGGTGTGACCACACCCACTTTAGCGCGTCCCAGCGCACCTTTCAAGTACCTGCTCTTTGGAGGTGAAAATTCCTTGATGTGGTGTAACGATAGTGAGTGTGGGGCTCTCCTCGCTTCTGTTTGTTGTTTTTTTGGCTCCCGCCCCTTTAAGAGCTACTTTACAGAGACTGGAATGTTGCCGGCAAGAGCGAGAGGCAGAACGGAGGTGAGCGGCATGCTTTTCTTTCTCTTTTTCTCCCTCCCCTCACGCAGCCAGCAGCCAGGAAGTGCGGAGGGGTGGGGACACAGGAAGAGCAACGAACCCCTAAGATCTCTGGTCCGAATTTAAGTGGCCAGCGGATCTTAGGGGTCCTGAGAAAAGGCCCCATTTTTCCCCAAGAGGGTAATTTGGAGCACAACATTAGTCTATGTAGGTTTTTTTTCCTTTGAGACATACTTGCTGCCATCTTTGCTGCTTTTTATATCATTATTTTTTATTTTTTTATTTTGATATTGATGTTGCTGTTACATTATATTGTTGTGAACCGCCTGAAGCTCTATTGCAAGACGGGCAGTAAATAAATAAATAAATAAATAAATAAATAAATAAATAAATAAATAAATAAAATAGCACTTTCATGGCAGATGGGGAACTTCTTATTTTGTTTTTTGTTATTTGTTTTTAACTGTAAACCGCCCAGAGTTCCGCTCCGGAAGATGAGCGGTATATAAATGTAAAAAAAAACCAAAACTTTTTCCTCTGCCAACTGGTATACCATTTCCAATGTCTCTCGACAGCCTCCCCTCAAGTTCTATACAGAGTGACCTCTTAAGACAAATGCCTCATAAGACAAAAAATCTCACAGGAAGAAAATAATCCAGAAATAGGCAGGCTTTGCATGACAAACAATTCCCTATGGGATGCTTTGCAAGACAAAAAAACCATTCCACATGTACCTGCCCCCCCCCCCGGTTATTTTTGTCTTTATTCTAGCCATATTAATTCAGTTTTGTAAGACAAAATTTTTGTAAAACGAAGTGACCCATAGCCTCTGGAACAGATTAATCAATGTTCAATGCATTCCTATGGGAAACCGCATTTAGTCAGACACAATTTTCTTAAAACAAATTGACCTGTATAACGACTTAATTTAGTTATAAGAGATACCACTGTAGATGTTTTTGCCCCACTTCAGAACTTATATCTAGATTTATAACAGAGAAATGACAAGTAAAAAAGGGATGAAACATTCCTCTGATTTTCCTGTATCTTTGTTCCAACGGGTCCATTATGAAGCTGTGCTTTCTTAAAATAAAAAATAAAAAGGGGGTAATGAAAGTTGTAATACATATAGTTGCACACAACATGAAGTTGCTCATTTCAGATGGAATGTACTGAATCTCTTTCACCTGCCAAATCACAAGAATGTTGGAATGTACAAGACTAAAAGAAGATATTATGTCATCACTCATCGTCAAATAAAGCACTATTATTGATCCTTTCACTTACTAAGCAACCTAATTTTAATCAGCAAAGGAGTAATTAAAACAGTTAAACAGAACTATCTAATGTTCTAGTAGCTAATTAGGATGTGTGTGTGTGTCCATGACTGTCTTTATTAGACTTTTGAGACATTGACAAAATTGAAATAAGCATCAGCTCAAGATTCAGTCAAAATGAATAAACACACATGTCCTTAACAAACAATCAAAAGAAAAAGAACCAATTATGTCAAATGATCTAAAATTCAGCATTTACCCTGTATTATACAGAGCACAGTGGAATCATCAGGGTTGACAGCATATTATGATATAATTCTGGAACTAATGAGTTGAAGAAATGAGGAAGCTTCCATACTCTAATAGTATATAATTCCAACACTGAAGAAAATAATTTAAATCAGCATGGTTATAAACTTTTTTTTTCAACTTGCCAGGGGAATGCAAGAAGTTTAAATGAAAATATCCCAACATATTAACTTGGAACAGGAGTTTAGTGGAGTACCGTAGGGATTGATGCTATGTCTGATTTTGTTTAACATCTTCATTAATGCAATGGAAGGCAGGATTAGCAGCATACTAATGAAAATCATCGAGTGCCCTAAATTGCAGAGTGGTATTAACATAAACGAGAATAGAGAAATCTTACACCAAAGGCTCTAGACAGGTTAGGTACACCAGCTAGAAATAACAATATGAGATTTGATAGGTAAAATGCAAAGAAATCCTAAGGCAGGCTTTGTATAAAATTTCTGAAACATATTGCAAGGAAGGGGGAAAACTAATAGAAAGAAAGATGGACATGACCTGTAGAAATGGAAATTACAGACAGCAATTTAACATTACTCTTGCATTGCAATGTTAGCTCTTATGTTTTACAACACTGCAGGACTAAGCAGGGAGGGGACCAAACTAGATCACTGCCTCCAGTTCTAGAGGGGGAGAATTTATAGCAGAAAAATTAAGGCAGGCTCCTCAAGTTCAAACTGATAAGGAAGGATATTAAAAGAAAGCTGACAGCCAGGGAAATCTAACAATCACAACCATATTCTGAAGAGGCACTCGCTATGAAAGAGGAAGAAGTGTCACTGAGACAAGGAAGTGAAGGCTTTCAACTTAATTATCATTATTATTTGCTGAATATATGTTTTCTAACATAAGAATGCAGCTGATATATTATCTAATATGGGATACTATTTAGTGTGCACAGAAAGACCAAGAATGTGTTGACCAGGTTGCATTTGTTCATGACCTGTATTACCCATTGTTGCCTCAAAATCCTTGCAGTAACCCCAAAGGTCTATTATGACAAGCCATACACATATTTCTCTATCATGATAAAACATAGGATCAAAATACAGCTAAAGATTCTGAAGGCAATAACTGTGCCATGGAATGCAGAGACATAAGAGAATGCAATTCATATTTTGCTATTCTGTGGAGGTGGAAAGCAAATGCAGGGTTCCCAGAAAGTAATGGATCATCCCGTTCTTCCCACCAATATTCCTTCCAAATGTCCAGAGTGCTGTACACTGGCTCTGCCCCCTTTGTGGGAGATTCCTGTGATGACCAGTAGCCAATTGGACAAAACACTGGGGCAGCTGTGCACATCTCATGAAGTGCCACATGCCTGTGAGCTTGTGCACCTTAGAGGGAATGTTACTTCCCATCTATTCATCCATATGGATGGTTGAAGTGGACGTATAGATCTCCATGTATCAAGGCTGTGTAAGATCCAAGATGCAAAACAGACTTCCCATATATGTGGTTAGGTTTATTTATCTCTCTCTCTCTCTCTCTCTTTCTCTGAATATTTTTACCCTATGCTTCTCCTTGGAAAAGGACCCAAGGTGGCTTACAGTAATGAGGGACAATATGCAGCCCAGAACATTCCATCAGAACTTTCATCAGCCACAAACTGAATCAACATACCCAACAGGTGGATTTTCTGGGCACCACAGTGAAGCTGCAATGTGGACGTCTTAGCACAGTGTTGCATCAAAAATCATCAACGAGTGCACATACTTCCATGTGTCCAGTTTCTGCCCTGAGATATCACAAAATCTGTTTTCAGAATCCATACAAGTTAGATTCAACCACATCTAGTTGGACCTACAAATATATGGATCCACAAAAGGCATTTTTCAAGCTACAATATTCATCCAATATGGTTACACAGGTGATGGATACACAAAAGCAGTCTACTGCAAGACAAAATGAGAAGAAAAAATAACTATCACATTCAGCCCACAACTAAGACTGCTCATTTGCATCATTAATGATCTACAGCCCATTCTCAGCATGAATACTTGACTTTTCCAAGCTGTTGGTGGAAGATCTGTACAGAACGACCAGTGTATTACAGCAATTTCCACTTACAGTATCTCCTGCCTAAAATATTAAATAAAAAAGAAATATGTTTAATATATGTATTATCAGAATTGTCCACTAGAGGGAACCAGATACAGTACTATGCCTTCTCTCTCTCTCTCTCTCTCCCTCTCTATGCACCCACTCGCACGCATGCATGCATGCATGCACAGGCACTCTCTCTCTCTCTCTCTCTCTCTCTCTCTCTCAATACCCTGGTCCTACTACATTTTCTTACAGACACTCCCCAATCTCAAACAACTATTAACACTACAGACTAAAGATGAAAACTAAACCCTGCTAAAACCCAGATACCAGTTTTGTCCCCACATCTATTCTGGCAGCTCAATTACAGGCCCCAGAATTGTCACTCACAACATGAACAGGACTTTTACCTTCTCCTCTTTCTACGCTATCTGCGCCATATTTTTCCCAACAAAGGACTCCTGCATGCTACATAAGACAAGCTCAAAACAAAATAATTAATGGGCACAAATCTGACATCAGAAATGGCCACACACAAAAACTTGTTTCAGAACATTTCATTGTACCTGCACATTATTTGGATGACTTGAAAGTGACTCTCAGAGGGGGGGGGAAATTACAAAAGAAGAAGAGGTAAGGTGATGGAGACTAGGTCAAAAGGATTAAACACGGATCAAGGATTCCTAACATATTGCCAAGTGTGCAGTCTTGTATTAACTTGCACACTTCACCGTTTGTGTCGATAATGTTATTGTCACCCTGTAGATTCATAGACAGTAGTCATTAACTGAAATTATTCACAGCTTGATAGACCAATTCCTGTACTGAAGAACCATTGACACTTTGTCCATTACCTGTACCCTCACCTGGTCATGGGGCAATATACAAACATGCCAATGATACAGTTTCACTCTAATATCTGAGGAAGCTGGCTTAATTCATGAAAACTATTTGACTTTAAAAAAATCCAAGTAAAAAAGCATACAGAGCACAATATCTTTTTCTTAATGGCAGCATTCCCTCATAAGAAAAATTCAGACTCTGTAAACCATGGCTGGACCAAGACATTCTGCTGACTGAGGAGGAAAACAAACAGGTCAAGTCAGCGTGGTCAAGCACCAAAGGACAGTCAAATATTTTCAAAAACTGAGGTGAACAAATCTCATAAACAAACTTCAAGAGTAATAGAATACAAGAGTAATAAATTAAGCAGTGTACTTTTTATGACACCCAAAACCTACTACCCGAGTCAACTATCACATTCCCCCTCATAGCATTATTGAAAGAAATTTCTTCTAAAACCTTTCAGACATCTAGAGAAGTGGCATTCCTTCTACAGACAGCTTCAATCTTTCTCATTTGTCTTGATATTTAAGCTCCATCTGTAGTGATTGTGGGTGCAATAATGTTGACATTTTAAATGATACACCAAAATCACTACTTCCTATAGACCTATGTTATGTATTCCAAGACTTATAACTCCATAAAACAATATTTTTAGATGAAACACTAATACTGAATGATTACATTCTTTCATTCTTTTCCATATGTTGTTATACAGAAACAAGCAGATGGGAAACTAAACACTCCATAGAACTTGCCTGAAATAATATTTAAGTGTTGGCTTTGGTACTTTTATAAAGAATGAAGCAGAAACTATATAATTATTCAGTGCATGAACAGAACAATACAATATATTTTGCATGGGATAATATATTTTTAAATAGAGATCTGATAAAGAATGTGATTTCTGTCACCTTTCACTCATACCTACACATTTGCAAAATATGTAACTGGCATTCAAACGACAAAAGTAGTTTCTAAGACTATATCAGCTTGTTGCGCCATATTTTAAAGTATTACCTCAAGATTGTTACAATAAAAAAGCCAAGGAAACCTGAGCAAAAATGTCTCAACCATAGTTTCCACTGACCCTTCCATTCAAGGCTATGATATTCTGTAGGAAACTTGGCATTCAAGGAGACTGGAGATCATGGTCATAAAATTTAATGAAAGAGTTAGACTCATCACAACCACCCCATTGCTACCTGTCTTTGCCTTGCAAAACCATCTTCCTAAATGAGTGTGATTACAAATAGAAAAAGGATGGCTGACCAGTCAAAATACTCTGCAAGGAAGGTGAAAGCACTCCATCACATGATAGTAATTCACAGTGAATGAACCACATTAACAGTCCAACACTGTTTTCAAGGAAGATACTCTTTCTCACCAGACATATGAATCCATAGTCTGAATTAAACATGTGTCTTTCATGAATGACACTGGATTTTTAAAAAAATCATTTGGCCTGGGATAATGGTAAAATGAACAATTTTAGAAAGATCTTGAGGAAACAGATAACTGAAGTAAAACCAGCACTGCCTTTTTATCCTTAAAGCTCAATGTTACCCTTGTTCTCAAGAAGGAAGAAAGATAGTCCATTTCCTTGAAGGTATTTAGATGGAGGAAGACCCCACGTCTCTCTTACAGCTGTTGTAGGAAGAATTTAAATTAATATTAGTACATGCAGCATAAAAGGGGCCACATATTTGAATTTTTACCTGTACTTTTTTAATACTGTGACTTCAAGGGAACCTTGAGGATTCACCTCAACATCATTCTGGAAGCAATTATCTAAATTTTAGGGTTTTAGGTGGGGGCAACTTATGCAGCTGGTTCAGTTTCCTAACACTGGGTTCGGGGTGTCAAAAGGCCCTGAAGTGCAGCGAACAGTCTTCTCCTTCAGGTGGCTCTCATTCCTTTCACTCTGTCTAGACATAATGCCTGGCACACTTACATAGGTTGGCAGGACAATTAGAAGTGCTATGTGCCACAAAGGTGCAGTGATCCTCCATTTTGACAGAGGAACACAATGGCATTAAAAATAAAGAAAAGTCTGCCTGCTCTGACACCAATGCCTTCACTGACTAGACATCCATTTTTAGCCAACAATATTTCTGTCAGCACCTGATGCAAAACCATATTTTATTTCCTGGGCTTTATGCCATAGAAGGCATAAATAGGACTGAGAAGGATTTCTCAGTCCTATTTAAATGAATGTAGCCATTTATAGAGGAACTTGGGTGTTAAAGCAGGAAGTATAAGCATATAAGCACACATACAGGTGGCTGTGCTTCTTTGTACTTGCCACTAATAATTAGCTCCAGAACTACCTATATGAGCTGCAGAAAAACAGAATCTATTCCCCTTAGGATAGCACACTTATGTAGAGACACATTTACTATTTTGAATTCTAGTGACAATAATCAGTTATTGCAGCATGGCACTTCAGGGCCTTCGTTTGTATCTTCTTGGGAGTAGAGAGTTTACTTTGTACATCTCAGGTGTGATGAGAGTTGCATCTCATGCTTGTATAGTGCTTTTGGGGCAGATTTCATCCAAGCAGAAGTGGCAAGTTAGATAAATTGTGCTGTAATGCACAGAAGAAATGACGCTTCTCCCTTCTGCAAGAATAAGAGGCTAGGAGTGACGTGTAGAAAAGACAACAGAGATTGTATTATTAAACTGCTCACAACCTACAATAACTGGAGAACAAAGTGAAATGAGAAAATTTGGCCAAAACAATTATAACATAACACATTTTTTTGAAACTCTGTTCATATTTGCATGCTGCAAACTTATACCTATGTAAGTGTGCCAGGCATTATGTCTAGACAGTCAGGATGATACAAGTTGATTGTGTGGCTGACAGCACAACTCCCATGTTACCTGCTACATGGAACACCTGTGGAAGTGCTTTTTGAATAGCATTTGTGCCCTGCTGTGTTAGTCCTAACTGAATTGCTGTTTTATTTAATTTTATTTTTGTTGGGGGGGGGAATCATTGTAGAGAGTGTAATCTCAAATTGTCAAAATATCTGTGAATTTTTACACTCTAAATTTCTATTCAATAATGTCTTGATCCCAGATTGATTAATAGGAAGATTTTTGTTTCGTTCAAGTATTATATGTTATAAGATGGTTTGTGAATGCGCACCCACTGCAGAATATTTCTAATAACTTCTCCACCTACAGCAATAGGGGGTTGTGCCATGATTTTTGCCAAATGACAAAAAATGGGGGAGAAAGCCAAGACCTAAAAAATAATCTTAATATCCTGTGTAGGTAATCTCCAAAATGTGAATTGTCAAAGAATGATAGATGTTATAATCAATAGCAAATTAATGAAATCATTTATTTTGTGCTCTATTCATCCTGATTTCTATAAAATCGATAGCAAAAATTATTCAGGTGGAAAGGCTTAACTGCCATCTTTGTCTAAATGGAGCATAATGTTTCCGTACAGGGAGATATTAAGTATGAGGGAGACAAAGTGACTCTTAACATGAAACGTATTGTAGAAAGCATCAGCATATAACATATATATGTCAATAGCTCAGCAGATTCCCAGGAAACTGAGAGTTAACCTGTGTATCCCATATATTTTTAAAAGATGGGAATAAATGTGCCACAGGGAAGTGGTTTGATGGATCTTTGAAGGTCTTCAAAACACTCGGTGATATGTTGTTCACTAAAAAATATTCCCACACTTCTACTATCTCCCATCATTCCTTGCCTCCAGATTCAACTGTCAACTTTGATGTGCCTTTTCAAGTACCCCCTCCAAGCCGGAAAAACCATGACTACCGACCACAGAAGAGAACTCTTTCCTTTGAAACTATCTGATAAATCAGAAGATCATTTACCTGCAAGCATTATTTGGTGAAGCTAAAGCGGCACATCAACCAGGAGCATCTGAAGGCTGAGGCAGCAAAACGTCAACAACAAATTGTCATTGGCATTACATTTATGAACCTTCAAACAGCATCAGATCTTTTTCCATGGGAAACCAGATCAGGTCAGACTGGAGCTGAATATTTCTTAACAAGCTAACCATCAAAAGAATTTACGTTTTGAATAAAAAGGCTATCATTTGTTGATTTGAATATCAAAGGGATACACTGCAAACTCCCAGTCTAGAAAAATCTCCCTAAGCTACACCAGACAGGTGTTTAATAATCTATTATTAAGGCACTATTTTAGGTTACTCAGAATTATTAAAAAATAGCTGTAACTGTGAAGCTGCAAATGGGACTGCACAAAGAAATGAATGCTATTAACATACTATTAACAATTCAAAAGAATGAGTTGACATACCAATCAAACTTGTTAATTGACTGTCAATGGCCTGTCCCTGAATATACAACATGACTGCATTATATATTTCAAATGCTGACAGGAAGACAGTTTCATTTGCATTAACTTCATAAACTGATCAACAACCAAACTGCCACATACATTTATAATGGGAAGCAGAATCATTTCAATATTCATGGGGCTCTGTAATTGTAAATTAGGTACTGGGAAACAATATACCATTGTATGTACTCTAAAATATCCTAAATTTCTATGACCTAGTTCCTTTGTTATTCAGAAAGAACAGTGAGAAAAGTTGTGTATCTCAGAAATTATTATTGCATTAATTCTTGGCCTTATGCAAAATCTGTTTGCTGTCTAATTTGCAGCCCAGGTCTAGAAGCCTATTTCTTCATTAAAATGCTACAAACAAGTAAGCAAAGTAGGGTATCTTTTCAGGCCTGAGTTCCTATAAATGTCAGGGGGGAGAGGGGGGGGAAAGAAGCAAAACCAAACTACTAGTTTGTTTTCTGTGTCTCAATACTAAAATAAAAAATAAGAAATAAAAAATAATACTTTTGACTAGCAAATATGCACAAAGCCAAACGGGGGAGAAGTATTTATACAGCAAATTTGGGAGTAAAATGTGATGTCATTGCTTGCATTCCTCAATAGTCAAGGAATCTCAAGTAGTTTTGAAAAGATCTTTCTAGCCACTGTCAAATACCTAGAGGGAGTCAACAGATTTTTAGGTTCATGAGCAGTAATTACTAGCACCCTCCCTTCTTCCCATTTCAGCACCAGCAATGACAATGAAGTCCAACAGTAGGAGCTGTTCAGAATGCTGCCACGTAGTCCTGAAACGAGATGGAAGGGTCCAGCCAACGGCCCACAACAGATGGAGGTAGCCTAAAATTTATTAATGGACTGCCTGCTAGATACTTATTGTTGTAGCGAGCTCATTTATGTCATTAGAAGTAAAAAATATTCGAGGCCTAAACTTAAAACATGTTTGCTTGGTAGGAAATCTTACGTCATAAACAATTATCTAAAAAGCATCGACTTCTTGTTAATAAGGTGGAATCGATCATAAACTCCTTGTGTACTATTCTGTTGCTGGCAGTAAGATAAGGACTGAAATCCTGTTGCTTGGTTACACAGGGAACTTGTTCATTGCCACCCGGAAAAATATGTCTTGCGGAACAAAGCAACAGCATTTCAGCCAATGTATTTCCATCCTTAATTTATTATCCTTGACAAAAACAATGTTCATGACTTGGATGCTCAGACATCAGTGCCACAAACTACCAGTTACCTACAATGGCCTCTCTCTTTCAGTGATCCAGCATTAATAATAAATAAATAAATAAATAAATAAATAAATAAATAATAAACTTTATTTTTATGCCACCTTTCTCCCCGAAAGGACCCAAGGCTGCTTACAACAATAGATTCAACATAAACAATATTAAAATATCAAAACAATATTTAAAAACAATAAATACACCATAAAAACAATACTAAAAACAGCAGCAGCAGCAGAATTTAAAAAGCCCCCAGCTGATAAAACTGAGTATTAAGGTGTTAAAAATAAAGAATTTATAAAAGGCTGGAGGCTCAGAAGGCTTGCCTAAATAAAAAAGTCTTGAGGCCTCACATTAATGTTTCCAAGGAGGAGGAAGTTGTTAGCTCAAATACCGGTGCCGCTACTGAGAAGGCCCTGTTTCTTGCCGCCGCCCCACACACCTCCCAGGACGGTGGCACTTGTAGAAGGGCCTTCTCTGATTACCTAAGGGGATGGACCAGATTATATGGAAGTAGGCAGTTTCTCAGATATCCTGGTCCTGAGCTGTATAGGGCTTTAAAGGTCATAACCAGCTCCTTGAATTGGCCTGGAAACGAATGGGTAGCCAATGCAGTAGCTGGAGAAGCGGCCCAACAGAGCCAAACTTCCTGGCTGCTGCTGCATTCTGTACCAGTTGTAGTTTCTGAACCGTCTTCAGGGACAGCCCCACATAGAGTGTGTTGCAATAGTATAACCTTGATGTCACCGTGGCGTGGATCACCGTGGCCAGGTCTGCATGATTCAGGTATGGCCGGAGCTGTGCACCAGCCAAAGCTGGAGAAAGGCCCCCCTGGCCACAGCCGCTAGCTGAGAGTTCAGGAGCAGCTCTGGATCCAGGCAGACCCCCAAACTGTGGACCTGCTCCTTCAGGGGGAGTGCAACCCCATTCAGAACAGGATGATATTCCAGCACCTGCATTGAAGCTTTCTGAACCAGGAGAAACCATGCCTTGTCCAGATTTAATTTCAGCTTGTTGGCCCTCATCCAGATCCCCAGTGACTTCAGACAGTGCTCCAGAACTTCAACCACCCCCCTGGAATCTGGGGGAAAGGAGAGATATAGCTGGGTGTCATCAGCATATTGATGGCACCTCACTCCAAATCCCCAGATGACCTCTCCCAGTGGTTTCAGGTAGATATTGAATAGCATAGGGAACAGAATAGAACCCTGTGGCACCCCACACTTCAAGGGCCAGGGTGCTGAACAGGCATCCCCAGCAGCACCATCTGGGACTGATCCTCCAAGTAGGAGTGGAACCATTGCAAGACAGTGCCTCCAACTCCCAGCTCATTCAACTGTCCCAGAAGGAAACCATGGTCGATGGTGTCGAAAGGTGCTGAGAGTTCCATCAGGACCAACAGGGATGCACTCCCCCTGACTAGTCCCCAGGGTAGATCATCCACCAAGGCGACCAAGGTGGTTTCTGTACCATAGCCTGGTCTTAATCCCAATTGAAAAGGATCTAAATAATCTGCTTCATCAAGATAATCCGCTTCATCCAAAACCCTCTGGATGAATCACTGCAATTACCAAGCTGTTTGCAAGGCAACAAATTCCATAGTTCACCAAACTTAAAGAGAAATAATACTTCAGCTATGGGAAAAATTAGACAATAAATCTTAATTCAAAATTAAAGGTGTTGCTTTTGATGAGCTAAAATAATGAAAAATTTACACAAAAATTGTGTTCAGGCAAAATTAAAAGAAGCCTTAAGAAAAGTTTAAGAATTATTAAAATAAACAAGACGGCTATACGAAAATGGTCAAGAGGCTAAGAAGAGGATTTCATAAAGGGATGAGTACTATAAGTGCAGAAATTAGGAAACTAGGAATATTCTTTTAAATTCTAGGAAGCACTGGCTAGAATAAGAGGTATCTTCTCACTTAAATAAAATGTTAATGTTTTAAATCTTAAGTCTTATTACTTTCAGCCCACCAATCCAAGAAGCAATTTCCAGGCTTTAATGTAACTGTGAATTCAATCTAATTCTGGACAGTGGCACAGCTGAACTAATACCACTCTGCTATCTGTAATAGAAATATAATACCAACAGTGAGAAATAATCACTTCTATTGTTCTACCAATTAATATGTAAAATGAAAAGCGCTGACAAAAATTATAAATCCATTGCAGAAATCTGAACAGAGGAAATCACAAGGATGATGATAATACCAAATCATCTTGAAATGCTATTATGTGAGGATTACATATAGTACAAATTGGAGATATTAGCTTTGATAGCTTCCTCAAAGGATGGAATGTCACATGATGGCTACTGGGCACTCTCATAGAGCAATGCGGAGGTCCTGGCTGTCATTCAGATGAAAAATTACTTTTGGAGTTCCTTACAGCAAAGCAAAAATCAGCGATCTCTCCTCCAATCCTTGGCATATAAGCCATAAGCAGTTGGAATTTGGTGCACAGGTAGGCCAACACACCCTCTGGCAATCAGTTGTCAGAAAATACAACATATAAGAAAAACTTCAGATTGAGGACACAGTCAAGCTACTGCTAAACAGTTAAAATCCCATTAATTCCAGCAATTCTCAGCCGAAACCAGTGAGACTTCAAAGTGTTTAATTACTACATTGTACTAATCATTATACTGCCGTATGCAGCAAGTACTTGTGGATGAAAGGTTGGATACAGATTTCACATTTCATTAGGTAGATCCACAGTAATCAGTGCAATACAGATTAATCTGTTAGGACCAAATCTGGTTATAGCCACCCAAATAAATCTACATGACAATATATTTATATATTATAGATCATTTTCTTATTTTACAAGCACTTAAAGCTGATAGAGTTCATTGGCTATCGGATACTGCTACATGCAGATACCCAAGAGTAGCATTCCTGTAGTTGTATCAGTATTACAGTACTCATGAGTAGACATGGGCACGACTAGGCGAAATTCTCGTTTCCGTTTTCGGTTCTCGTTCTCGTTACGTAACGGGCAACGGTAACGAGAATTACTCCGCTCCAACTCGAACTCGAACCGAAAAAGAAAAATTGGGTCTGATTTTTCGTTGTTGTTCATGGCATCGCGGCGATCGCGCGATGCCAAGCAGCACAGAAAAAAAGTTTTAAAAAAAACCCCGATTCCCGGCCATAAAAGCAGGTGAAAATATGCCTGCCTCAGTGAGGGCACCTACCGAGGGGTGGTTTCTGGGGGGGGTCCCCGGCCCTCCCCCCCTCTCCTGTCCTGGGCTGCTGGTACCAGGCTGGGGGGGGGGCATCCTCGTCGTCTCCATTTGCCATGCAGTGGGGGGGGGATCCAAAATGGCGACTGCAATATTTATTTTTAAATCGTGGTCCAAAAACCCACCAAAGCACCACAGAAACATTTGAAAATTAGGTATTTTAAATGCCTGATTTTTTATAGTAGCAGCAGTGGGTTTTTCTTGCAATAAAACGTCTCCATTGATTTTATTTTATTTTATTTTTATATTTTTACACCTGCGCATGTGCAATGATGGGCTGGCCATGGGATGGGACCATGCAAATATTTGGACCCATTCCACCAATCGCATGACCAGGTTTTGACTGAGACTTCTGGGTGTGCCAGAGAGGGCATTAAAAGCCCACAAACCCTAACCTTAACCCTAACCCTAACCCAACCCTAACCCATACGCCAGTACGCTGTCCTTCTTAGTGGGTCAGAGGCACCCAGAGGTGCAGCCCACTAACCCACCCTAACCTTAACCGTAACCCTAAGCCTAGCCCTTACCCTAACCCCAACCCTAACCCAGATCCGTACGCAAGTACACTTTCCTTCTTAGTGGGTCCCAGGAACCCAGAGAGGTGCCTCCCACAGCCCACTATCCCATTCCCTAACCTGTACGTCAGTACGCTAGTACGCTCCCCTTCTTAGTGAGTCAAAGTGAGGCCCCCAGAGAGGTGCCTCACAGAGCCCACTATCCCCTATCCCATTCCCTAACCTGTACGGCAGTACGCTACTATGCTTCCCTTCTTACTGAGTCAGAGGCACCCAGAGAGGTGCCTCTGCCACCCCACCCTAACATAATGTAATGTAAATGTATGGTATGTGGCGGCTCCGCGAAACGCTTCCCTTGCTTCTCTTCTTAGTGGGTCAGACGTCAGCGAAGCACCCAGAGAGGTGCCTCCCAGAGCCCACTTACCCCAACCCCAACCCCAACCCAAACGACAAACGGAAACGACAAATTTTTGAAAATTTCCTTGACAAACGGAAACGAGCCGAAACGGACCCGTCCCGACAATCGAAAACTCGAAACGTCATTTTTCCTGGTCGTGCCCATCTCTACTCATGAGCCATATTTCTTGTTTTATATGTTGAGGAATCAAATCAGTTGTTACAATTGACTAAGACTCGCACATCTTTTTATATGTAGGTACCTAATAAACGGAACTCATAAACCAATCTCTTTCTGCCACTATAACATCTTTGCAAAGCAAGGCAAGGATCCAGTTACATCAGTGGTTGTAAGCCTTGGGGTCCCCAGATGTTCTTGGATTACAACTCCCAGAAATCCGGGCCAGCACAAGTAGTGGTCAAGGCTTCTGGTAGTTTTGGTCCGAGAACATCTCAATTGGGAGCAACTGAGTTACATACTTCCGAATCCTGGTGGTTTTTACTCTATCACTGCCACACCACAGTCCCATTGGGCTCCTCAGAGAACTGCAAAATCCTGTGAAGCAGGTTTTGACACCTCAAAGGAAGGGGAAGGGTTAGAGACCAATACATGTTCTGTAAGAGTCTTGAAACAGCATGTTGACAAAAGACAATCCTATGCATGCACAGAAAGTAAAAGTATAGGGTTTGGTATAAACTGGGATATATTTGTTCCTGCTGCTTCTAACCAAAGGCACTCTGCAAAAATATATCTATAAGAGTCCCGGTAAAGGTTCCACTTCTCAATTCTTAACATTCCTATAGCTTCTGAGATATTTGTGGCCCCGCACATGCATATTTTACAGACATTCTCCAGTATTCATAAGGTCTTTTTCTTTTTTCTTTTTAAAAAGGGAAGCGTCCTGGAACCACTATTTATTGTTGACAAGGTGTACACAATTTCTCACTTCTCCTTAAAAAATAAAGACTAAACTCCAGCAACATGATTTTCTTCAAACACCAAGTCTTTTATAAAAGCCACCTGCGCAGCTAGACTTTGACTTCTGGAAGGATGCAAATAACAGATGTACAGATTACAAAAGTAATACCAAAGCATGTGTAAAGATATTTTGTAGAAAAAGGAAACATTGAATCTGAATCCATTTTAGTAATATCTGCTGATGGTTTTTATTTCATCTTTAAAATATCCCGTCTTCTCTTTCTCTCTTGCACTGAACATTTATCTAAAGTTACACTGTACAATTTGAAAACATTTTTAAAATGCAATGCAATGCAATAAAAAAATAATGTTGAGTCAGCACATCAGGAGTACATTAAACTAACTCCTATTCACAATAAATATGATATGAGCACAGCTAATACCAAAACTAACATGGCATTTTTGACAAACAAAGTGATTATAACTGTTGCTTCAGGTTCCAGAAATTGTGATCGAGTGTACTACTGTTAGTTTTACAAACTAATATAAATGCCTTCTACAAAGGTACCATATGCTATAGCAATGATAGTGAACCTTTTAGAGACTGAGTGCCCAAACAGTGATTGAAAACCCACTAATTTTTCACTAAGTGCCAATACAGCAATTTAACTTGTATACAGGTGACTGTGAAGGGGCAATTTCCAGTGGCCACAGAAAGGACTCCAAGCACCTATGTCATAGGTTTACCAACACTGTGCTATAGTGTACTGACTTTTATTAAAAACTGTTCAATTAGCAGTTTCCATAGCTATGAGACCAGTTTCTTGTAATACTAAATTACCTGTACTGTAAACATCACATTTTTTTTGTTTTTTAACACACACACACTTGTAACAGATGCACAGGTTACATCTCAGGTCTGTGTACTTTATGTCATAGTTCAGCTGAAAATGAACCAAAAAAGTATCTTGGTAGAAACCTCCCTCTTAAAAAACATGAAGGATGTTCAATTAATAATTTCATGCCAAGTGACCAGCAAAATTGGAGATAAACTGACCACTCAGCATTTTTAATGCTCCAAAACATTTAATTGGCACTCATAGTCAACATGAATTTTAAGAATTTCAGTAACAAAACAGTCAAGAACAAATGAGGAAGGAGAATGCACAGAGGAAAATGAACTAAAATGATACTAAAATAGTCATATCTTAGTAGCTCACTGAAAGTTACATAGTCCATGCATTAGTTATCCAGAAATAAAAGAATCTCAAGTGCCTCTTTCTTTTCTTTTCTTTTCTTTTCTTTCTTGGCCAATTAAAAATAAATACTTGGGAAAACTGAAGCTCAATTATCTCCATGAAACTGCAAAGTGGGTTTCAACACACATCAATAATATTAACAACTATTTTGTCAGTAATTACTGTAAAGGTTGTTGCTTTGGCCACGGATTGTCCTATGTACTGCCACTTTGGTCAGTGCCTGTTTCAAAATGGAAAATTGAAAAAAGAAAAAAAAAGAAAACCACAGTTCTTGTTTCAGATACAGCAATGGTCTAAATTAAAACAACCAAAAGTAAACTACGGCTTCTAACTATGGTTTATGGCTGTAATTTTATTATGGGGCATGTTTGCATGTAACAAGAAACCAGAATTCAACAAAGCACAATCCGGTTTACTCTTCTGTTCAAACATGGCCTTTGCTTAGTAGCATTATCTTGAAATTCAGTGGCTTGCATTGAAAGATAACCATTTATGCAACCTTTTATATCTGGCTACAGAAGAGCTGTTTTGTACTTGAGCATTGCGGGAGAGAAATGAAACAAAACCAAGTTCTTGTCTTTGCTTGCTGAAGAGCTAACACAGGCATGAGATCTGTAAAACAGAGAATGAATTCTGGCACCTAGTTCTGACCTAGTCTCTTTTTGTTTGGATTTCTTTTTCAGACCCCATATTTCTTCCTAATTATTTACTGCATCATGATTTTTTTCAGTGACTCACAAAGATACCGCCAGTTTTTTTATTTTGTATGTTATTCTTGGTGAGCCATTCCTACTTAAGGCCCCAGATTCTTGGAGATGCCAATGACTCTTGAGGGCTTTTTGCCCCTTCATTTCAAGGTACAGTGGTACTTCTAATTACAAAATTAATCTGTTCCAAATGCATTTTCTTAATTTGAAACAGAGTTTCTCATAGAAATGCATTGGAAATGGATTAATCTGTTCCAAGTGGGAAATCACCACCACCACCACCACCACCACCACCACCCCCCGAATAAAACACACACTTAACAGGCATGCAAACGACAGAAGCTCAGCTCCCTACCTTTCAACCAGTTGAAAAATCCACCCAAAAGTTCGAAAAGTCCCCAAAATGCTGCCAAATATGTCCAAAACGGGCAGTTCAAAAAGGTCATTAAAAACAAAGCAGCCCTGGTTCTCAGCTTTCCTGTTCAAAATAGCAACTTCTCCTTCCTAATTGCAGCACTTGAGTCGGGTGGCCACAAGATGGGAGTATTGCTATTACAAAAATGCAGGAGCTATTTTTAATAGGAATCTTTCCTTTCCTTCTCCCTTTCATAACTCTAAAAAAACCAGTGACCAGAATTGTACACAATACTCTTGGTGCGGCCTTACTATTGTTTTGTATAATGGCATTATAATGTTGGCTGTTTTATTTTCAATCCCCTTTTTGATAATCCCTAGCATGGAATTGGCCTTCTTCACCGCTGCCACACATTGGGTAGACACCTTCATGGAGCTGTCCACCAACACACCAAGATCTCTTTCCTGATACGTCACAGATAACTCAGATCCCATGAGTTGATTGATAAAGTTTTGATTTTTTGCCCCAATATGCATTACTTTATATTTGGCTACATTAAAATGCATTTGCCATTTTGCAGCCCATTCCCCCAGTTTGGAGAGATCCTTCTGCAGCTCTTCTCAATTTTATCTGGTTTTTACCACATGGAAAAGTTATGTGTCATCTGCAAACTTGGCCACCTCACTGTTTATCCCTGTCTCCAGGTCATTTATGAACAGATTGAAAAGCACCGGTCCCAGGACAGAGCCCTGGGGCACACCGCTTTTCACGTCTCTCCATTGTGAAAATTTCCCATTGACACCTACTCTTTGTTTCCTGAATCTCAACCAGTTCTCAATCCATAAGAGGACCTGCCCTCTTATCCCCTGACTGTGCAATTTTCTCAGCAGCCTTTGGTGAGGGACTGTGTCAAAAGCCTTTTGACAATCCAGATAGAGTATATCCACCAGTTCACCCAAATCCACATGCCTGTTGACCTTTTCAAAAAATTCTAAAAGATTTGTCAGCCAAGACATACTCTTACAGAAGCCGTGCTGATTTTCTCTCAGCAAGGTTTGTTCTTCTATGTGTTTTAAGATTTTCTCTTGGAGGAGGCTTTCCACCATCTTCCCTGTGACAGATTAAGGCTAACCAGCCTGTAGTTTCCCGGGTCCCCCCTCCTTCCTTTTTTAAAAATTGGTGTGACATCCGCTAATCTCCAGTCCTCCGGCACTGTGGCCATTTTAAGAGACAAGTTGCATATTACCGTTAAGAGATCTGCAATTTCATTTCTTAGTTCCTTAATAACCCTTGGGTGGATGCCATCTGAGCCCAACTAGTCCTAAAACATCATCTCTTTTAACCTGTATTTGATTTAATTATTTAGTCAAGAGGGGCAGTTCAGGCAGCAGAATCTGCTCAAGGTCTTCTGTCATGAAAACAGATGCAAATAACTCATTTAATTTCTCTGCAATTTCCAAATCCTCGTTAACCTCCCCTTTTCCTCCTTCACCATCCAGAGGGCCAACTGGTTCTCTGGCAGGTTTTCTACTTCTAACATATTTAAAGAAGTTTTTATTATTACCCTTTATATTGCTAGCCATGCGTTCCTCAAAATCTTTCTTTTCCTCTCTTATCATCTTCTTACATTTCTTTTGCCAGAGTTTGTGTTCCTTTTTATTTTCCTCATTTGGGGAGGATTTCCATTTACAGAAAGACCTCTCCTTGTGCTTTACAGCCTCTCTAACTCCACTCGTTAACCATGCCGGTGCCCTCTTGGACTTAGAGGAGCTCTTCTTTCTTTGTGGTATGTACTTGTGCTGGGCCTCTATTACCATTGTTTTAAACAGGTTCCATGCACTCTGAAGAGATTGGATTCTTTTAACCTTCCCCTTCAATTTCTTTCTAACTAGTTTCCTCATCTGAGGGAAGTTTGCCCTTCGGAAATCAAGGGTTTTTATGTCTGATTTGCTTGACACTCTTCCTCCAACATACTTGGCAAAGGAGATTGCAGCATGGTCACTGTTGCCCAGAGGCTCAGTGACATTGACATCCCTGACCAGGTCAGGGTATCACACAGTATTACAGTAGATCCAGAGTTGCCTGTTTTCGGGTGGGCTCCATGACAAGTTGCTCTAAGGCACAGTCATTCAGCAAGTCGAGAAACCTGATTTCTCTTTCTTGCCTGGAGCTCGCATTGGCCCAGTCTATGTGGGGATAGTTGAAGTCCCCCATGATTACTATCCTATCCCTCTTAGCCACCTCCATGATTTTTTTCCTCATTTCAAGGTCCCCCTCAAGTTTTTGATCTGGTGGACGACAGCATACCCCAACTATCACATCACTCCTTGGACTTGGTAGTTTAACCCACAGTGATTCTATGGTGGAGTCAGACCCTCTGTCAATCTCCATTCTGCTGGATTTTACCCCTTCTTTGACATAGGTGGCCACTCCCCCTCTAACCCGCCCCTCTCTATCCCTTCTATAGAGTTTATAGCCTGGGATTGCTGTATCTCACTGGTTCTCCACATTCCACCAGGACAACAACAGCTGCTGCTTTATTCGTTTCCCCCCACAGCTTTTATTTTCAGTAGACAAACTATCACATTCCATTATTCTCCCAGTGCTAGTACTGGCTATGTCATCTCTATGTGACTCTCTACTCTTTCCAACCTCATTCTCTGTGGATGAGGTGTTCCGAACCGGATGCCACTCAGCTCCTGTCGGCTTTCCCCCAGTTATCAGTTTAGAAGCTGCTCTGCAGCCTTTTTGAGGTTGAGTGCCAGCAATCTGGTCCCATCATGATTCAAGTGCAAGCCATCCCTCCTGAACAGGTTTGGCTTGTCCCAAAATGTTCCCCAGTTCCTGACAAATCTGAAGCCCTCCTCTCGACACCATCGCCTCATCCATGCATTGAGGCTTCTGAGCTCTGCCTGCCTGGCGGGTCCTGCACGAAGAACAGGTAGCACTTCTGAAAATGCTACCTTGGAAGTCTGGGACTTCAATCTTCTTCCTAACAACCTGAATTTGGCTTCCAAGTCTGACCGCTTAGCCTTCCTGACATCATTGGTCCTTTTCCAAGGAGAAAGGCAGGGTAAAAATACTAATAATAACTAAATAATAAATCAATAAATAATTATAATAGTTTACTGCCTCAGTTCCAGCCAATCTAACTGTGGTCCTCCAAAGATGTTAAACAAAAGAAAATGGTGGAAAAGAATTATCTGTGCATCCACGTCATCATGAGGAATTCCACTCCAAGTAGCTAGAATTGATATAATAATAATAATAATAATAATAATAATAATAATAATAATAATAATAATAATAATAATAATAATAATAATAATAATAATAATAATAATAGTGTAATATCAAATCAATTTTAACGTATGGCAACAACTTTTTCCCGGTTTTCTAGCTAGTGAATTCTTAGGAACTGTTTACCATTCCCTTCTTCTGGTGGCACTGTGCTGGGACTATGCAGCTTGCCCAAGGCCACACAGGCTGCCTTTTCTCTCAGGAGGCACAATGGAAAATTGAATTCCAGAGCCAGACACCTAAATCACAATTGTTTTTATGGGATGGGAAACTCTCAAATTCTCAAGAATGATTATTCTGGATGGAATACACAGGTGAGGTAAAGTCCTGCCATTGTAAAGTAAATGCTCATACCAGTATGTTTATCTTTGCTAAACTCTCTTTGTGTCTCCCAAGGGCACTAATACCTTGCCAGGTGCAGCAATCAGTGAAGAAATAACAACAGGAAACAACATGAGAAAGAGAGCAGATTAAAAGGCAACCTTTTGAGCATATTACTTCAAAAATAAGTATTTGATTCTCGAGCAATTTGTAATGATACAAACTTGTTATTTATTTTGTGCCCATGTGATAATATCTATAAGTAAATACAGTGGTATCACAAGCAAATAGCAATTTAACTTCCATATGGGGGTTGGGGTGATAATCCTACCACCACAACTTTAATGTCATTTCAGTAACTTGAAAGTACTCTGAAAAGTGTATCTGGCTCCACAGGGTTGTACAGGATTTGAAACAGTGCCTTCAGATTTCAAAAGGGCTGGCAGGATATTAGAAGAGTTTAAAGAATAGACATGGGTTCCCATCTGTCAGAGTGCAGGGCTGATTCCTCAGAGTCAACTTTGATGCTGCCACTATCAGCTCTGTTGCTCTTCTGACCAGCTTATTTCCCACTAAGATGGAGCTCCCTCACCAAAAGACCCTGACTTGTCATATTCTTTTCAACTCTCTAACTTGGTCTTTGTTCAAATTTGGAAAAAAGCTGTTTTTTTTAATTTAAAGAATGACTTTGCTGTATGATTTTACAACCTATTTACACAGTAGCACTCATTGTTTTATAGTTCGAAATTAATTTCAAGGAGATAATTATTTCCTACTAAAATACGAAGGCAAACATTTAAAAGGGCCAGCATCACCATAGACAAAATGGCATGGTTTAGATGTGTTGTATTCCCTGTTGCCAATTTTGATGGTGCTCTACCAATAGTGTATTTATACGGAGATTTAGTTACTTCTAATTTCCTATCGATGTACCACTACAACAGACATGATCAACTAACTGAATTCATAATTCATGCCAGATCTGTTAAATGGCTTGGATTTTGCAAAAACTAGTGACTTTCATTCAGAATGAGAATGGATGGGTTTTCTCCTTCCTTTTATAATGTTGTTGTTACATCCCATCAATTTGTCCCAATTTATGGCAATCCCATCAACAAACAACCTCCAAGACATCTTGTCTTCAGCAGACCTGCTCAGCACTTGCAAACTCATGCCTACGGTTTTCCACCTTTCCTGGTGTTGTTGTCTATTCTTGGCTTTAATCCTTTTTGCCTCCAGTGATAATTTAGGCTTATTTTGCTCAAGGACCCATTTGTTTGTCTTTTGATAAGCCCAGGATATCTGCAAAGCTGTTCTCCGGCTCCATATTTCAATGAATCATTTTTCCCCCTGGCAATTTTCTTTACTGTCCGGCTTTCACACTCATACCTGGTGACTGGAAATATGACAACATGGATAAACTTGGCATCATCTTCAGTCACACAACCTTACAGGTGATGATCGTTTCTAATGCCTTCATTGCTGCCTTTTCACATCTTAAGTCTTCTGATTTCTTAACTGCACTATCCATTCGGACTGAAGACTGAACCAAGGTATCCAAAATCTCTAACCACTTCAATTTCTCCATTGTCAGTGTCAACATTGTATATTCCTTCTGTAGATAAGTTTCTAGTCTTCTTCTTCAACAGGAATTTAAGATATGCAGATCTCATCTTATTAACAGAAAGCAGTAATCATTTGAAACAACTTTTAGAGAAAGTGAAAGAAGAAAGTGCCAAAGCAGGTACCTCACAAAACAAATTCCCCATAAGACGAACTCTTCATAAGACAAATGAAATATCCAGGTATAGGCATTTTTCACAAGATGACGGTTTGCCTACCAGATGTCTTGAGAAAAATCCATCTTATGGGGCAGGTGTTTGAATTCAGCACACCCACAGCCTGAGGGGGTTATGGGCCGCAAAATTCAAAAGCCTGGTTTTCCATCCTGGCTTACCTGACATGTAGCACCAGATATGCGGGTGCTACATGGTTGGGAAAGCCAGGATCAAAGCCACCCTCCTATTTAAATGGCTCTGTAAGGCGAACTGCTGCCTTCCTTTCACCAGGCTCTATGCACGGCTGCCACTACTCCCCCCTTCACCTGGGTCTCTGCACCAAAACAGCTCAAAAGGAAGGCTGGCTGCCCTGACGCAGAAAGGGGATGAGTGGGCAAGTCACTCCTCACCCGCTCCCCCCCCCCGGTTGAGGCACCCAGCAAAAGGGGGGAGCCTCTCCCCTGCCCCAACCCTACAAAGGGGAAAAATATTCCTCCCTTTGCTGGGTCGGGGGTAAACTCCTTCAATCAACCAGCAGCAGAAGGCTTCTCCACAGCCCTCGGCTGCTAGTTGTTTGAGGGGGTTTGGGATAGCCTTCCCATAGGAATGTATTGAAAACCAATGGAATCCGTTCCTCCAGAATGGATTAATTAGTTTTCAATGCATTCCTATGGGCAACCATGCCTCATAAGATGAATTTTTCATGAAATGAATGGACCCCTGGAACCACTTAAATCATGGAGGTGTCTCAGAAGCACAGGATAGTAATCGTGGGGGACTTCAATTATCCCCACATCGACTGGGCCAATGCGAGCTCCGGGCAAGAAAGAGAAACTGGGTTTCTCGACTTGCTGAATGACTGTGCCTTAGAGCAACTTGTCATGGAGCCCACCCGAGAACAGGCAACTCTGGATCTAATACTGTCTGATACTCAGGATCTGGTCAGGGATGTGAATGTCACTGAGCCTCTGGGCAACAGTGACCATGCTGCAATCTCCTTTGCCATGTATGTTGGAGGAAGAGTGTCAAGCAAATCAGACATAAAAACCCTTGATTTCCGAAGGGCAAACTTCAATCAGATGAGGAAACTAGTTAGAAAGAAATTGAAGGGGAAGGTTAAAAGAATCCAATCTCTTCAGAGTGCATGGAACCTGTTTAAAACAATGGTAATAGAGGCCCAACACAAGTGCATACCACAAAGAAAGAAGAGCTCATTTACGTCCAAGAGGGCACCGGCATGGTTAACGAGTGGAGTTAGAAAGGCTGTAAAGCGCAAGGAGAGGTCTTCCTGTAAATGGAAATCCTCCCCAAATGAGGAAAATAAAAAGGAACACAAATTCTGGCAAAAGAAATGTAAGAAGATGATAAGAGAGGCAAAGAAAGATTTTGAGGAACGCATGGCTAGCAATATAAAGGGTCATAATAAAAGCTTCTTTAAATATGTTAGAAGTAGAAAACCTGCCAGAGAACCAGTTGGCCCTCTGGATGGTGAGGGAGGAAAAGAGGAGGTTAAGGAGGACTTGGACATTGCAGAGAAATTAAATGAGTTCTTTGCATCTGTCTTCACGACAGAAGACCTTGAGCAGATTCCGCTGCCTGAACGGGCTCTTGACTAAAGAATTAAATCAAATACAGGTTAAAAGAGAAGATGTTTTAGGACTAATTGATAAATTGAAGATTAACAAGTCCCCGGGCCCAGATGGCATCCACCCAAGGGTTATTAGGGAACTGAGAAATGAAATTGCAGATCTCTTAATGGTAATATGCAACTTGTCTCTTAAAACGGCCACAGTGCCGGGGGACTGGAGGATAGCAGATGTCACACCAATTTTTTTAAAAAGGAAGGAGGGGGGACCCGGGAAACTACAGGCCAGTTAGCCTTACATCTGTCCCAGGGAAGATGGTGGAAAGCCTCATCCAAGAGAAAATCTTAAAACACATAGAAGAACAAACTTTGCTGAGAGAAAATCAGTATGGCTTCTGCAAGGGTAAGTCTTGTCTGACAAATCTTGTAGAATTTTTTGAAAAGGTCAGCAGGCATGTAGATTTGGGTGAACCGGTGGATATAGTCTATCTGGATTTTCAAAAGGCCTTTGACACAGTCCCTCACCAGAGGCTGCTGAGAAAATTGCACAGTCAGGGGATAAGTGGGCAGGTCCTCTTATGGATTGAGAACTGGTTGAGATCCAGGAAACAAAGAGCAGGTGTCAATGGGAAATTTTCACAATGGAGAGAGGTGAAAAGCGGTGTGCCCCAGGGCTCTGTCCTGGGACCGGTGCTTTTCAATCTGTTCATAAATGACCTGGAGACAGGGATAAGCAGTGAGGTGGCCAAGTTTGCAGATGACACAAAACTTTTCCGTGTGGTAAAAACCAGAGAAGATTGTGAAGAGCTCCAGAAGGATCTCTCCAAACTGGGGGAATGGGCTACGAAATGGCAAATGCGTTTTAATCTAGCCAAATGTAAAGTAATGCATATTGGGGCGAAAAATCAAAACTTTATCAATCAACTCATGGGATCTGAGTTATCTGTGACGTATCAGGAAAGAGATCTTGGTGTGTTGGTGGACAGCTCCATGAAGGTGTCTACCCAATGTGTGGCAGCGGTGAAGAAGGCCAATTCCATGCTAGGGATTATCAAAAAGGGGATTGAAAATAAAACAGCCAACATTATAATGCCATTATACAAAACAATAGTAAGGCCGCATCTGGAGTATTGTGTACAATTCTGGTCACCACATCTCAAGAAAGACATAGTGGAACTGGAAAAGGTGCAGAAGAGAGCGACTAAAATGATTACTGGGCTGGGGGACCTCACTTATGAGGAAAGGCTAAAACATTTGGGGCTCTTTAGTCTGGAAGAAAGGCACCTGAGGGGGGATATGATTGAGACGTACAAAATAATGCAGGGCATGAGTACAGTGGATAGAGGGAAGCTCTTTTCCCATTCACAAAATACCAGAACTAGGGGACATCCACTCAAACTGTGGGTTGGAAAAGTGACAACAGACAAAAGAATTATTTTTTTTTTACCCAGCGTGTTGTTAGTCTGTGGAACTCCCTGCCACAGGATGTGGGGATGACATCTGGCCTGGATGCCTTCAAAAGGGGATTGGACAGATTCCTGGAGGAAAAGTCCATCACAGGTTACAAACCATGATGGAGATGTGTAATCTCCAGGCTTAAAACCAGGGTACTTCAAGGGCCAGATGCAGGGGAGTGGAATCAGGAGACAGATATCTAGTCTCATGCGCTTCCAAAAGCATCTGGTGGGGCCACTGTGAGATACAGGAAGCTGGACTAGATGGGCCTTTGGCCTGATCCAGCATGGCTGTTCTTATGTTCTTATCTTAGGGGGCACCACTGTGTAAGCATTAAAATGTCAATGCTTTATATATAAAGTAGCCTGGACCTAACATCCCAGGGACAACACTATCCCACTGGTTCAGGTATGTAGATTATACCTGGGTGAAAATCAAGACTTGGGAAGTACAGGCCTTTACAGACTACATCAATGTGGTGGACCCTAATATTACATTCATTAGGGAAGACACCCAAGACAACAGGCTGGCTTTCCTGGATAAGATGAACAATAGTGTGAATAGACTTGTTAGACAGACAACAGTATCCATAGCATTAAGGTGAACAATGGCCTAAGGTGCTGAAACCCATAAAGTATGGGTTGTTAGCTATGGCCTTGGTGGTGAAGGGTTTTTAATTTGTCTGGGTATTGTTGAAAGCACAGCCTGAAGACTAAGAGAAGGCAGCACCCTCACCTCCAGAAGCAGCCTCTACCCAGACCAGATATGCCTGTTCCTGGACCTGTGTCTTCTTTAGAAGGTCAACATTCTGTTGTGGTCAACATTCTGTTGTGTTTTACTGTGCACAGAACAATAGTACAGTTGAAGGCTCCCCATTATGTGACTCATTTCTTGATCTATTGTATAACTAGTGGCCATGACAGTCAGCCAGCAAAACAGCTAACACCAGTTCTGTGATTGCCCTTCTGGAACTGTATGATTGTAAATGTGAAAATAAATCAATTAACACAATTTAGGCAAGCAAAGGGTAAACAAATATAAAAATGTGTACATTTGGAAATGTAACTACGTGGGTATTGATAGCTGTTGTGAGTTTTTCGGGCTGTTTGGACATGTTGTGGAAGTTGTTCTTCCTAACGTTTCACCAGGAAGGTATGTGGGTATTATCGAAATATGTGGGTATTATCAAAAATATAGATTGAAAACAAGTTCGGAACGTATCTTCCAAAGATGAACTGAGGCCCGGCCCACTAGAATGTCGCAGGCGCTCTCACTCACTCAATCAATCAATCAATCAAACTTTATTATGGTCAGTGACCAGCAGTAGGATACGGTATATAAATAGTAGTAAAATAGATAAGATATAAAATATAGAATATAAAATATATTATATATAAAATATATAATATAATATAGAAACTGCCCACAAATCCATCCTGACCATCACAAAGCTATACCTTATTATTATCTGAGGAATTAGTGATGTCAACGAGCATAGAGGAAGATCAAGATAGATATATACAAAAGACATCAGAGTACATACTGTATATACATACTGTTCCATACACATAAGACATCCCACATTTGTTTGTTAATCAAGAGTTGTTGATACTTAGGAGCTATGTATCGTAAGTGGTACTTTCAGTTAATTGATGACGCTGGTCATTGTCCTGCGGATTTTGATCGCTGTGGCGCAGAACCTGGCCACACTATATATTATAGAAAAATTCATATCTGATAGAAGTAATTGAGTATAATAATGACCAGAGCGTCCTGGATATGTATAGATTATTGGAGATATAAGCTTAGCCCAGGTGTCTTTATAAAAGGAACAGTGAAGAAGTACATGTTCTGTTGACTCAATATCGCCAGAGTCACAGGGACATAGCCTCTCCGAATAGGGAGATCTCCGATATCGTCCCTCAAGAACAGCAGAAGGGAGGGCATGACATCGGGCCAAGGTAAAGGCCCTCTGGTGGGTGGGTATCTCAAGCTTGGCTAAGTATCTCATTGGGAAAGATAGATACCTGCAGGAGTCATTAACAATAAAGGCAGGGGAGCTAGCTAGATCGAGTTGTCGTTCTGAGTCGGTAACCCGCTGCTTAATAACTGCTTTGGCCTGATCATAGTTCATGGTAAAAAGGATGTCTTGGGACAGACCTAAGGATAGGATTTTAGATATTATAGCCCCTTCCCATTTGGATTTAAAGTCATCTTTTCTAATAAGGGGGGCTAAACCCTTAGGGAAGAAATGCAGTCTAATCCAATAGGTAAGAATAGCCACCCAAGCTCTAGCCTCCACTTTCATGAGGCCTAACTCTAATCGGAGAGTAGCATTTGGGACACATTTGGGAACTTGTAAGGCCGATCTTACAAATTTAGATTGTACCCGTTCCAGTGGAGCGTAATTGGAAAGGGGACCTAATTGGGCACCATATAGAAGTTGGGAAATTGACTTGGCTTGGAATAATTTAAGTGCTGCAGGAATATATTGGCCGCCAGCTGTCTTGAGATATTTAAGAATGGCTAGAGAACTTCTTTGAGCAATGTTGGCAACATAATCTCCATGGGCTTTTCTGCTACCATTAGCCTGAAGAACTACTCCCAAATATTTAAAGGAGGAAACCTGCTCAATTTTGTGCCCATTGATACTCCAAGAGTGAATCTTGGGTCTTTTAGCAAAGGCCACAATTTGAGTTTTCTGATAATTGAGCTTTAATTGCTCTTCGTCACAGAATTGTGATAGTGCATTCAGAGCTCTTCTGAGACCTACAGGTGTTCTAGAGAGGATTGCTGCATCATCGGCATAAAGCAAGACAGAGATATGCCTTCCAGCCAGTTTTGGAGGGTGGAAGGTCCCATGGTCAAGATAGGGCACTATGGAGTTAATATAGAAGTTGAAGAGAAGAGGGGCCAGAATACATCCCTGTTTAACACCTTTATCAGTGGCAACAGGATTGGTGAGTTGACCCTGGGGATTACATCTGATCTTTAGCTTGGTTCCTTCGTGAAGCATGCGTATTAAATGAAATAGACGTCTGTCTATTGTTGAAGCCTCCAGTTTCTCCCATAACCTAGTTCGTGATATTGAATCAAATGCTGCCTTAAAATCTATAAAGGCAGCATAAAGGGAGGAAATATTGTAGGGAGAGTATTTTTCAATAAGATGTTGGAGCACCAAACATTGATCTATAGTCGATCTGTCTTCTCTGAAGCCGGCTTGCTCTTCCGCAAGTATGTTTTCTTGTTCCAGCCAGTCTTGCAATTTCCATTGTAGGTGTCTAGCATAAAGTTTGCTGATTGTATTAAGAAGACTGATTGGTCTATAGTTGGCGGGATCGTCCTTTTGCCTTTCTTATATATAGGTATAATAATAGCCAGCCCCCAGTCTTCATGGATTTGTCTGTATCTATCGATACAGGTAAAAAGTGAAGCTAGTAAGGGAGACCAAAAGTCCAAGTTGTTTTTGATGACCTCTGCTGGAATTAGGTCTTCTCCTGGAGCTTTCCCTTCTTTCAGTAAGGTAATCAAGCTCTTAATTTCTGACTGAGGTACAGGAGGCCACTGTGGGAGTTTACTTAGGTCTTGGATGTAAGATCCCTTTCCAGCAGATGGATCTGAGTATAGCTCTTGGAAGTATGCTTCCCAGATCTCTGAGGAAATGTGACAATCAGGCACAGGCCTATCAAAGCTGTGGATGCAAGATGCGAGATGCCAAAAGGTAGCGGAATCATTAGTTTTAGCTGCTTGTATTAGCCATGCCCAATTATTTTGGGTAGCAATCTTTTTCTTATGTGTTAAAAGTTGTTTATATTTTTTCTTTTGCAAAAGAAGATCCTGTGCAGCCGATGGAGCTCTACTAGATAGGAAGAGTTGATAAGTAGCAGTTAGAGCCTTTTTAGCATCTACACACTCCTTGTCAAATCAAGGTTTGGAGTGGAAATGATGTCGCTTCCAAGATGCGGTTCTGTTAGCTTTAAATTCTTTATTTAGTTCTTGAATCAAGATGTTATAATTCTCCAAAGATTCCTCTGGTGTCTTTGCTGATAACAAGTTAAGGCGCAGTCCCAATAGATGATCAGATGCCAACATTTCAGAGATTCTTTGGTTCCAGACAGAGGACCATTTGATACGCTGATAAGTTCTTCCTGAAGGAGTTATGTTAGGTTGATAGTGAGCGACGCCTAGGGAGGCAAGAAAATCTATCACCCATAACTGCGCCTTCTCGGTGGCTGGCCCCTCACTTTGGACCCATCTTCCGACTGAGGTGCGCCTTGCACAGTCCCTGCCCACCTTCAAAAAAGCATTAAAAACCTTGCTTTTTAGGGAGGCATTTGGCGACCTGGTTTAGGTCCCCCCCGCCATCTTGCCAATGATTTCTTGACTCTTCTGTTGAGTTTTTTTATTTTATATTATATTTTATTCCTTATTTTTCATTTCTTTATTTCCTCTTCACTTGATGTATTGTTTTCTTTGGGCCTGTCCTGCCCTTTTTGTTCACCGCCCGGAGTTCCTTCGGGAAGATGGGTGGTATAAAAATGAATGAATAAATGAATAAATAAATAAATAAATAAATAAGTTCAAGCTTTGACAGAGACAAAATTCTGATAGGAAGAAGGATAGAGTAGGGATGTAGCAGAGATGTGCAGGAACAAAATAAGACTTGGTCTGGGAGTTTTACGTTTCCGCCCAAAAGCTCCTCCTTCAGTCTCTCCCACAAAGCCTCTCCTGGTATAAACTAAAACAATTAAGACACTTCCAGGCCATTCAGGAAACTGAAATTTGGAAACAAAAAGCCTCATTGGGCAAGGTTACAAGTGATTTTGTTCATTTTTTGTATTTGGTCCTGACTTTATCATTTTAAGAATATGGTGTTTTGCCCAGGAACCTTTTTATTTTGAACAGAAATCTCTTGTCTGTAAGATGCAAGTTATAATGCAAAATAACAAAGATGTTAATCTTCTCAGTCTCATGTTCAGAGGAAATAATCTTGTAGCATTTGCTTATTTTTTTTTAAATGGGGTTTGCTATATTGAGAGAACCTTTTCCCTCAATAACCCAATTTCTACATGTCTATTATATTCCAATTTCAAAAGGAAAATACAAATCCACCCTTATTCGAGTCGGAAGAATTAGATATTTTCAGGCCACCAGAATTCCATTCATGCATAGTCTAAGATTACTGAGGCTGGGCATGTCAGGGAATTCAAAATGCAAAAGTAAGATATTTTGACAAGTAGCAATTTGGCACATGCAGTTCATGGCAGGTGGATGGAATGGACCTAAGCCTCAAGATTGTGAATTCTACAATTACAATTTATTGTTTCATCCCCTGTGGAACTGTAATTTGATCTCTGATTTTATTCTGAGGTTTATCATTCTCATGTAGGACTGAACCCAGTAGCATAATATTCTGTCACAACATTCCACATGAGAGAAAGTGGTCTCATTGTAGAGGAGTAACGACATTGCTTTAAAATGTGTGATGCATAGAGCAACAGCACCTCTGGCATGGACTTTCTTGCCATTTCCAACAGCATTTGTAATCAGAGGCTACTGCATCCCACTGGTTCTCTCCGTTCCATAAGGTACCTGCCATGCCCACTGTAATGTATAGAGTATTGTGTTATTTTAAGAGCAAGGCTTACAGCAGTGAAGCCAGGTGGACCTGGTAAGGAGGAAATGCCTAGTGGGGCGAATTGGGGGGGTGTGGAGCTATGGGTATTTATGGTATGTGTCTGTTTGTCTTGCATCTCGCTTGTGGAATAAAAGAACCTTTTGTAGCATGCTGTATGTCTGGACCCAATATCTAATACTGGCGACGAGGGGGATTTTTTTCCTCGCCTGCAAACTGCCGTGGGAGAAGAAGAGCGTTAAGGAATGGCTGCAAAAGGACAATTAGAGCCTTTCGACCCGGCTTTGACAGACTGGGAAACCTATATATCAAGGTTTGAGTTTTATCTTGCTGCTAACGAGATAACAGAAGCGGAGGCAGTCAAGGCCACGTTCCTCAGTTCGGCTGGACTGCATGCCTTTGAAATAGTGAGGGCACTGTGTGCACCGACGCCATTGAAAAATGTAACATTTGAAATCATTAAGGACAAGCTACGAGAGCATTTTGCGCCTCGGCCATCAGAGATTGCTTGCCGGCATGCATTCTATAACAGGAACCAAGAGCAGGGTGAGTCAGTAACTGAGTATGTTACATCTCTCCGACAGACTGCTAGGCATTGCAACTTTGCAAACCTTGAGGAGGCGTTGCGAGATAGACTGGTCTGTGGTCTTAGATGTGAAAAAACACAACGGAATTTGCTGGCAAGGAAGGACCTGACTTTTAAATCTGCATATGAAGAAGTTCTGGCCATAGAAGCGGCACAGAAATTTACAAGAGAAATCCGACAGGGAGAGACTGTAAGTGCCACACCGCCCTGCAAATTGGAGAGTGTTAATCAGCAGCGCCTGGGTACGGAAGAAGAGGGAGGAGGAGTAATGCAAGTCTGGCATCAGAGGACTCAAAGAGCAAGGCCCCCACCAGGGAACGCTTGCGCTGGGTGTGGGGGGCCTCATCAGAGAAAGGTGTGTCCTTTTCAGAAGGCCAGATGCCATAGATGTTCCCAGCTGGGACACCTGGCCCGTGTCTGCCGGACCATACCAGAAGGGAAGACACCCAGAAGGGGGAGTCGAACAGCTGGAGCAGACAAGGGGGGGGGTTAGACCAGCGGGGCAAGTGTTATGCTCTTACCTCACACTCGGCTGAATCGTTAAACAACTCTGGAGAAAGTTTTGTAATGACTTTACAGCCAGCAATTCAATCGAAGATTAGAGTGACTGTGAGAATTTATGGGGGACCGTGTGAAATGGAGGTGGATTCTGGCTCTGCGTTATCTGTTATTGCAGAGCAGAGATTACAGCAACTGTGTCCTAAGAGGTGGAGGAACAAACTTGTGCCATGTAATGTTTTACTTAAAGATTTTCAGGGAAATCAAGTTCCAGTGATAGGAATGAGTACCTTGCAAGTAGCCTACAAGAACTTTAGGGGGCCCTTAAGAGTGGTAGTGGCAAAAGGGAACTTGCCAAGCCTGCTGGGGTTGGAGTGGTTTGAACCATTGGGTATTCACATTTCTGGTATTCAACAGATTAAGAATGTGGACATAGTTGGCATATGTAAGGAATTTGCATCAGTGTTTGATGGATCGTTGGGGACATATACTGGGCCACCTGTGTCGCTTGATCTGGACCCAAGGGTGCCCCCAATCCGGTTAAGGGCACGTAGAGTTCCATTTGCACTTAAAACCAAGATTGATGAATAATTGGATTGGTTGATAGCTCAGGGGGTCTTAGAGGCAGTACCACATGCTCGATGGGAAACACCTATTGTGACACCCTTAAAGGCAAATGGGACTGTGCGAATTTGTGCCGATTATAAATGTACAATTAACAAGGCGCTACAACAGCATGCATATCCAGTACCAGTGGTTAGTCATCTTCTGGCATCACTAAATGGAGGGAAGGTCTTTGCCAAGCTTGACTTGGCACAGGCATATCAACAGTTGCCAGTGGATAGTGCCACGGCAGAGGCACAGACAATTGTAACTCATAGGGGGGCGTTTAAAGTAAAACGTTTACAGTTTGGCGTCTGTGTCGCCCCGGGGGTATTTCAAGGCATCATGGAAGACCTTCTGCGAGGGTTGCCTGGAGTCATACCATATTTTGATGACATCTTAGTGGCTGGGGGTTGCGAGAGTGAGCTAATTGAGCGACTCCGTATGGTACTGGGCAAATTGCAGGGGGCAGGGCTAAAGGTCAACAAGGAGAAGTGCCATTTTGGAGTGCCCTAAGTGGAATTTTTGGGATTCCGGATTGATGCTTCTGGAATACACCCCACTTCAGAAAAAGTTAGGGCCATTTGGAGTGTTCCGGAACCGACAACAAAGAAGGAATTGCAGTCATTTTTGGGGCTGGTGAATTTTTACCATGCATTTCTACCACATAAGGCATCAGTGGCAGAACCATTGCATAGGCTGTTAAAGTCATCTACTCCTTGGAATTGGGGACATAGGGAAGCGAGAGCTTTTAGGGCGGTCAAGGAATTGTTATCCTCAGAAAGTGTCTTGACACATTTTGATGAGAAGAAGCCACTTATCTTGGCTGCCGATGCCTCCCCATATGGAATTGGGGCAGTCCTGAGTCACAAGATGCCAAATGGTCAGGAGGCTCCAATTGCGTATTTTTCCAGGACATTGTCACCAACAGAGCGGAATTATGAGCAGATAGATAAGGAGGCGCTGGCTTTGGTGGCTGGAGTCAAGAAATTTCATGACTACATATATGGGCGGCAATTTTGTCTTGTGACCGATCATAAACCCCTCTTAGGATTTTTTTCATTGGAAAAGCAAACCCCACAAATATTGTCCCCTCGAATGTTGTGGTGGACAGTATTTTTATTAGCATATTCATACGACCTGGTGTATTGTCCAGGAAGGGGACTAGGCCATGCTGACGCTCTGAGTCGATTGCCACTGGTAGACCCAGTGGTCGATCCAGCTCCAGCCCAGCAAGTGTTGGAATAATTGCCTAAGCCACCAGTACGGGTTAGAGAGGTAGCAGCTTATACAGCGAAGGATCGTATATTAGCCCGTGTGCTAAATTGGGTATGGAAGGGGTGGCCACAGGGCCGAATGAGTGAAGAATTTAAACCATTTAGTAGTAGGCAGAATGAGCTTTCAGTGCATAGAGGTTGTTTATTGTGGGGTAATCGGGTTATTATTCCAAACAGGTTGCAACAACAAGTGCTGGAGGCACTACATATGGGCCACCCAGGCATAGTACGTATGAAAGCACTAGCACGGAGCTATGTCTGGTGGCCCAAGATGGATCAGACAATCGAAGAATGGGTGAAATCATGTCAGATCTGTCAAGAATCACGAGCCGCACCAGTACAGGCCCCGGTGCACCCATGGGAGATAGCACGAGGCCCTTGGTCCCGACTCCATATGGATTTTGCTGGACCTTTTCAGGGGCAGGTATTTTTTTATTGTAGTGGATGCCTTTTCTAAATGGTTGGAGGTAGTCCCAGTGGCTAGCATGTCTACGTCCACCGTGGTGCATGTACTTCGGCAATTGTGTGCTACACACGGGTTGCCAGACACGGTGGTTTCAGATAATGCGGCCCAGTTTACATCTGCAGAATTTCAACAGTTCATGGAAAATAATGCTATCAGACATGTGACTTCAGCCCCCTTCCATCCCGCGACAAATGGTCAGGCTGAGAGGATGGTGAGAACAGTAAAAGACACACTCCGTAGAGTGGCCAGGGGGAATTGGCAAGATCGATTGTCGACATTGTTGTTGCAACAGCATGCTACACCCCATTCAGCAACGGGGCGTAGTCCGGCGGAATTGTTAATGAATAGAAGGTTAGTTACAGTCCTGGATAGGTTACATCCAGATTTGGCAGTAGAAGAGGCACAGCAAGTAGAGGGGAATGCGCGGGTATTCCATCCGGGGAATTTGGTTTATGCTCGTAACTACAACGGGGGCCCTAAGTGGGTACAAGCCACGATTGACAGAGCGACTGGACCAATATCCTATCGAGTGGTTACAGCAGACGGCCAGGAATGGCGACGTCACGTGGACCAGTTGCGACAGAGGTGGTCTGGGAGGGCAGTAGCCACAGGGGATGAATTAGAGGAATTGGAGGATGATATATCAGTGGGTACTGCACCTAATAGAGTAAGTAGCATGCCTCAGACCATGACAGAACCATCAACAATGTCACAACAAGAGGATAGAAATGCTGAGGAACGTGCTGAGACATCAAGGGCAGGAGAAGTGGAGCCATTGGAGCCGGACGGGCAGATGGAGGACAACAGCCTGAGACGATCTCAGCGAATACGGGCACCCCCCCCCGTTACTTGCAAGACTATGACTGTAACAGGGTACAATGTTATTTTAGGGGGGAGGGGTGTAATGTATAGAGTATTGTGTTATTTTAAGAGCAAGGCTTACAGCAGTGAAGCCAGGTGGACCTGGTAAGGAGGAAATGCCTAGTGGGGCGAATTGGGGGTGGAGCTATGGGTATTTATGGGATGTGTGTGTTTGTCTTGCATCTCGCTTGTGGAATAAAGGAACCTTTTGTAGCATGCTGTATGTCTGGACCCAATATCTAATACCCACTACATCTGCATTTCCTGTTAAAATGAAGCAGTCTATATCTCTCCTGTTTTGCTTCCCTTCTGGTAGCAATTTTCAGAGGAATAGCCATGTTAGTTGGTTTTGGCATTATGGCAAAATTAAGGTGAGCTGATAAGAGAAGGGCAAAGCATTGAGGCATTTTGACATATACAAATTTGTCCCATTGTGAACTTCCATGGGAGAAAACTCATTTCTTCAGACAGTGGACTTTGATCCATGAAAGCTTACACTGAAACAAATTTGTTAATCTTTAATATAACACAGTATATTTTCCTACCCAATTCTCTCAACCCCACGATTTAATTTTGCACACTACATGGTTTTCCGCGTCCACTGTCTTTGAATTGCCCATCAGTTAAGCATTGTTTAAAGAGTTATGTTTTATTTGATGCTGAGAAAAATTCCACTCCATTTTCATTTAGGCACTAGGAAACCTTCCTATATACTGTATCAGTGGTGGAAAAACTTTGGCACTCCAGATGTTTTGGACCCCAACTCCCAGAATTCCAAGCCTAAATTGCCAATGACAAAGAACTGTGGGAGTTGTGGTACAAAACATCTGGAGTGCTGAAGGTTTGCCACCACTGCTATATATATTCTTCAGGGACACATTAATTTTAACCAGATGCTTCTCATCTTCTATCAACTTCTAAATTTTGCATCCAGGAACTCACAACAACCCTTCAAAACAGGCCAGGCCAGCACACACCACAACAACTGACCACAATCCAGTATTACCTACCAGGCTATATATGTAGATAATGCATCATGGCTTCATACAAGCAAGGCAATTCATCATGCAGTCTACATCTCCATCACATAACAATCAACAATTGAAAGGATCAAATTTTCCACCACCACATACCCCAAAACACCAAAGTATGAACTGCAAGAGAATATCAATATGTTGGTCAAGCCCCCTTTATCATTCCCTTCTTCCTCAGAGCAATGTTATCCATTCCTGTAACCCCCTTTGTACATGACCACAGTGGATATGTGCACTTTTAATCAAGACATCCACAACTCATTCCTCAAAAGCACTCTATGTTTCCTGGTCAGCCATACTGGACTCAAGGGGAAAATGTACAGTCCGAGGGCAAGGAACTCACTAAGCTTACATCCTCAGCTTCCATCCAGCAGATGGACAGCATTACATTCATAGCTTTTGAAAAAAGTGTTGTTTTCTTTCCCTGGAAGCCTCAATTACCTACTAACAAAACATAGAGAAAGAAAGACTACCACACACTGACAGCCCTGTTACTAAGCTTGCACAGGTATTTAAATTGCAACTAAGACACAGTCTTGCTTCATTCTCTTTCAGAATGTCACAGGATCTTTTCTTGAACTAGGACCCAGCCTTGCAAGGCTATCTTTCCTCTTTTGGAAGACCAGGCAGTGTGTTGGTCAACAATTAGTCAGCAGTGGCCTCTAGTGAGCTAAATGTAAGCAATAATGACAGACCAGGAACAATAAAGATGCATTCTGATGAGTAAAATTAAATATAGCTAATAAGTCCAAACTGCACAATAAATCAAAGTCTCGGCGGACTTCAGAATGAATGTGGAAGGGCTGTCACAATTAAGGAAAATTAAATATTAACACCCTTTGCTTGCAGACTGGATGTCCCATGTTATTTTACACTGTCCTGTTTGGAGGAAAAGGAGATCTCAAGACAGAACAGAATCAGTTTCATGACAGAATATTGACACCTCTTGGTCGTTAACAATTAGAAAACCTGTCAAATGGGTAAGAACATACTGTATATAGAAAGGCAAAGCAAGTGAAAACTGCAAAAGAGCTTTTGCACCACAATCTTAAGAACTACTATCCTTGAGATTGCATTTGCTGCAAATTATGAGATAATAACTTTACTGCATCATGAAACCTCCCCAACTCTTTTTCAGCTGACAAGGTTATATACTCATACAGATAAACTGGTCAACACAAGAAGTAGTTTAAAGGCGAAGGTCGTGCAACACTGAAATGGAACCCTTACAGGATATTGTTCTTTTTGAATACTTTCATTTAACATCCAGTCTCTGTCAAAACTCCCACTTTATTGCTTCATTAGCATCTCTGAGATCTCAAGCAAGTTCAAGAAGGTAAAAAGAGAAAGGGGGAGAATGAGTGTATTAAAAATGGCCTTCTTTGTGTGAAGTTAACTCCAGACTTATTAGACTGTTAACACATTCATAGGTTAAAATGAATGACACACAATGACTACATAACAATCTAATAACAGGTCCTCTCCCAGCCATGCCCAAACTCCCTTAATGCTTATATTATTGTTTGTTTCCATTTTGTCTGTTAGTGTGTTTGCACACGCCAACACAGCGACTTCTTCGAAAATGACACATAAAAGGGGGGGGAGGGCAGTGAGGCAGACGCAGTCATGACCTTTTCCCTCATCTGCCTATCAAAATAATTACTTTTTCTAACAGGACAGCAAATCATAAGTGATCACTTGCGTAGACACCAATATGAAAAAAATGTACTTTCTTTCATTTTCCATGTCGATCTCTAGGGGGTGAGGCACCCATTATTTGATGCAATATTAGCACATTATAAGATTTATTCACAGCCTTTGAAACACAGGGCTTGGAGGGACTACAGTTGAACATTACATTGCAAAGGCCATTACAACTGTAGATACCGAAGGAAGGTACCTCTTTCATAGCTAGCTCGTGGGGAAACAAAATTGGAGCTATTGGGGTGTAAACTAAAAGTTACTGTTGTGCATAGGTAACACTGCTTCTAAGTTTTATGGTGCTGCCAGGACAAATCCAGCAAAGCTCAATTGCTCATCTGACCAGGCCCTCAGAGAGCAACCAGAAGCTAGTCTGCCTCTGCTATGGCATCTTCCTCATGGACTAAAAACAACGCTTTTCGAGGAAGCCTTTGGGAGCTTCTCCTCAACGGATGAAAGGTGTGGAGGGGCAAGAAGAATTCTTTGTCACCTGACCAAGCTCATTGAAAATGCCAATGTACACACTGTGCCACAATAACAAACGGTTTGTATAACATAAAATCTGTACAAGATAAAAAATTCCAGATAGGGAAATTTGCTTAACAGAATCGCCTGTGGGGTGAATCCGTACAACATAAAAATGGTTGCATGCCTATGGGAAATTTGTATAAAGGAAAATTTGCTTAACAGAATTTCATTTGGAATGAATTAATTCCTTTATAAAAAGTACCACTGTATCCAAGAATACAGTTAGAACTGTGTTTTTTCGGGTCTCCTCTTAAGAAATCACTGCTTGAAGAGTTTCGTGACATCCAAATATTTTTTAAAATCTTTTTTAAACTTGCAGAAATACACAGAAATACACAGAAACTATCAAATATGCACGTGTAACATTTTTTCAGATTACATATGTCTTATGTTTATTCAAAAGCACAAACGTGTACTTAATTTGTACAAATTCGTACTTAGAAGTACAAATTCAAAGTACAAACATAAGAATTCAGAGTCATCGAGATATGAACTGCAACCAATCAGCAAAATAATAAATGTCAGTAATCTGATGCTATGAATGAATGATTGTATCCTAGCCCAAATCTCCTCTGGACAAAAGAAATGTGATCAAAACAGTTAAGTTGTCATTGTGTGGAAGACTACAGATCAAGCAGAGATCATAACCCAACAAGGGCTTTGGATAGTCACCCATGACTTCTTTGCATAAAATAATGCTTCCAATATAGAAGACCTCTTTTCTTAAGGACTTTGTCAATCTTTCAGACCTTGAGGCTGTTTACTATAAATAGTAGCTGCAGTTTGAAACAACTTCATAACCACTGTGTTTATCAACAGACCTGTGTTACAGGTTGGGATTATACCTGTTTTATGGAGAAACAGCAGTAAGTCTGAAACAGATCCACACTACTTCTTTCCATGCTAAAAATAAGGCCCTGATTTGCTTTCTACCACAGCACTTCTTCAAGGAAATATATATGCTAGAAGGTAGTGATAAAATACCATTATCTAAAGCATAACAACCAACTCTACAAATGTTTCTAAGCTACATAAAGTGTCGAGACATTCAGGCCATTGTCCATCTAACAAGCCTATTCAGACCAGGATGGGGTAACACCATGAACTATAAGTTGGAAGCCTTCCACCAACTTTTCTCAGACCAAAGAAGCTACTTGGGTGAGTAGCAATACATTTCAACCCGACAAGAAAATAAGTCCATTTGCCAGCACAGGGACAATTCTGTCCATATTTCTAAATCAGTAGCATATAAAACATCTATGATGAGATTCCACAAGGATGCAACAACTTCCAAACAGGCAGCCTTGTTATCCTGTTGTAGAAAGAACAATGTTTTAACAATGAACAAAATTATTCTAGCATGATTTTATGGGCTGTATCCCACTTTGATTATAGTCCATGAAATCTCATGCTAGTTTGGCATGTTTTTGTGCAGTATAATCAGGGTTTCATTAAGTGTCTGTAATGTTATTTACACTGGTACAAACCTGATGAAGTGGTGTTTTATCCACAAAAGCTTGTTCATTGCATAGTGATTTTTTGTGGTCTATAAAAGTATCACCTATTTTTGCATTTGTAATGAACTTGTAACACTTTCAAATTTAAAAGGCTTTAAAACTCACCTAATGCTTCAGTACAGAAGAATGATGATGAAATGTGAGTTGAGAGCTTGCATTCTGCACTTGTAATTAGTGTGTAAACAAACAAGCAAATGCTCTCCAGAAATGCAACAGGTTTTGGAAGTTGCTTTTAAAAAAACACACCTCTACCAGAAAAAGGTTAGCCATTTAATACTAAGAGAGAAGAAAACAAATCTTAGATGTAGAAGGTTTAAGACATGCTAGCTAGTTTGTGGCACACAGAACATAATAAAAAGAACCTAATGAGAAAATAGAATGCGTTGCAATTTAATTTTTTAAAATGTTCACTTGCATAATAAAACACATTACTTGAATATTTTTGTTAAATATTTAGATACTTCCACAAACCTACACTTTTAAAAACAATTGTAAAAAACTTATTAATCAATGACAATGAGATGATTATTTTAGAAAACTAAATGAGGTTATCTCCCTAACTGCCTCCTCACCCCAAAGAAAGAAAGAAAGAAAGAAAAGAAAGAAAGAAGGAAGGAAGGAAGGAAGGAAGGAAGGAAGGAAAGAAAGAAAGAAAGAAAGAAAGAAAGAAAGAAAGAAAGAAAGAAAGAAAGAAAGAAAGAAAGAGTTAGTAGGCTCTAAGCATTATTACAATCCATTTCTATGCAGCAGAATTTAATAACTTAACAAAAACTTTACACAGCTCATCTTGATCTAGTTCTAATGGCATAGCATTATGAGTTTCTTACATATCATGTTTCCAGATACAGGGTGTTGAAAGATTTATCCATTTTGAGTCATGCCCTAAGGTAATTTGGTTTTTAAATACCCTGAGTTTTACAATTATAGCCATCTCCTTTTCCAAATGAAAAACAACAGCAACAACAGACAATCCTCCCTTTGAGTTGAAAATGAACAATGAATCCCATGATTTTTGAAAATTTGTATTTTTTAAAACTACAAATTTTCATCCTCCTTTTTTATTTTTACAACCCCCACATTAGCCCCTCAAATTGCAAATGTTCAACTGTCACAAAAGATCAGTGTTACCAAACTGCCAACATTAATCTTCTGTTTGAAGTGTATGAAGACAGGCAAATAAAAAAAAGATGGCCAAATGTTAACAAGAAGCAACAGCAGATATTGGAATGATAAATAACACAACCTACGAGCACTATCTGCAATGATGCAAGGTAGAAGGAATGTCTAAATATCAAAGACAGTGGCACCATTATCAGGTGGTCCATAAACAAATGATAGCCAGTGGATAACATTGGACCTTTTCTTCTCGCTATGCTGCTGTAAATAAGCGTGCTCCCTTTGCCTGTCTGAATTCTACATGCCCATTTTCAGAAATGCCGCAGCAGATAAGTAACACTGTCATGTCCGTTTTGTCAACTACATTCTGATGATCCTTTTCGATCTGCAGTTTGGGAACATTATCAAGGTCAGGAGCAATCGCTCAGAAAACCCCTCCTGATGCGCATGTATCTATCTAGTAATTTCGGGAGGAGAGTTCAGGAAATGAATGGCACAATCATAATTCACGGTGAATGAGATGCGTTTCTCACATCTCCTAAATTCACAAGCCTCATAAAAAAGGCACATTTCACAAGGAGTGCACATTCTAAGGTATCTAGTCCAAGTGCCAGGAATTGCATGCAGATATTAATCACACAGAGCCAGGGTTTCTGCCTTAACGTTGATTGCAACACGTACACCAAAAATCCTGATTTATCCGCTGCAAGCTAAACCTCCCTATGTGTTGGGCAAATGCCCACCTCTTTCAACTGCTCTGACCTCCGTGTGTGTGTGTGTGTGTGTGTGTGTGTGTGTGTGTGTGTGTGTGTGTGTGTGTGTGTGTGTGTGACAAATTGGTTGTGAGGCATTCACAACTGAAGCACGTATCACAAAATTATTTCTGCCAAGCTTCCTCCATGACCTGCCCGTGGGACATGACATGCTCCGAGACGCATTGCTCTATCAAACCGAATCTTTCCAGGACAATGCAAATTATGACAAATTCCATCATCCTGCATTATGCGCTTCATGCTAATCTTCCTAATTCGAAAGAATCGGGAGGGTTTGCTGTTCTGCTGAAGGGCACGTTGTCTGATTGAATGATGGTGAAAGAATGTTCACAATTTCCCCTCCACCCCAACCCCCAATCTTCTAATCCCAGCTGTGGCCAACTCTGCCCTACAACCACCATACAACCTTTTCAGCTTGTAGAATTCCTTGTCCGGCATTAATTTAGGATTTATGGGGTTTTTCTCTTTGTTTGTTGTTTCCACACATAATAAAATACCACTAAGGATTGTTTTCTGGTCTTGGAGTTAAAGGGCATTTTATTTTTAGAGCAGTATTCTTAAGGAAATGTTGCCCACTGAGTCCTCCTGCTGACTTCTCCCAGGCTGTCAGCCTGTCACATTGGGAATGCAGCCTCGCTGAGAAGTTAAACCGTCTCCCATAGTGGCTTTTGAAGCAATCATTTCAATGATAGGATTCAGGCAATTTCCAGTCTCAAACATTTTTGACTTTGGGATGTTATGCTGTTGGCTCAAAGCAAATAGTCAACCTGCAAAACATTATTTTGAAAGTCGACAAGAAAATGACTCTTGGACAATTCCTCACAGATTCAGAAGGTGGCAGTATTGCTACACAAAAGAAACAGGTCAGCTACAATTGTAATCCCATGCTTAAAAACAAGCATACAGTACTTGAGAAGGTATAGATTTTATCCCATCACATATTTACTTATATCATTAAAATAGAAATATTAAATATTTTTCAATAACCATGATGCTGCTGTTGGTGTCCAAACATTCCTGTTATGATTAGACCAAAAGATACATAATCAAGGATACCTAAGCAAACATTATCTATCTATCTATCTATCTATCTATCTATCTATCTATCTATCTATCTATCTATCTATCTATCTATCTATCTATCTATCTCTACCAGCACAACTTGCATCTTTTTTAAGAGACTTGGGTTGGTAGGTCTTAAGTCCTGTAATATGGAAAGAGAAATAACGCACCATTAGATTTTCAATCTTATTTTTTAAAAGCAACAATATAGCAGATGCTGTATTTCAAATAGTAATTTAGGAAAGAAAAAAGAAAAAGCTCTTGTAACTGTCACCTTGGCAATAAAAAGGGTCCTTATTTTAAAACACATTAGTCTTTTTGTAAGTCGAAATTTTTATCATCAAAGTATTTTAAAAAATAAACAAAAATGTTTCTTATTTCAGGAATTTTTTTTTTCATTTCAGAAGTATCCCGTTGTCTATAAAGAGACTAATTTTAACTCTGATTTGTTTTTGGGGTAAACAAGGGGGAAGAGCGAATAATAACTCTTCACTGTTTTGCTTCGGAAGAAAAGAATGGGTTGAGCAATCCCTCCGGCCAGTTGAAAACCAACACTGAAGTTCTGTTCTTCCTGCTACCAGCCCAGTTTCTCTTGATTTGCTACTCTGATTTTGAGCACAGTGGCTATTTTTTTTGAAAAAGAAGCAGCACACGCTGCATTTCTTTCTCGGAGAACAGTCTTTTCACTGGGAGTTGACGCGCACTTGAAGGAGCAGATCAAATATGGACAACTTTTTACATAGCATTTGCATGCTAGCCTTTAGAAGAAATTTTGCATAATTGGTTTGATGTGTTACCGAGTCTTTGTACATGCCTAATAAATACATTGCAGAGATCCACATTAAAGCATTAGTAAGAAGAGACAGGAAGATCTCTAGCTTCGTACTTCATTCCCAGTGAGGCTCAAGCCCTTGGAGGAAAATGACTATGTGAGCACCCTTTCAGAAAAGGCACCGGGTACACCCTGTGCATGCTGCAGCTTGTTGACATGAACCAGGGCAGGCAGACACCAATAATACATGAAGTGTGGTTCAGAGGCAATTAGGATCAGTTGTCAAGGCCAGGCCATTAATGAAAGAACATGTCAGAGGAGCTGGAGACTTCAATGGTTGAGGGCAAGAAGGCGATTTAGTGTGACAGATCGAGTCCTTCCAGTGTCCTCAGTGGTACATGCTAATACCAGCCTTAACAACCTTTTGTGGCAGTGTATAATGCGACTAACATGGACTTTGATTCAGCAAAATGACTGCTGCCACTGTTAGTCTGTCTCATTCCAACAACAGCAGTAAAAGCAGTGCTTCAAATAATTACCCACTTTCTTCTCCCTCCCCCTTTCTTCTTCTCTAATGCAGTGTGTGTGTGTGTGTGTGTGTGTGTGTGTGTGTGTGTGTGTGTGTGTGTGTGTGTGTGTGTGTGTGTGTGTGTGTGTGTGTGTGTGTGTGTGTGAGGGTTATACATGCCATACAGGTTTTTCTTCAGAAGGTCACAATGTTTATCCTGTTTTGTTAGGTTTTTTTTTGAAACTGCCTTCTTTCCATTAAATTAATAACTTAAATAATACATTTCCCCACCACCAAACTCAAACTGAAATAGGGTTAAGAACTCCATGGTTAAACATAAAGCAAAATATGAGAAATCCAAAGGTGAGAAATAATGTCCTGTGGGTATAATTCCATGAGATGCAAACGAAAAGGACTGGGAAAATATTGTTGGGAAAAGACCAACCTGGTCCTTTGAGGATTTTAGGAAATACTGTCTGTACAGAAATGGAATATTCGGGCACTGTCTCGACATTGCTTCCTAGGTGATTACATTAATGTAATCCAAAACGTGTAATTTATAAGGAAACCTGGCTTTGTCAGACTGGCACCCTACCTGGAAGTGCTGCAAGTAATAAAAAGAGTAAACAAGTGCCATGCACGGAGCACATCAAACGAGTTCTGTATTATCAAATAAAACTGAAATACAGCTTCATTTTTTGGCATTTATTTCTGTTTAAAATCATACTGCTTGCCTCATTGCTCTTCACAGCTTAAGCCTATTATTACTGTCTACAAACATTTTCTGCTTTTCAGTGCCCAAATACCTCCTACTTATGTTTTCTTCCCTAGCTTATCCAAAATGTCACAATCACTTAAAATATACTTTAAGGCAGGAGGTGGGCTCTGAAGTAATTGCAACATAGGTGAAAACGGAGCAGCACACTTCATGGAAAGGGTCACTTGGTTGCTAACACATTGAGAAATTTCTCCAGGTAGACAGCCAAAATGGCAAAAGAACGCAGCTCGGTCTTTCGCTCCCGAGCATACCTCCTTTCTTTCTTTACCTTTGGTCAGATTATGCCGGACCTGTTCCTATCACTTTTGGTCACTTAACAATGCAATGAGCGACCTTTCCAGAGGCAATACTTATTTATGAATGACAGGAAAAGCTGTTTCTGGTGGGATGGATTTGCTCCCTCTGGTTTATTGGCACAATACCCTGGTTTTTTCCCCTCTCCCTCCCTCCCTTCTCTTTCCATCTTTTTTTCTTTCTTTAAAAATACATGCAACTCTGGATGAGGTTTTCTGAGCAGCAGCATATGCACCAAATCAAACTGACCTACAAGCTGGATGGACGTGATGCTGAATTGCTTGACGAATTCCACGACCATGCCCTTGAAGATTATCCTTGGAAAGTAAGTGCGTGGTATTCAATGAGGTCAAGGTACAAATGAAGCCAACAGTGCAAATTCTTGAATCTCAGCTTACTCTGAGAACAGGTTACTGTTTGATTGATTTACTGGCAGGTATCATGCATGAAACAGATGCTGTCTGGATGGACAACTCATAAAAATACCCATTTAAACAAGTATCTCTTCACCCACCTGAGAACTCTCGCCATGGAGAGTCTTATAATTTGTATATTTTACACATGCCATTTCCCATTACCTTCTGAAGGATTTTCTCAGTACTGTTCCCTCACACACACACACACACACACACACACAGAGAGAGAGAGAGAGAGAGAGAGAGAGAGAGAGAGAGAGAGAGAGAGAGAGAGAGAGAGAAATCCATCATGTATTTGCTTTGGGTGGATAGTGGAGGGCACCTGAGCTGAATTCAACCAATGAACAGCTCTGACTCCTATTTTAATCTTGTTTTTCCCTAGAGCAGGAGCGTGCTAACCTTACCCCAATTTTACCACTGCTTTGCTTTTGTGAAACCTTTCGAATAGGAAGAATCCTTTATCCATAGAGGCTCTTCACACAAGCCAAAATGCAAGCTGAAATGGAAAGACTTCAGGGATAAAGAAATCTTTTCTCATCAGACCCAAGATATGCCATTGAGGATGAAGGTGGAAATGGAGAGGAGTAGGGTTTGCATAAAGGTAAAGGTTCCCCCTGCACATGAATGCTAGTCGTGTCCGACTCTAGGGGAAGTGCTCATCTCTGTTTTCAAGCCAAAGAGCCAGTGTTGTGCAAGTCTGTGCCCATGTGGACGGCGGCATGGCCGAACATATTTCTGCACATGCAACACTGTTTGCCTTCCTGCTTTTTATGCAGCACCTGTTTATCTACTTGCAATTACATGCTTTCGAACTGCTAGGTTGGCAGGAGCTGGGGTTAACAGCAGGATCTCGTTCTGCTGGATAGCACCTGGAATTCAAACCGCTGAGCTGCCGACTTTGCAGCCAACAGTTTCAGCGCTCTAGCCCACTGAGCCAGCACACAAGTTTATTCCTGAATACAGAAATCCTCCTGCACATGCACACAGTAAAAAAAAAACACAGAGAGATGTGAGCACAGATATACAAACAGCTAAATCAAATGGGTCAAGCAAAACCAAGTTATCTATACAATATACAATATACAAACAACATTTAATAACTTCACTCTCGAATTTCTAACTTACAAGGGGATTCCCTCGAAATGACTGAGGATGTGAATTTTAAAAGGGGGGAAACACAAGAATATAATTGTGCCCAAAAGGATGCCCATTAGTCTCTAGATGCCGAAAAAATAAAAATAGGAATTGGCGGAACAAATTAGCCTGCTGGAGCACAAAGAGCTTATCATATCATACTGAAGGGGATCACTGGCACTCTGAATAAGAACACTTGTAAGGACACTGCATAATTTTTTTCTTAAAAAACAAAACAAAACCCAACACTCTTATTTGGAAAATTTTGTCTGTATATCAACAGTGTAGAAAGCATCGATTCAGCTTGCTTTTCAAAAGTGTGAAGACGGTATTCATTATCTGAATCAAGTCTGCACGTTGCTGCAGAACAAGCCTTGCTGTTACGTACACAGATAACCTGGCAGTTCAATACTCTTAACAAGAGATGGCAAGTGCCATGCCATTTCTGTTTGAGAGACAACGCTCTAAAGAAGCACAATAAATATTGCACGTTGTAATAATGGCACAGGCACCATTATTCCCTTTTGTAACTATGCATTTTTAAAAGAAATGTATTGTGCTTCAATAAAAACAGAGCTAAAAGAGGAATTCCTCGTTTATTGACTCATGTTTTTTACAACATGATGCCATATGGATATATGGCAATAAATATTGAAATGTTACGATCAAAGACCTCTGAACATATAGATGGCAAGTGCAATTCATTTTTAAAAGCCCCTCATATTTGACTAACAAAAAAAAACTCACTTAAGCAATCCTTCCTCTTAATGAGACATCTTGCCTTGCAATTATCTCTTCCTACAAAATAAGCTTGTTTTAATAATAAATTAATGAGCACATTTTTCAAGCCTAGTAGAGAACTGAATTTTTAAAAAATTACTTCAGTCATCTCATAGTATTTCAATATGGAAAGAAACGGAACATAAGTAAATTCAATGTTTGAACACACACACACACAGAGAGAGAGAGAGAGAGAGAGAGAGAGAGAGAGAGAGAGAGAGAGAGAGAGAGAGAGAGAATACTGGTACTTTCTACAACAAAAATGCTTTAAAAACTGCCATACATCCTGCATGGCACTTGTATATTTGAAAGGGGATGAGGTAATAAGGAGATAATAAGGTGGCATCTTTCTTTTATTTCCTACCCAGAAGGCAAAAAAAGATGGGTTTAGAGCCAGATGTTTTGTTCCAGGAATATTTTTAATCCAGAAGAAAAAAAACAAAAGCAGGGATATGATTTTCATTAGTTCTCTTTGGTGATGAAGACAGTTGTCCCTCACAATAAATTGGTCAAAAACTTAGCCAGTCCTCCAGAGCAGGGATGTAAATCTTCCGTTAGTTTGTTCTTCATGGCAGAAATGGAAAATTGTTCCTCAATGGGTGAGTTTATGACACTTTTCTTGAAGATTTTTGTTATTTCACTAATGTTGGTGAAAAGTTCTTTTTGGAGCCAAAATATCTTATTTTGCGCCAAAATACAAGGTTTTAATGAAGAATACAGTTAGCTCCGGTTTCAGATTCCACTTCTTTTGATGCAGACTTAAATGGTCCCTCCAATATTGCTAGATGAAGACCTAGTCTGGCTTTGGCCATGTCTTCAGATTGTATTTGGTTGATGGAGGAGATCAGACTGTGCCCCTCACTTTTCTCCTTCCATGGACAGCTTAAGACTGACCTTTTCAGGAAGTCTTTTAACAATCATGACTGAGTACCTGAATACCATTTTAAAGTTAATATGTATTTTAAGGTATAATGTTCATTCAATTGTATTTTAATTAGTGTATAGTTTAATTATTTTAATGTTTAACTTGTGCTTTTATTCCTTTATTAAAAGGGCACCTTGGGCCCCCTTATTGGGAGAAAAGAGGCCCATATATACTGGTAAATCAAATAAATAAATAAATATATAAATGTTGCAAAAATATACTGGAAAATGCACCAGCAGCGCCTGCTACTTGTGCGGTAGTTAGTTAAGAACATAAGAACATAAGAAGAGGTATGCTGGATTAGGCCAAAGGCCCATCTAGTCCAGCTTCCTGTATCTCACAGTGGCCCCACCAGATGTGTTTGGGAGCGCACAAGACTAGATATCTGTCTCCTGATACCACTCCCCTGCATCTGGCCCTTGAAGTACCCCGGTTTTAAGCCTGGAGATTATACATCTCCATCATGGTTTATAACCTGTAATGGACTTTTCCTCCAGGGATCTGTCCAATCCCCTTTTGATGAATAGAGCTGAAAATAAAAAACTTAACCTATTATCACTTTAATCTACAAGGATATCCACATGTAAAAGTGTTGTTGGATTTCAAAGCAGATGCTCTGAGTTTCCAGACATGTTGCTCTTCTGATTGGTTTCCTTTGGGCCTGTTCCTCTTGTCAATGTCTGTTGTAGACCCAGTATTCCAAGTGAGGCAAGTAGAATGGAGTGGTACTTATTCCTTTGCTCTGGACTGTGTTTTTCTGTTGACTCAACAAAGTATTGCATTTTCACTTTTACTTACTGTAGTACATAATGAGTCATATTCAGCTTACAGCAGGGGTACCCAAACGTTTTGTAAAGAGGGCCAGATTTGGTGGCTGAGAATGTGTTGGGGGGCCAGCTGCTCCCCAACCCTGCACCCAACTGCAAGCCCCACCCTCTGACCAATAAACCCCACCCACTCACCCCTTTCAAGCCCCACCCACAGGAAGGAAGGAGGAGACCAAGGGAGGGAGGTGGGGACCAAGGAAGGAAGAAAGGAAGGAAGGTGGGGACCAAGGGAGGGAGAGAGGAAATAAGGAAGAAAGGTGGGGACCAAGGAAGGGAGGGAGGGAGGGGAGGAAGTAGGAAGGTGGGAACCAAGGAAGGAAGGCGGGAACCAAGGGAGGGAGGGACCAAAGAAGGAAGGAAGGAAGGAAGGAAGGAAGGAAGGAAGGAAGGAAGGAAGGTGGGGACCAAGGGAGGGAGGAAGGAAAGAAGGAAGGCCCTTGGCGGGGGTGGCAGAAGCTACTCCCACGCACCCCCAAGCTTTTTGGCGGCGGCGGCGGCAGCTCCCCAGCCTGCCCGCCCATGCAACCCTCCAGCTCTCCGGTGGCAGCTATTGAGCCCGCGCACCTGCACACCCCCTAAGCTCTCTGGCAGTGGCTCCCTAGCCTGCTCGCCCACACCCCCCAACCTCTCCAGCGGCACCGGCGGCAAGATGTCATTTGGACCCGCAACCACGCTGCTGCCTGCTCTTTTCTGACCTTGGACTATTTCTGCCTGATTTCGGACTGGTTTCCTTTACAATGGTTTGGTCTCTTCCCTTTGGCTTTGGCATCTGGCTTCTGTGTACATTCTTGTGCTAACCTCGGACTGGTAATTATCATGTTGTGAACTCTGTTATCTCCCTGGCACCTGACTTTTGGCAAAGGATTGAAACCTGCTTGATTCTCTGACTATTGACTTTTGGCAAAGGATTGAACTCTGTTTGTGTGTGCATGTTCAGCATGTGGGGCTTTGAAACCGCCCACCCCAAGGTCCTCGGCAGCGGCAGCAGAGGCAGCTTGCCTGCCCACCTGTCCCCCAAGCTCTCTGGGAAGCAGAGGGAGGGGAGAGAATCCCAGGCAGGAGATTGTTCCACAGAGAAGGAGCAACTGCTGA